>CM075807.1:111590793-111930691 GCA_037975025.1 Excoecaria agallocha | reverse complement strand
ATAGTATGATCAATCTTGCTTTAGTAAAATAAAAGGAGATGACAAACATGATTGAATAAATGTGAGGACATCACCCTCGACCATTTCATACATCTTGGTAACGTTATTCCATCTGCAATAGAAATATGACTACACTGCACGTATGGTTTCCTTATTGTTTAAACATTGATTTCCCTATAAAAATATTTAACCTATGTGTTGTTGCCCTTTATTTCTTACTCCTGCTTAATCTCAACTTCCTAAGTTTCACCATAATATCTCTTTTAGCAATTTTCTCACTAGCTTCCCTGGCCAGTAAAGGTTGCATTGCATGTGGAAATACTTGTTACTGTCAATAGCTTAAAACTAAACATTCAAGAAAAGTTTTAATATGTACCAATCTATAATTCCAATCAAAATTTATGCAAGCCACAGTAAAATGCCAATAGAAGTCATTCATTTTCTTGGTTTGTATGTAATGAGCCAAGAATTATTCTTCATCTATTTATGCATAATCTATCTCTACACCAATTGCATCCGCGATAGTCACGTTGAACTCCAGTTTCCCATCATATGTGAAAACAAATATGTAATCCTCTTTTATATTATTACAGTAAATAAATTTTGATTTATCATCACATAATAGATCATTGTCATAGCCAACATCCAGTGTCATTTGCCAACAATACCTATTCTAATAGTTAACCAACAAGCAATCATAAACACTAAATCTCAATTATTGATAAATCTTTGAGGTATCATCTAAAAAATATAATTGAGATTAATGCAATGAGTTTGGTAGGGGTGTGTAGAACCAAATTGAAATCAAGAACCGAACCAAATAGATTTTGGTATGTTTGGTTCAATTATTTCAATTTGTTCGGTTCAAAACCAAAATAAAAATTTGATTTAATTGGTTTGGTTCGATTCTTGAAATAAAAAAATCAAAGAAATCGAACTGATCAAATTTAGCAAAACTCACCATTATATATATATATATATAACCTAAAATCATAGTGTTTTCTCTTCAAAGCCTGACGAGCACCCATCTTCCCATCGGTATTTCATTCTTGAAGCGATTCTCTGACCATCTCCATCGAAAAATTAAGAACCACCATGAAAATATAGGTTGATCACAAGCTAAAGTTGCTGCCTCTATGCCATCAAAAGTTCCTAACCAAACTCGGATACCATTCCTTGCTAAATCTCTTATGCCCACCGTGCACTTACCCCACGGTCACCTCCTCACTCCTTTCTAAGACTTTTCTTTTTTAATCTTTACCGTCAGCCACCGTGGAAATATTTTCTTGATTGGAAGTTACTTTCTCTTCTTTAATTACGGAGTAATTACGGAGCTAGAATTAGATTTTGATAATTCTTTAGCATTGGTTTGTGCTAGAACATTAAAGAGGATCATTTGATTGGAGTTGTGAGAATTGAAAGGGAAATAAATGGGATCAAAAAATAAATAATAGTCCCAAGAAGAAGAGAAAGATTGTGAGAAAGAATCAAAAGAGAGTTCTTGTTAAAAGCCTATGTTAAAAAAATCCCAATTAGGTTAAAAACCTAATTAAAAAAATCTCATATAACCTATTAAACTGAACCAAACCAAAAGATTTTGGTCCATTCAATTTTTGGTTCTAAATAATTTAATTTTGGTTCGATTATTTTATTTTGCAAAGTTCGATTTTCAATTTTTTTTGGTTCGGTCTAAAATTGAAGAGAACCTACCATTTGCATACCCCTAGAATTTGGAATCATATACATGATGTAAAAAATATACATGTCTATGGAGTATAAGAATGCCTATTTAAATGTTGAAGTAAAGACCCTCAAACCAAATTCAGTCTTTATAAACATTTAAATGGGAGAAAACTGTAACGATTACTGCACAGATAAGGGCTGGAAATATATTTTGTATGATGTGTATTGTGTTCATGAGTACATTAGTATATATATAGAGATATACGAAGGTAAGCTAAGGAGAATTGGAGTTTAACTAAAATACAAATATAAGTAACAAAAAATAGAGTATTTGTTTAACTTAATAACATGAGCTGTTGATGTTATCTAACACACCTTATAAGTCCTTGGCTGAAGATAAGGTAACTAGTCACGAAGCAGTGAAAAATGGTTGTAGGATAAGGGCTTGGTGAAGATATCTGCAAACTGATCATGAGTGTTGAGGAATTGGACACACAGAGAACCATTAACCAAGGTGTAGAAGGCCAGGTAGCAAGGTTAGCTATAGGTGCAATTTTGTTAACTCTAAAGTAAAATTTCATGAGATAATAATTGACTGCATAACTCAGAAAAAGGAACAGGATCATATCTAAGATTTAAAGGAAAAAAAAGGATGAAATTCAACACCAATGTTATGATAAATAATAACATTAAACTTAACTGGACTGATTGGTTCTCCAGCAGCTTTTAATTCATCAGCAATGGACTTTGCCTTTTAGAGATACTGAAGAATAGAAATGTCATTCTTCTTTAATTCTTGAAACTCCACATTGAACTAAAGTTGATGATTTAGGGAGATAGATCCAAAAGCACTTGCTAGTGCCTTCCATGCTGCAGCAGAGGTAATACATCCAACGATATGGGTAAAGATATCTTCAAAGAGAGAAGACAAAATCCATTAGAGAAGCAGCCGATCCCATTTGAACCAGGCAGAATAGTCTGGGTTGACCATGATTTGTTCGATGTTAGAGGAGCAAGAAATTTTTTGGGGTGGGGTAAGAGTGTCATCAAGAAAATTGTTCATCCCATGATAATTAATAAGAGGAAGGAACTGAGTTTTCCATGAGAGATAATTATAGGAAGTGAGTTTAATGGCAAAATTGTAACTAACTGTTGTGGGATTTACTGCAGAGGCAGTAACAGCAGGGGTGGAGACAATGGGGGAAGAAGAAGTAGAGGAAGGAGTGATTTTTGACATTATAGCTCTGATACCATGTAACAATTACTGCACAGATAAAGGCTGGAAATATATTTTGTATTATGTGTATTGTGTTCACGTGTACATCAATATATATAGAGATATACAAATGTAAGCTGAGGAGAAGTGGAGTTTAACTAGAATACAAATACAAGCAACAAAAAACAGAGTATTTGTTTAACTTAATAACATGAGCTGTCAACGTTATCTAACAAAAACTAATAACAAAAGGAAAAAATGGGTTCAATAAGAGACTTACAAATCCACCAAAATGAAGCTTAACTTGGTAATTTTTATGCTGAACGTATTTTTTACCATTGGAGTGGAATAAAAAATGCAATGACGATGAAAATGAAGGTAGAGGTAGAAAGAGGTCCTTTAAGTTCGAGTTTATCACCCTCATGCATAAAAAGTGTCATCTTTTTGAGATGTGAATAATAACCCAAAACTAATGCTTACTAAACAACGGTGAGAATAGAATAAAGTTTTGGGATGTGAACTTAAACCAAGATATTATACGGTAATTATCAATTTTCTGTGTTAATATTGTGTATCTATTGGCTGGGTAAAAGACAATGACAACCATATCTTATTCCATTGAGTATTCTAATTGTGATTTACACTAGGGTGGCTACGCATTTATGCACTATCTTTATAGCCTTTAACAACCAAGTAGCCCAAATGCATGGGAGACATCATTTACACATGCATGCCTTGGATCTAGTTTCCTTCTTGACAAGTGGCGTATGTATGTATTAAAATTACAAAATTTTATTCCCATTATGTATTAGAAAACATGATATGTTTGCAGTTAAATTTTGATGTTAAGGTGCCCAACCAATTAGTTACATTTTAAGTTTATTAATCAAGTGAAATAGGCCTACATGTAGTGAGTTTTGTTACTAGCATAAGGGTAAAAGTTATAGTTTTTGTTTTTAATAATAATCCATTAATTAATAAGATACGTACGCAGAATATTATTTAGGAGCTAAATTCGAATGCATATAAATAAAAATAAATAGTTAAGTCTTATGTACAAGGTAATAGATTATTCATGATCTAAAATTCAAATTATTCTTGTTATATAATTTATTTTGTGTTGCAGTATTTTTAACTTTTCTAATGTATTCTAGCTTGCTTTTCTTTTCCTATTTATACAGTTAGATCGTGATTAAAAAAATTAAACGCTAAATGAAAGAGAGAGAAAAAACAAAGTAAAATTTATAATAATATTTGATATAGTTGAACATAATTTAATACATGTGGAACCATATGCTGCAATAGAATCCATAATTATTATCATAATCTAGAGCAAAATAAATTTCCAATGGCAATACACACACCACTACAAAAAAAAAATAACTTAGCGACGACATTTCGCGACGGCATATTTTCGTCGCTAATTAGCAACTATTTTTAGTTTCACTCGTAAAAATGTATTGATCATAATTTTAGCGACGAAAAACTGAAAACAGTCGCTAGCTTTTCGTCGCTAAATTTGGGGGCAAAGAATGGCGTCTTTTTCTGCGAAAAAATTAGCGACGGTAATTGTCGCTAAAAATATTTTATATAATATTCTTTATCTATTTTCAATTAAATTTTTTAATAAATTTAAAATTTATTTATTTATTTTACCAAACATTATAATATTAATTAAAAATATACATATATATTTATTCTTACTCATTATGTATCATAATTTTGCTTTACAATGAAATTATTTGAAAATTTAATACTTTTTCTAATTTCGATAAAATTCATATTTAATTTCAAAATTATATAATTAAAAAGTTTGAACCAAAATTTAATAATTATTTTTTGAAAATTTCATTGATTAAAATAAATTTTTTAATTTTATTTTTTCGCTTGCAATCATATTATACTATAATTGTATTTTTGTGCTTGTAATCTTATTATACTATATATTTAATCACGTATAACTTAATTCTAAAACTAGTGAAATTGATATTTTTTTATTTTTTTTAAAATAATTTTTAATTATTTTTTAATCAATTAATTTTTATTGATTTCTAAATCATTCCATTTAAATTCAATAAAATTTTATTTTTTTAGAATTTTAATAATATTACATAGACATTAAATAATTATAAAAATAATTTTTATAGTTAATATGTATTCATTACGTTTATATATTATATTTATGGATACAAATAAAAAAACTTTATAAATTATTTTACGAAATTATCCCCTGGTCAACAAATATTATAAATAAGAAAGTAGGGATATTTTTGTCTTTTAAAAACCATCACTATCCTTCTCTCCTTGCCTCCTCCTCATGAAATTGATAATAGTAATAATAAGAGCAGGAAAAAAATAAAGAAAAAAAGAAGAGGAGTGAGGCAGAGAGATGAGGAAGCTTCAGGTTCTCTTTCACCGAAAGCTTCTGCTTGAGATTTTGAGCTCCTTTAGCTTCTGATGATTACATGAGTAGCACCGACGAGACCCTAAGGGCGAGGCAATCATCCCGATGTTCTCTGTTCCTCCCCTCTCACCGAAACAGGATAAGTCCCTTCTTCTCCTTCAGTTTTTTTCCCTGTCTTCCGTAAAATTATTCCGATTCAGGTAATAACCTTCATTTAACAGACTTAGTCCTATCATATTCTACACTTTTGCTTATTTTTGTGTTCCATTGTTAATATCTGAGTAATTCTATTTTATTTTGTTTGATATACCGTGATAAATAAGTAATTTTATAGTTCTTCAGAATGGCAGCACCCACCCTTTGATTTGGACCAAAAAGAGCCTTAGCATTTGATTATAAAGCATTGAAATAGAAGAGGAATAGCTCTGTACAAAGTTGACTGTTTTATATCTGATAAAATTTACAACAGTACTTTAGCTTATGCTGATTTTTGCATAAAAATTCTTTTACCACAAATAATAAGCTTTCACAAGATGAATAGATGATGAATAGTACTATGCTTCTATTAATGGTGAATCATTTTCTAATTCTCTGCAAATCTGCTAAAATAAAAACATATTCTTGTAGAAAGTTCTAGGTATTATAATCGCTAAAAATCTACATTAATTTTTTGTTGGAAGTCCATTTCGTGTCCATGCAGCATATCCACTTGCATTATCTGTAACTGCAGTATAATCCTGCACGATTCAACTTTCAGTAGGCGTTGGAATTCCAAATATAAATGATATATGCAAATAGGCCTCCATTTTTTCCCTATTTTCCATGCTTGTTCTTTGCAAAATATGAAAAAATTTTGTTGACATAAATAAGAGTGTCACCTTTTTTATAATATAAACAATAGTATAGCCGCACCTTTTTTTCCTTTTTTAGAAATTGTAAATGTCAGTGTTACATAAATATGAGTGTGTGTTTAATTTAGTAGCGTAAAAATGCTAAATATGATTTATTTTTGCAGGAAAATGGGCCATTTAGGGTTTGTTCCATTTGGATTTCTGTCAATTGTCTCTTCTGCTTATGGATATAATGGAGGTTGGATTAATGCTCATGCCACTTTCTATGGTGGGGGTGGTGGTCCCTGTATCTTACAAAAGGTACTCATCTTATTTCAAAACTGTAAAGTCTTCCATTTTACTAATTAAAAGCAGATTTATGTTGCAGTGAGTACAACTTTAAAGCTTTTTTATATTATGCACTAATGAAGTGATTAACTTATGAAAATCAAGGTAAGGTGCAAGAGAAGTGGAGGGATTAGGTTCACAATTAATGGGCATTTATACTTCAATTTATAACCCTCCATATCCATTTTTGCATTCTATTTAATTATTGGAAAATGTATTAGACTTCTAAAATTTATATACCTAAGGTAAGCTATTATATATTATTAATTTTGATAAAAATAGCTCAATTAGGATTCAGCAATATATATTTACTTTAAATCAACATTTAACGCTAAGTTGATTAACATGTTTACAACTATTAGAAACTCACTCTTAGTATGTGGTGAGCCACTAACAACTCATGTATTGGCGGCAGTGGATACTTGAACTAAAATAAGGCAAATGGCAGCAATGGATCCTTTTTAAATATGTTTACTTCATCAATTACAGGAATTGCATTCCTTCCTGTTCTGTTTAGCATACTCCAAAGCATTTTATCATATGTAATTGTAGCCTTGTGAATAGCCTCCTCCATTCTGCACATGGGGGTAAAATTAAATAATGATCTATCCCTAAATAAAATAAGGTAGCTGTCAAGACTTATCCAGGTTCGCACAGTACTCTCAATTCTTAATATAAATTCAGAACAGTAACCTACCCAGGTTCTACACCAAGCCACACTGAAAACGAAAATTTCTAGCTTGTTCCAGAAAAAATGTAAAATTTTCAAATTGAAAACCAACAAAACATAATTTTAGTAGAATTTATGTTTCATTGGTATAATATATGATAGCACTACAAAAACATGAAAAATAGATGTGTCACATAATGTTGGTGATATGTAATAAATCAACTCCTTAAAATGATATATAAAAAATCATTTTAATTTGATTAGAAGTTGGTGATCTATTTATAACCCTCCATATTAAGGAAAAGCGTGGAATTTAGAGGGATGGTCTCAATCTTTACTCAAAAATTAGTATTGATTATACTGACGTAATACTAGGGGTTGTATTAGAGGTGATTAAATTTCCTAGGCTCCTAGCATTACCTAAGATTATCTATTAAACATTTTCTTGAATTTTCATGTTAGTTACAATTGATTTCCTGCTTATGATGAAAGTGTGAACCATTGTTGTCTTTTGTAATTGTTAACATTAAGAACATTTTATTTTGTATACTTTTTGTGTACCTTTAATTATAATATGGTGCACTAATGCCTTGTTATTTAGTTACCCTATCAATATGTAGCAATAGGAGGAATTACTTTCTTATTAAATTTGTTCTGCTGGAACTTTAAGAAATTATTGTTTGATAAATTTGTACTTGCTTCTATCCTAAAACTTCCAGTCATATTAAGACTGAAGCAATCAACCCTCACTCTATGTGCTTTGATGATGATGGTCGTTTGAAGAGAACATGTTTTTTTCGATGAAACCATGCTGTTAATTAGCATATAGTTGTATAGTTAATAATTGAATGAATGAAACATGATTATTGAGATTGAAATGGACGGTGCAGGAATTCAGTTTTTCAATAAAAATATTTAGATGTATTCCAAATGGCCCAGATATATTATAGTAACCAGGTCGAGGATTAGTTATAGTTTTTCTTAGATACTGAATAATGATGTCTTATCACATGCTACATCAAATTTAAGAGAAGTTGATGTAGATGATTAGCTTTACTGAAACAACCTGGATCTATAAACGTAGCTCCGTACATACATGTATATATTCTTGGTGTAGTTTTTATTGTAATGGATTATTTTAAATATAAGAGTTTGCCAATACTCAAACCCAGGAGCCTGTCACGTGATAACTGGAATTAGGGTTTTGCCAGAGGATTTGCCATGTCTGCCTCGATAAATAGAGTGGTTGAGCACCTTTCAGCTGCCATGAGTAGGATTTGTACCCTTGTGGGTCGAAGATCTTTGTAGATACTCGATATCTCTGTATGAAACTTGTTTCTAATTCATTATATACTCTAGAGATTTATGTTTGGGCGTTGCTATGATGAAAATATACTCGTGTTCTAGAGACTGGTCTCTTTGGAACCTGTCTTTGATGGCAACACAACCCTCTAAGAAGTTCTGAGCTCATACTCAATCTCTATGAATATGATTATGGTGTTTATTTTTGTTCAAACTTTTTAAGGTTTAATGGCGAGGTGAAGATAGAAATCCATAAGTCTGTCAATCCACTGACAATGGTGTGATGTTATTATGAATCCTGACAGGTTCTGATCGCCATTAATCCCTCAATCTCACCATATGATCCCCATTTTCTTAATTGTTTTTGTTAATTTTCAAAAGTTGGTTTTGTTTAGTGAGTAGGTTACTTTTGTCAAAATTTTTATGGTCCAATGGTTATGTTAATAATTGGGCAGATGATAAATCTCATATTTAATGGGTAATTTACGTCTGAATTTATTATTGATGTTATATCACCTTGGAGACTTGATGCTCTTGAAATTTTCACTTGTTAGAAATTGATGTAACTTCGGATATTAGTTCAAAGCTGCTGTTGCAATATTGTCTATGTTTTTCTATTTTGGGTATAATTATGGTTCTTATATGTCGCAATTTTGTTGTGCCCTTTTTGCCGCTATTAATATCCTTTCCGATACTGGTATTTGCAGCTGCTTTTGCTAGCCTCTGAATTGAATTTTAAAATTTTTTTGTGTCTAATCTCATCTAATTTAATTGATAAATCTGTGATGAATATGTATCTGTGTTCCAAAGGCGGATCTCTTTTGAGCCTGTCTTTGATGGTTAACATAACCCTCTAAGAAGTTCTGAGCTAATAATCCTTTATGTGTTTACTTTTCTCTAAATTTAGTTTCATTTTCAATTTATTTGGGTCATTTTTTGCTGCCAATTTTTTCATTATATTTGTTGATAGAGTGTACTGACTGGGCAATAGTTTGATGTTGCCATGAATCCCGACAGGTTCTGATTGTAGTATAACCCTCAAACTACTAGACTGTTAATATTTGTGTTTGCTTGATTTACCCTTTGATATTCATCTCATTTTTAACTTCCACATAATTGTGTCTTAATCCTCTTACCATGTATTCTATTGGACGGGAACATTGAAAATGAAAGTGAACTATTTGTTTTGAATAAGGTTAAATGACTATGTAAGGTATTGATTTGTCTTAATTCAAGGCTCTTTATTTTAAATTACTAGTGGTAGTGTAAATGAACCATTTGTCCACCTGGCTGTATGCAAGGGAGATGGAGATCTTTTGTAGCTATTGTTCTGTTTAGAGGAATGAGCATATATCTTTTATCCATTGGGCTCTAATTTCTTTGTAAATATCTATTATTGTTGTAACTTGACCATAACTTTAGATTTTTGGTTGCTATGTGTTTGAGCTTACTATCAGAGACTGGCAGCTGGAGAATGGTTTACTGGTCGAGTATTTGCATGTAATCTGTTTCATATTGCCTATCCAAGTGCCCCCGATATGTTAAAGATAGAATTGCGGTCAATATATAGTTAGCTATGCCAGGATTACATGCCTATGGTTAGGAGGTCTGCTGCCTCAAATCTGGGGAAGTTTGCCGCAACAGTTGAACTTGCTGAAGACTGGCATCATGTCAATATTTTAGGATCTTACACAGGATGGTAATTGAGATTTAATGCACTGCCTCTCCCTTGCTTCTTCTTTTAAACCCCCTAACCCCCGTTTCTTTTTTTTCCTCTTTCTTAACATGGGAATAATGTTTAAAGGAGGTGATAGAAATTACTGCCCACATAATGGTACTTGAATAACCCAGAACTCATGTCCTTTTTTTTTTTTAAATTAATAGTATTGTAAAATTTTTATTTATATAAATTAAATTATGATTTGCTTATATAATAAATTAATTTAAATGGTGATTATGTATATCATAAAATAATTTGTATAATAATTGTTGATTATACAGGAGAAAATTAATAAATACAAAAAAAAAATAAATTATGCTATAATTTAGCAACGGAATCTCGATAACTAATCTGTTGCTAATATGTAAAAACAAGAATTTTTAAAAATAATTAGCGATAAGTTAGCGACTAAAATTTCGTTGCTAACATTTAGAGGCAAGAGTTACTATCGCGACGGAATATTCTTTTTAGCCACTGCTTTTCTGTCGCTAATTTAGCGACTGATTTATATCCGTCGCAAATAAATTAGCAATTGGATCATTTGGTCGTCGTGCAGTCGCTAAACCACATTAGCGACTTGACAGTTTTTTTGTAGTGCACCGCGAGCATCAGCACAAGGCCAACTTTTTTTTTTTAATTATTATTATTATTTATGGACTCTTTAATCAAGAGATGAAAAAAAATGCTAAACAATTATTAAAAAAAATACGTGCAAGACACAAAAATGTTATTCATATACCACGAAGGGTAGATAGAAAATTCCTTAAAAGAAAAGAAAACACATCTTCAAATCTCGATGCCCATTCTGAAAACCTAACAATGAATGCCATTTGATCATCAGAAGACTAAAATAAAAGCGCAACAATATTAGACAAATCGAACCCAACCACACTTGAAGCTCGTTCGAAAGAAAATCCTCTGTCCGTGTAAAATAGAGAACATAAAATACAAAGAATTATGGCTCCATTTAATTTAATTTTATTTTATTTTTTGAAATTTTAGTGAACTAGGTTATGTTTAACAACCACAAATCATGCTAGCACTCTAAGCTACATTATTTCTTCAATTATATCTACTTCAAATCAGGGTCACGTGCTTGGAAATGGTCTTAAATCAAATTTATAATGTGATTTAGAATGGCGTATTTCTAGGGACAACCTCAGTGGATGCATGAAGAGGAAATAAGATGGTTAAGGTGGGAGGGGAAATATTATGTTGAGATCAGATATTATAATAGCTTTTTTTACTCTGGCTTTTTCACTCCGGGAATGATGAGGCCATCCACATGTCAAAAATAAGTAGCATGCAATTAAACTAAGATTTGTGCAGGAAAATGCTTTTTCACGCAAGTTAGAAAACACACTAGTTAATTGTTGTATGTGCGTTGGTTTGGATTGCCCGAATTGCACATCCTTAATATATCGCATGAATCTCATATTAGGGTTTAGTTGTCTGTTACTTAATATCACTTGTGGGTCAAGACATAATCAATAAGTATCAGAACTTGGATTGGACAGTAATCTCGAAACCCAAACCTAAAGCCTATTAGCTTAAACACTAAATCTAAAATATAAAATAGTACTCTAAAAACCCTAAATAGTCAACCCAACCCAACTTGATGAATAGCCAGATGAATAGCCAAATGAATACCGAACATGCACATTAACTTCTAATTCATACACAATATCATCCACTTTAAGACCGAATCTAACATTAATCCCTCTTTAGGGTCGAAGCCAAAAGAATTTTTATGAGAATTTCTTTTTAAAAAATTTCAGTTAAGTAAAAACATAAATAATGAACAATCTAACCTGCAACCCAAACCATTAGTTTCGAACCGAATTGCACAACCCTAGTAGCATAAATATCATATTAGGGTTTAATTCCCTACTCAATATTAATTGTAGGTCAAGGCATATGTGTTTTATTCCATTATTCATTTTAATAATTAATCATATATATTAAGTATCTATTTACGCTTACAAATGTGTTAGTTAAGTTTTACAAACATCTAGGGAGGTTCGGAATAATTTTAGTGACTTTTCGGTGTGAAAAACTCATATTTGGGGCAAAATAGAGGGACTCGCAGCGGGCGGGGTTTGATCTACCAGCTGTGAGGGTCACAAAATATTCCAATTTTCAATTAAGAACCATTTCACCGGTGGGCAAGTATGGACTGCCAGTTGTGAGGTTGCCCAAATTTCCAAGGCAGAATTCAGGGATAATTTTGCATAGCCTTTTTGAAAAGGTAAATGCATGAATTAGACTTTGATTCTTTTTAAAATTTATTCTTTTATGTCTTAAAATTCTAATGGATCAAAAATCATGCAATTTTTACTTGTAAAACATGATTTATGGGGAAAAAACTACTGACTGTTCCTAGATACTTTTTAGGATTAGATTTGTTACACAGACTTTATAAATTTTTTTTGAACATTTGAGCCAAAATTAGGTCATACTTTCTTCATAAAATTTTCTCTATTATGAATCTATTTTTTTTGAAAATTATTTTCAAATCATGTAGATCACTACAGAAAGATTTACACTAAAAAAAGTACAGACTGCTCTAAAACAAGAGGCAGATTCAATTCGTAGACTTCAATCCCAAATTCAAACACTTTAAAAATAAAATTAGGTCTGGTCTCTTTATAATAATTGTAGGTCTATGTCTTAAGTTGCATCTACAATTAGAATCACCCTATTTGGAGGTCTATAGGCCGAGATATAGCCAAGACAAGAGAACTAGCTCAGTAAACCCTATAACATAATTCTTCTCTAGTTACTATCCAAGGCTTAAACCAACTCAAACATGCACTTTCACTTCAAATCAACACTTTATCAAATATGTCAAACATCAAACATGTCAAACGCATACAAATTATATAAATTAATTCTCATACCTCAAAAATGGCCATTCTTCTTCTTCTAGCTCCTTTATATGCCTTTCCCTTTACTTTTACTGCTTTCTCTAACCAAAAAACAACACAAACTTATATCAATTTCATTTCCATCCAATAACTCCAGCTTTTCATATGTAGAAAAAGAAAGAGGTCAAAACAAAACAAAACAAAACAAAACAAAACCTTTTACAAACTTACCTTAATCTTCCTTGAAATACCCAATTTTTTCTCCTCTCTTTTCTTAATCCTTTAAAGCAGATTTTTGTATAAAAATATGGAGAGAAAATTGAAGTAGAATTCTGTATTTTTGCCTTATGAAGGCTAACAAACACTCTCTCCATTTACATGAATTTTCATGAAATTTCAAGATATGCACATGTTGAGTTGCTATTAGTCCACTTGTTGGACATACCAAAATTACAATTTCCTCCCTTAACTCTCCTTTAATTCCACATTTAAAATACATCATTTTTCTTTTTGCAAATTCATCCATTTCTCATAGTCATTTATGCATGCATATGCCAATTCGAACAAATTGTTGAATTGCCCTTCACTTTTAAATTAAATCTTTCTATGTCCCTTTACTACACTTTTGCTTACTTAGTCTTTTATTTCCACTTTCTAATTCACCTTAGATATACCATAATTCTAATAGGGTGTATTATGGGACCTTACAGAATCTATATACATCCTATGGCATGTGAATAGCATATTGACATGTATAATAACATGGCATGTACATAAATGCCATAAAACAACCAAATTACTAGAGATATCTGATCAAACATGTATGTACTCAAGTCCAATTAGAGGTATGGTCGTGTTTATTTGGATTTAAATGTGCTACCTGACTGGCTAATGAACCATGTTCGATTAAACCACACCAGATAGGGTTATTCGGATATGATCCTTAGAGTTTGGAGTTTAAAGAAAATATTTTGAAATCCTGGTTCGTATAACATGTCCAATTGAACAAGGAGATATATCTGAACAGATCTAACCCAATCTTTTGCCATGAAAAACCAATATTAAGGTGATTTTTATTTCTAGCCACTTAGTTATCTATAGGGTCTTCTTGTGATTCATAGACTATTACACAAGTAAAATTATCAAAATATCCAAACTAGCAAGAAAATAGAACTTAAAAACATGACTTTTATTCTAAAAAAACCGACATGTATGAATAATTTGAGATCTAGGAAATTATCCAAATAACTTTAAAAAACCATTTTAACACTAGAAAATTATTAAAACCGCCATATAAAATAACACATAACACACGATATGTATAATATTTACATAAATATATTTTTTTAAAAAAGAGACATTGTTATGAATAGGTCTTGAGATTTTACCTTAAAAGGTTGAGAGCTCTTGATGATAGTATTCCAACCTTAATGGAGCTCTTTAGTGGTTGATTATGTGCTTGGTTATAGGAAAAACAATAAATTCTATAGGGTTTTTAAAGCTTTAAGAAATCTTGTAGAAGTTGACCTAAAATATATGTATGAGAAAATTCCCCAAAAATATGATTTTAGGGGTTTATATAAAATTTTATGGGGCTAAAGATGTAATTTTGCCCTTTAGATCACCCATACTTATCTTGGAGATATTTATCTTTATGACACTAGGTAGCATGTTAGTTCAGACATGATTACTTGTTCGTTCAGATAAGACAAGCCAATGTTCGATCAAACAAACTTCAAAACTCAGTGTTTTGAGGTTTAAAGGATCTATAACATCTAAAGGGTAATGTATTTATCCAAAATTTATTCCTTTCCTTGATAGTGTTAAGAATTTTCATCAGAAAACTTTTTTTTGAATAAGAAATGACTTTAAACTTAGTGTCTATAGTTTGCCCCACTTTGGTGGAACAGTAAACATGTGCAAGTGTGGTAAATAAGCATCAAAGTTCATAAAAAAGATGCACACTATCTTCGGGATCTGTTGCCCTCTTCCCAAGTAAGAATATGAAAAGAGGATTGAGTATTAGAGTTAATGACAGTATCGAACCCCACCAAATGTTATAATATACATAGTTTTAGAAATTAGTTGCTTTTTATCTAGCTAGGTTTGTAACTAACATTTTTCATAAGCCTGTTCTATTTGGAAATGTAGTAAAATTTCCCTTATAGGGTAGCTTGGCAGAAAAGCTTATTAGCTTTGCCCCCAATAGATAAGTGCAAGGTTAAATCATAAGTTTGGGTGATAAGGCTTATTGATTTGCCCCATGTATTGAGGTGTACTTGAAAAACTCGCATGTGAAAAGGTTTATCTAAAGGTTATAATGTGTGTTGTTTGGTATATATCAAATTAGTATTTTTGTGTTTAAGTCTGTTGAGTAAATATTTAGTTAGATATATTTTTGTGAGAAATGTGGTATCTTTTACTCTTTTGTGTGTTTTATGCTTGTGTAGGAGTAATGTAAGGAAAATAAAAAGAAAAAGGCTGAAAAGGAGCAAGAAAGTTATGTTCTATCACGGGTGCGGTGGAGTTCTCTAGTGCAACAAATGAAGGAGGAGAAAAAGAAGTCAAATCAGAAAAAAAAAAGTCAACTCAAGTGAAGCATGTTTGTCGCGAACATGATAGAAAGAGTTGTTGGAGCAGTTTATTTTGAAAAAACCCTTCAAGATTCATGACTTTTCACTTAGGGTTGTGAATTTCTATAAGGGCACTTAAAAGGACACACTTTTTAAGGGATATAAAAACAACAACAAAGGTAGTCAGAAAGAGATACATAAGTTTGTTACAGAATAGTTTTTAATTTGCTATAAATTTTAAGTACATTTTATGTTTTGAGAAGAAGACAATAGCAAAGAAGAAGACCATCTTTGTAAAGAGCAAAAGGGTTGAGAGATCTCTTTTATTATCTTTCATCCATTTCTTTGTCTTTGTACAGTTGGATGATACTTTAGGAACTTGAACAATTTATGCTTATTTCTTATTATTCATATTAATATAAATAGTCTTTATTGTAGAATTCTCTATTAATATTCAAGTATGATCATTGTAAGTGAGAATATAGTTCGAGATATATATTCTTTCTTATAGCTAATAGAGGTTCATTGTCATAACATTGCTTGAGAGATCAGAATGTTAGGATGATTATTATAGGTTATTTGTTATTCTTAAAACATGTGTTTATGATGAACTAATTTATTAGTGAGAATTAAGAGTTAGAATTTTAATTATATGTTTTAGGCATTCTATATCATATTGAGAGAGTGAATTAGAAATTTAATCGAACTTCGCTTGCATTATAGGATTACATATTAAATCAAAAGAATAAAATCAAGTTTCATATCTATCAACTTAAATCGTTAAATTTACTTATTTTCTTTGATCATCAATAATTAGGTTTAATTAGTAATAAGAATTAATTTACCACTATTAGTTTAGTTTTATAATCAAAATTATTGATACATTGTAAACAAGATTAAAATCAAGAAGTAGTGTGTAATAACCAATATGATCCTCGTGGGAACGATATCTTAAAAATTAATCAGTAAATTGTGTGCTTATGCTAAGGATCATATGATTGATGTTTATTGCCATTATAATTCTTGATTTAAGATTTTAGATTACAATATTTAATTAGTTTTCGTTGTTGTTTGCATTATTTTATAGGATTTGATAGTTCGAGTGTATGCCTAAAATAAGGAGTTCTCAAGAAGAACTTGAACAATTCAATCCGAAGATAGAAAGATTTCTTTTGAGCAACAAGAAGCCAAAGAAAAAGAAGATTAAGAAAAAGAATATGGCATAAGAAAACCCTTCCAGATTGATGGATTTTGCTACACCTGCATTGAGTGGGGCTCAGCAAGGGGTAGTTCATCCAATAGTAAATGTGAACCAGTTTGAAATTAAACCTTCACTATTGCAAATGGTACAAAATAGTATTCAATTTTATGGTTTGCCGAATAAGGGCCTAAATGCTCTTATAGCAAATATTTTAGAGATATGTGACACTTTTAAGATTAACGGAGTACCGGCAATTGCAATTAAGCTTAGGCTTTTCCCTTTTATATTAAAGGATAAGGCAAAAGCTTGGTTGAATTTCCTTGCGAGAGGTTCTATAACTACTTGGGACCAATTAGCTCAAGCATTTTTTCTAAGTATTTTCCCTTAGCCAAAACTGCAAAGATAATTAAGGATATTACTACATTTGTTCAACATAAGAATGAATCATTGTATGAAGCATGAGAGAGATTTAAGAAGTTACGGTGGAGTTGCTGGCATCACAACCTTCCAAGGGAGTTACTTATGCAGACTTTTTATAATGGTGTGAACCCTACAACAAGGACTATTGATGCTACTACGGGTGGATCTCTTATGAGAAAAACTACTGATGCTGCATTTGATCTACTAAAGGAAATGTCTATAAATAAATGCTTGTGGCCAATGGAGTGAGCAAAGGTATCATGTTCTTTCTTTGTTAAAGGATTTCATTCTATTGACTTAGTTGTTACTTTGTAAGCATAAGTTGCAGCTTTGGCTCATAGGATTGAGAACCTAAGCATGGGAGGAACCCTACCAAGTTTTTGTAATATATATGGTCAACAAGGTCATTTGTGTGATGGCTATGGTTTCGGTATGACTAGTACGAAAAAGTAAGTGAGTTTTGTGCAAGGTCAAAGGTGTGGTAACCTTTATTCTAATACCTACAACCCTGGTTGGCAAAAACATCCGAATTTTTCTTAGGGTAACAATCAAGGTAGAGGAGCTGTGGGATTTCAGCCACCACAAAATAGAATTGGATCACTAGAAACTAAAATGGATAGATTTTTGGAAGGAATAAATTTGAAGCTTAATTCGTAAGATGAGAACCATAAGAGATTAGAATCTAAGTTTGATTAAATAGCAAAGAATCAAGCCTCATCCATTCATAATTTGGAGGTTTAATTGGGATAATTAGCAAATCCACTACCCTCGAGACTTAAATAGTGTCTTTCAAGAAATACGGAGGACAATCTGAGAGAGCAAATGAAGGCGATTACATTGTAATCTAGTAAAAATTATGTTAATGAATTTATTTTAACTAACAAGAGTAAGGTTTTGCAGGAAAAAAAAGTTCAGGAGGTAGAGGAGTCTTCTATCTCGAGGGTGATATCACCTGCGGATGCGACAGAGGGAAATTCGGATATAGTCGTTAGCACAACACCCGATGTAAGTGCAATAGAAAGGGCTTCTAAGAGCAAAATTTTTCAACCTCATCTGCCATTTCCATAAAGACTTAAGCAAAAGGACCATGATAAGCAATTTTTAAATTTTCTTAATAAATTAAAGAGTTTGCATATTAATCTATCTTTTGTTGAGGCAATAACTCAAATTCCTAGTTATGATAAATTTTTGGAGTTGATTTCTAAAAAGAGAAGTTGGAAGGATATATCAACTATAGAATTGATTGAGGATTGTAGCTCAATAATCACAAATAATTTACCTACAAAGCTTAAAAACCCAAGTAGCTTTACTATTCTATGTACATTAGGGGATATGGAGTTTCCTAGGTGTTTGTGTGATATAGGTGTTAGTATCAACCTTATGCCACTTTTTATATTTAAGAAGTTAGGTTTGAAAGTTGTTAAACCTACTATGATTTTGCAATTGGCTTACCAATATATTAAAAAATCATATGGCATAATAGAGGATGTGCTTGTCAAAGTGGATAAATTTATATTGCTTGCAAATTTTGTGATACTTGACTTTGTATATGATGCAAATTGTCCATTAATTTTAGATTAGAACATTCATGCATACTGGTAAAGCATTAGTAAATGTTTATTAAGGAAAGTTAATCTTTAAAGTAGGGGAAGATAATGTTGAATACCATATGGATAAATCACTAAAATACCCTATGGATGAGAATGTATGCATGAAAATTGACCTTATTTATACATGTGTATTGGAAGTGTTAGGTGCTAAAGGTCAAGAGGAAGTTAACATTGAAGAGGAAGTTCAAGAGAAGGTGGAGCGAGAGGATCAAAGGCATGTGCTTTTGTATAGAAATGAGGAGCCATTGCCGCCATCCATTGTAAGTCCACATAATGTCGAGTTGCAAGAGCTTTTAAGCCATTTCAAGTATGCATTTTTGGGTGTTAATAGCACTTTACCTATTATTGTTTCTAATAAGCTCACTAGAAGGCAAGAGATTTTGTTGTTTGAAGTTGTGAGAAAGTGAATTAGGAGTATAGATTGGCAAATATCTAATTTAAAGGGGATTAGTCCTAATGTAGTTATGCATAGGATCCATATAGAGGATGGATTTAAACCTAAGGTTGATAGACAAAGAAGACTTAACCCAAACATGAAAGAGATTATTAAGAAAGAAGTGATTAAGCTTCTTGATGCTATGATTATATATCCAATTTCGGATAGTGTATGGGTTAGTCCTATTAAATATGTATGAAAGAAAGGGGGCATGAATATAGTTAGGAATGAGAATGGTGATTTAATACCTATAAAAACCACTATGAGTTGGAGGGTTTGTATTGATTATAAAAAACTGAATGCGACAACTAGGAAGGATTATTTTTCTCTGCCATTTATAGATTAAATGTTAGAATTACTAGCCATTCTCATTATTGTTTCTTAGATGGCTTTTTGGGTTACTTCCAAATTTTCATTTATCCTAGTGACTAAGAGAAGATAACATTTTGTTGGGTTTCAACATAGGAAAAACAAAATAAAACGCAGCGAAAAAAATGAAACCTACCAGGATCTATGCAATCCAATTGAATCAATTGTAAGCGAGAGTAACAATTACTAACCTCTTAAAAAAACATCTTGTAGGTGTTATCTCTCAAGAAATAAACACCCTCTACTAGTATCCACACTCAAACACATTAAACGGATTTACCTAGAGTGCTAGCTCCCTTCTATGGCGGCTAGGGTTAGAGAAAACATTTTTCTCTCTTTTCTCTCAAAGTGACACCTCACTTTCTAGTGTGTCTCTTAGGGCTACAAACCTTTTACATATCATATGTATATATAGGTAGTCTAACCCTAATTAAGAGAGAGAGATAATTTCAGGGCCATATATCCTATTAAAATAAGAAATACCTTATTTCTTTAAAATATGAATTATAATATTAATCTTAATTAATATTTATTTATTTCAAATTTTAATTTATTACAAAATAAAATTTGAAATGTCCAAATTAACCCTTAGTCCATTCATCACATTCTATGTGTGCGACCCAATAAGTTCATATTATGTTGGCCATAGGCCCTAATCCCATCACGGGCCCATAAGTCATAAGTGGTCTCTATCAAGATATTATGACTATTCAAATAATACAAATATCGATAATTCAATTTTAATCTAATAGAACATGTTATAATCTATTTGTCAAACGATATCTTGTTTGAACATAAGTCATGATCCATGTCAAACTTATATTGTTCAAACATATAATTTCTCGATCACTAAGTAGACTGATAATATCAAATGACATTGATCTCATTATCAATTCATTTGAGTACGGCCATGCATTTCTCAGTCCTACTTATCGAGGGGTCCAATAGATATCTATCTCATAAGAGAGGGATAAATTTCATCTTGATTATTCATTATCCTCTACATGATTCTCATCATGTCCAATCATAATCTTTATTATTATCCGATTAAAGATAAAGTTTAGTTATGTCAAAATATAAAATTCCTCATGTAGGATACTATGATAATCTCAGGTCTAAGGATCAATAACATAACTATTATAAGATCATCAATAACATTAACCCATATAGTATCTCATAGCGGGTCAATCTAGTACTCTATTCTCTCACGAGTACCTAGAAGTTTTATTTATATCACTATATATAATCATCCTATGATTATCAATCAAACTCGTACTAGTTTTATTTATCATTATTCCTTTAATCATAAATAATTAGGGATAGTCAAAATAATATTAAATTGTTATTTACAAATATTATTATATTCTAACATGCCAAAATATAATAACATTAAGAAAGCCCAATTTTATAAAATGAAATGTGACATTACATAAAGAACCAAACGTATGGCCTAGGGCATAACCACTAACACATTTACATAACCCTATGGAACCTTTGCATAAATAATGTTTTCGTTTATGTTATGTAATGCACTAACCATTTTTCAAAGGTGTATGACTGCTTTATTTTGGGGATTTGATAGAGAAGATCATAAAAGTATTTATGGATAACTTTTTCAGTTTATGGTGACTCATTCGAGTTATGATTTCATAATTTGGATAAAGTTTTAGCTAGATGTGAGGAGACTAATTTGGTGCTTAAATGGGAAAAGTATCATTTCATGGTGAAAGAAGGGATATTTCTAGGACATAAGATTTCAAGAAAGGGTATTGAGGTCGATAGGGCTAAAACTCAATTGATTGAGAAGTTACCTTTACCTACTACAATTAAGGGTGTAAGGTCCTTCCTAAGACATGTTAGTTTTTATAGAAGGTATATTAAAGATTTTTCTTTGATTGCTAAGCCTTTGACTAATCTTTTGGTTAAGGATGTACCTTTTAAGTTTTCTCATAAATGCATTGAAGCTTTTGAAAGCTTGAAAAATGCCCTTATGAGTGCACCTATAATTACTTCGCCTGATTGGGATCTTCCTTTTAAGATCATGTATGATGTAAGTGACCTAGCTATTAGGTTTTTGTTAGGTAAGCAAAAAGATTAGCATTTGCATGTGATAAATTATGCTAGGCACACATTATCAGGTCATTAGTTGAATTATACCACTACAAAAAAAATGTTGGCTGTTGTTTTTTCTTGTAATAAGTTTAGATCTTACTTGTTGGTATCTAAAGTTATTATATATACGGATCATGCAGCTCTTAGATATTTATTTGCTAAGAAGGGTATTAAACCTCATCTTATTCATTAGGTTTTATTATTGCAAGAATTTGACATTGAAATAAAGGATAAGAAAGGTTCAAAAAATTTGTTAGCTGACAATTTGTCAAGATTAAAAAATGATAAAGGCCCGATAGGGGATAATGATAAAATTAATGAGGAATTTCCTGATAGTTAAGCATTTAAGTGCACCTTGGTATGCATATTTTGCTACCTTTATTGCTGTAGGAATTAAGCAACATCGTATGACTTTTCATCAAAGAAATAAGTTCTTTTTAGATGTCAAATATTACCTTTGAGAGGAGCCTTACTTGTTTATGATTTGTGGAGATCAAGTGATTCACCGTTGTGTAGATGAGAAAGAATATTTGAATATCCTAACCTATTTAAATGTCCTAACCTATTATCTTTCAACTTTGTATTTAAGTCACAATAAGAGCACTAAGATGATAGCTCATGTGCTTGATTATGGCTTTTATTGGCCTACATTATTTCAAGATGCTAGACGGCTTGTGGCCTAATATGATCGATGTTGGTAGCCTTGGAAAGAGAGATGAGATGACTTTGACCAACATTTTGGAAGTTGAAATATTTAATGTATGGGGATTGAATTCATAGGTCCTTTCCCTACATCATTTGGGCAAAACTATATCTTGGTTGAAGTGGATTACGTGTCTAAATGGGTGGAAACCAATGCGACACCAACCAATGATTCAAAGGTAGTTGTCAAGTTTTTGAAGAAGTTTTCTTAAGGTTTGGAGTGCCTAAAGTCATAATAAGTGATGGAGGTATGTATTTTGTTAACCATTTTTTTTGCATTTTTATTGCATACATATAGGGTTCATCATAGAGTAGCTATACCTTATCACCCATAATCAAGTGGTCAAGTTGAGGTATCCAATAGGAAATTAAAGTGGATTCTTGAAAAGACTGTTTCTAGTTCAAGAAAAGATTGGACACATAAATTAGATGATGCTCTTTGAGCATATCACACTGCATTTAAAACACATATTGGTATATCTCTCTATAGGCTAGTATTTGGGAAAGCATGTCATTTGCCCATTGAGTTGGAGAATAAGGTTTATTGGGCCATTAGAGCTTTGAATTATGATCTTACGAAGCTGGAGTTAAAAGGTATTTGCAAATAAATGAGTTAGATAGGTTACATCTTAGTTTTTATCAGAATGCAATGATATATAAGGAGAGAACTAAGAAATGGTATGATGCATATATAAGGCATAAGAGTTTTTAAGTAGGGGATAAGATACTTCTTTTTAATTCTAGATTGAAATTATTTCACAAAAAGTTGGGATCTCGTTAGAGTGGGCCATTTGAGGTGACTCAAGTTTTTGATCATGGATATTTGGAGCTTAAGAATGCTAATGGTGAATTTTTTAAGGTTAATGGTCAAAGATGTAAGGTTTACGTGGAAAGAAATTATAATGATAAAGAGGTTTTGCGTATCTCACTTTGTTTGGTTGATGAATTTGCTTAATTAATTATTTTTATTATTTATTTATTTATGTAATTTGATGTTATTATTATTATTAATTGATTTAATGTTTATTCCACAAGATGTATTTATATGCCAGTGTAAAGGTGTTCCTAATTGTTATGTTTCTACTTAAAAAAAAATCAATTGTTCTTTTCTATTGCGAGTACAACTTTATCACGGGCGTGACCTTGCAAGGGGAATTGTGCTTCTATTGTGAGAATGATGTGTAAAGGAGTTGGTCTCTGTTGCGAGTGCAAAAAAACATGGATTTTGAAAATTTTAGGGTTTTTTCTAATCATTGCTCTATTTTTAGGCCATTTCCAACAATTTTCTTCAATTTTTTTTCATTTTCTTTCTTCTTTTACATCATTTCTTTTTTTTTTTGTTGTTTTTGTTTGCATTTTGGTTTGTCTTCCCTCTTACTTTCTGTAAGTGCTGTTAGTTGTTGGACTTTCATTATGGTGCACTTGAAGATTGTGGCTAGTAAAGGGAAGGATAAGGGCAAAAAGGCTACTAGATCTTCCTCTCAATCCCAAAAAACAATGATTTTTTAGGATATGTGTGAATGTCCCTTTCCTATTTTTTCTAAGGAAAAAGGTTATAAATTTTAGTTTTTTGCTAAAAAGAATTTTGTTGGTGGCATGTAAACTTTTCTTTTTTAGGAGATTTAGGCATTTCTTAGGAATTTGATAAGTACTTGAAATACATGAAATGGGAACATTTTTCTTATATGACTTTGCCTGTTCAAAAGGGTTAGGCCATTGGATTTTTTGTGACCTTAGACTATGTGGATAATAAAAAGATTCTAATAAAATTTAGGCATTATGGTAGTGAGTATATTTTTTGTTTTGAGTAAATGAGTGAGTGCTTTGGTTTTCCTTTAAATGGTACCACTTTTGTAGCTCAACAATTTATTGCCTCTGATGCTTGGAAGAAATTAACCGATTTGAGTAGATTTGATAATAAGAATGTTACTAATCGGTAATTTAAGAATGATGTTTTGCTTTTGTTTCATAAATTTGAATGTCGTGGTTTGTTTGGATGGGTCGAGAGTAACAAGGTTCAAGCGAATGACCTATTTGTTTTGTCTCTTGTGCAGTCTAAGAAAACTCTATGCTTCATTGATTTCATATTTGATGGGTAGTATCATGTGTCCATTGCCAAGACTAAGACTATGGGTATGGGGCACATGGTGGTTGACATCATTTTAGGGTATTTAGGCAATTGCATGATTTTGAACTTGATAAGGGAGAAAGTGTTACTATGATGGATTTTATATTCTTAAGGAATTCTAATTTGTTGACAAGAGGGGGTTGGCCTCCGAAATTTGTGTCTTATGATGAGTGTACAAAGAAGATTGTATTGAGTAAAGGCAAAAGCTTTATTGTTGATGATGATGATGATAGTGATAGTGAGGAAACTAAGGAGTAGCCTAAAGATTTGGTTGCTAATGCTGAAGAAGGGGGAAGTTCCACCAGTTAGTAAAAGATGCTTGATCGCTTAGATGTTATGGATGAGGCCAACAAGAACTTGGTTATCCAAGTGCAAGCTATGGATAAGAATATGAAAGCAATTAGAAAGAGCCATTGAAGTTTAAATAGGAAATTGATGTCATTTTTCAAACAACAAAATGTGGAGTTCAACCCTTCTCCACCAGATTCTCCTAGTGGAGCATAATAAGGGCAGTTTTCTTTACATTCTATTTACTTTTTATTTTAAATTTTGTTTTGTTATTTTTTTGGATAGCTATTTATGTGTGGTTATGTTTAATTCTC
Source organism: Excoecaria agallocha (assembly GCA_037975025.1). Lineage (NCBI taxonomy): Eukaryota > Viridiplantae > Streptophyta > Magnoliopsida > Malpighiales > Euphorbiaceae > Excoecaria > Excoecaria agallocha. The sequence goes on along the minus strand of CM075807.1, from coordinate 111,905,498 downwards.
TCATAATGAGGACATTGTGTCCTTTAAGTGTGGAGAGGTTAGGCTGTTTTGCATGTTTGTTGTATGAATGGGTTGTATTAGTTTATGTGCTTGTTTGTGGAGCTATATATTTTTTATAAATAGTTAGTGGCATGAATATGAAATTTCTTGGGAATATTGTTGGATTACTTGTTTTGGTATATTGTGTGCACCTATAAAGGGTTATGTGTGCACCTATGAAGGGTTATGTTTTGGCAAAGTGCTTTGGTATAGGCTCTTTTTAAGTTGTATTTCTTTATACATATACTTTGGCTTGAGTGAATGGAATATGGCTTAGAGTGACTTTGGCCTTTATCTTGGTGAGCTTTTGAGCCTAAACAATGTTATAATTTCTTGTGAGAGAATCCCTTTTATACCATATACTCTAGAATTTGTGATAGGCAAGTTTCAAGACTATATTTAGTATAAGTTATACATGAAAAGTGATAAGAGCATTAGAATTGACTAATTTTAACTTTTTTAATTAGACCAATCTTTTTGACTTTAGGTAGCCATTTTGAGCCTTTAGCTTATTTCTTTGTTTAATGAGTACATTAATAGCCTTAATCTACCTTTTTTTATTGTCAAACTTTTCTTTTTGGCACCCTTCATACGGAAAGATTAGTATTATTATGTCATATGAGACAACTTGAGTTTAGTTGTAAGCATGATATGAGTTTTAATCCTTTTACTTATAAGTTCATTAGGAAAAAAGGAAAAAAATATTAAAAATCAACAAAATAAAGACCATAAACTAAAATAAAAGAAAGTGCTTTAAAGAAGAAGAAAAATGTGGAAGTTGTGGAAATTAATTATGGGTTTTGGAAATTAAGCTAGGAATCTAATATATCATGCTATATCTTATTTTTAATCTGATGTGCTATAGTAGTTGCTTTTTTTTCCACAAGATTGAGCTGCTTAACCAAACTTATTCTACCTATTGCCTAAATCAGGTTTCAACCTTTAATAAGACCCTTTGATTTTATGCATTGACTCTATGATAGTAGTGGAGGGATGGGTTCCAACTAATGAAAGGAGAAGGAATTCAGGACTCCGATTTTACTAGGGATTCATCACTGGCTAGGGCTTTCGAATCACTTGTTACAATCTTATGGTATCTAATGGTATACTAGGAAGGGGAGAGAAAATACTATCCACCAATTATTGGAGTGATGTAAGGACAAATGTTTGTTTGAGAAAGAGTTACCCCTTGCTTTATGACATTTTCCATGTGGAGGTACATGGTGTAAGAAATGTGATTTCTAAGGTGCTTATACTTTTGTACTTTGAATTCTTATAATCCTCTAGTTAGGTGTACATGGATATTAAACCTTGAATATTCAAGATGTTGCCTTGGAATTTGTTGACATAGACTAGAGGTTTGCAAGATGATGGATCTATCATTAGTTACTAAATGTTTATTAAGTATGACGAGCTCCATAATATTGTTATATTTTTGTTATGTTTTTATGTTCTTACATTTTACGTTTTGCTTAGGGACTTGATGTGTGTTGTTTAGTATATGTCAAGTTAGTGTTTTTGTGTTTAAGTTGGTTGAGTAAATATTTAGTTAGATCTATTTTTGTTAGAAATATGGTATCTTTTACACTTTTGTGTGTTTTATGTTTGTGTAGGAGTAACGTAAGGAAAATAAGGAGAAAATGGCTGAAAAGGAGCAAGAAAGTAGTGTTCTATCGTAGGCGTGGTGGAGGTCGCAAGTGCAACAAAGTAAGAAGGAAAAAAGGAAGTCACACTAGAAGAAAAAGTCAAATCTAGTGAAGCATGTTCGATTGCGAGCATAACATTGGCCGCGAGCGCGATAAAAAAAGCTGTTGGAGCGATTTATATTAAAAAAGACCTTCAAGATTCATAACTTTTCACTTAGGGTTGTGAATTTCTATAAGTGCACTTGAAGGGTGGAGGATATAAAAACAACAACAGGGGTAGTTAGAAAGAGATGTACAAGTTTTTTATAGAATAATTTTAAATTTATTATAAATTTTAAGTATATTTTATGTTTTGAGTAGAAGACAATAGCAAACAAGAAGACCATCTTTGTAAATAGCAAAAAGGTTGAGAGATCTCTTTCATTATCTTGCATATGTTTCTTCTTCTTTTTACATGTTGGATTATACTTTAGGAACTTGAACAATTTATGCTTATTTCTCATTATTCATATTAATATTAGTCTTTATTGTAGAATTCTTTATTAGTATTTCATCTCTGATCATTATAAGTGAGAATATAGTTCGAAAGGCATTCTTTCTTATAGCTAATAGAGGTTCATTATCATAACATTGCTTGAGAGATCAGAATGTTAGGATGATTGTTATAGGTTGGTTGTTATTCTTAAAACATGTGTTTATGATCAACTAATTCACTAATGAGAATTAAGAGTTAGAATTATAATTGTATGTTTTAGGCAATCTATTTCATATCGAGAGAGTGAATTAGAAATTTAATCCAACTTGACTTGCATTATAGGATTACATATTAAATCAAAAGAATGAAATTAAGTTTCATATCTATCAACTTAAATCATTAAATTTACTTATCCTCTTTGATCATCAATAATTAGGTTTAATTATAATAAGAATTAGTTTACCACTAGTAGTTTAGTTTTATAATCAAAATTATTGATACATTGTAAATAAGATTAAAATAAAGAAGTAATGCATAATAACCAATGTGATCCTTGTGGAAACGATATTTTAAGTACTAATCGATAAACCATGCATTTGTGGAATTAGCACAACAGGTTAAAAAAATGACCCAAACCCAAACCAATTCAAACAAATACCTATTGGGTCAAGCCAAAACTGATCCATTTTATTTTTCAACCCAATCCAAGCCAATCCGATACCCATTGAATCAACTCAAAACTAACGCATTTCAATTTCCAATCCATTGGGCCTGTACATCCAATATATATAGTAAATGGCCTTAAAATTTGTAGACTAAAAATGTTAATAATAATAATAATAATAATAATAATAATAATAATAATAATAATAATAATAATAATAATAATAATAATAATAATAATAAAAAATTCTAATTATAGTTTGTATTATTTATAAGGCAAAATTCATTTTCAAGTCCTTCAACTTTTGAAATTTTTATATTGAATTTTTTACTAACATTTTTTTTCTAAATCTCTAAATTTTTATTTGAAATAACACGATGTTCTTAAACGTAATCCCTAACTAATGGGACTAATAAGACTACAATTTATTTTCCATTAACAAGCATGTATTGTCAAATGAAGCCAACTTATATCCATGCGTGCTGATAAAAATGTGACACAATATAATTAAACTAAAAATAAGAATTTAAAATATAAACCCTAAAATTTACCCTAAAAAATTTAAACTACACTCTAGTGACAAAAATTAATACCTAACCAACTTCTGGCCACTAAAATAATTATTTTGAAAAAAAAACCTAAAATTAACTTTTTTCTTCTTCTTCGGATTTCACATAAAATTAATTTTATTTTATTTTTCTTTATATTTTAACTTATTATTTATATTATGTTTTTAATAGAATATTATTATTATAAGATCCATTAATTAAGTAATAAAAAAATTTTATATTAATTTACATTAAATTCATGGGTCAATCCAAATTCATCCAACCCATTTGAATATTGATCCATTTATGACCCATTTATGACCTAACTCATTAATGATCCATCTATTAATGATCCAATTCAAACCCACCCAATCCCTCCATTTGCCACCGCTAATTGACCGTGTAGAGTAGTAGATTGTGTGACTAAATTTTGTAACCACTTGTCCATTTGAACAAGGCAAGATATCCGATCAAACATGTGTGTCCAAGGTCAAAGTGATGTTGTTTCACTTGCAACATTATTTTGCTTATCCACCTGAACAAGATAATATGCCCAATCAAATCACGATTTGGAGTTCTTATAATTGATATTGTTGGGTGCATGAAGGACATTGGTGGTAATAAAAGTAATACAGGTCAAAATGTTTCAGTTACTAAAAAATAGTGATTCTTTGTAGTCAATGTGAAGGGAGGATATAATGTTCTCCTTGATTGAGACTGAATTCATTCAAATAAATGTATTCCTTCATCCATGTGTCAAAAGGCAATCATATGAAAGGATAAATGGCTCAAATGAAATTATTCATGCTGTCCTAAATCCCTTTAATGAGGATGTCTTCTTGGTTAAGGATAGAATATATGCCTTTAAGGTTAAAACAAGTGAGACCGCTCTAACAAATGAAGGTATTACAAGAGAGCCAATAACCAAAAGCTTGGTGGGAGACTTTTCGGGGATTAAGTACAAATTAAAATAATTAAGGTGGTTCAAGCTTTGGTCATCAATCATAATAAGTTGGCAACAAAATACATCATGGAAGGTTCAAATAAGGAGCTATACTTGAAAATTAAGTTAGAGATTTGGGTTGAGCACCTAAAGAATCAAGCTTGAGATCGCTTTAAGGAAATCAATATGGGCATGGCCAGCCATTCTTAGCCATTGTTTGTTAGTGCCAATTTGAACCAAAACTTTAAGTCGAAGTTTGTCAAACTCCTAAAAGAGTATCGAGATTGATTTGCCTAGGATTACTATGAAATGGCTAGTCTAGGTTACAATTTAGTTGAACATAAGTTACTAATCCAAGAAGAGTATTGGTTGTTCAAGCATCAAATGAGATATATGTCCAAAGAGGTGGAATATATTGTTGGAGAAGAAATTCAGGAATTATTAAAGATTGGCTTCATCGGGATAACAAAATATATAGAATGGCTTTTAAAATTGCCCCGATGATTAAAATGAACAAAAAGCTTTGAATTTGTGTTGACTTTAGGAACTTTAACTTGGCCACCTCGAAAGATGAGTATCCCATGCCTATTATAGATATGTTGATTGATTTGGTTGCTTGCAATATGATTCTTAACTCATGGATGGCTACTCTTGGTATAATTAGATTTTTATCGTAAAAAATGATGTCTATAATAAGACCTTATGATGTCCCAAATCCATTACTTTTCTTTAGTTTTACTTTTTCACAGTTAGTAGTTTTTAGTTTTTTTCTCCCACAATAATTGGTTAAATTCATTTTTACTTATCTCTAAAAGTGGCTGATTTTTATCATAACTCCAGGCCTAAAGTTTGGCTCTAAAGAGTATTTGGTATAATTTTCTCTTGAAATTTCAAATACTTAGTTTGCGACTTCAAAAGGGTATTGTTTATACCATATGCAAAATACAGCTTTAAAAAGGAGGAAATTACCCCAAATGACACTTTTTTAACCTTTTTTCAAAAAATTCAACCCCTTTTTATATCATTTCATGATTCTCACTTTTTTAAGTTTTATTTTCAAAAATACAACTTTTTAATTGAAACCAAAATTCTTCCATCGTTGTTCCTCTTCATCGTTCTCGTCATCTTTCTCGTTCTCCAATGCTTACAGGTAATTTTTCTCTTTTTTTTGGCGATTTAAGAATTTTCTCTCAGTCATTGGTGATTGGTATCTAAGGCCCAACTTGGCTCATTTTGAGACTCCATTTTTGCATGCTGCAATCTGCAGCAGCAAAAAAGAGAGCATCTTAAAATTCAAAAAAAGAAGAAAGAGAGGAAGAAGAAGGGAAGTACTGCAAATACTTCCATAGCATTATCTTCCTCCTTGTCAGTGTCAATTCTGCAAGCATTTTCAGTTCATTTGATATGTGCACTCGCTTTAGCTATATCCTTTTGGGTGACTCACAATCTCTACTCAATCGATTTAGTGTCTGATCCTCCATGCACTCTTTATGTATTTTGGGTATCTTGTCTCTCCATAATTTTGAACTAACAGCAACTCTTTATTCCATAAAAAGCAATCTTTATTGGGAGGTAAATTTTTAAACTAAGAACATGTATGAAATTAAAATTTACAACAAAAATTTATAATTGATCAGAATTTTGTGAAGAAAAGATGAATTTGATGTTTTTTTTACTATAAGTGTTAGATTCGAAGATTAATTCTTTAGGCAAATTTATCTCCTCCTGACTTGGGCTTGTTTTAGTTCTTTTCATCATGGCTAATAGATTTCTGCTGAAAATTTTGCAGCAGGTAGTCGTTTATTATTATTATTTTATTTTATTTTTCCAATTTGGGGTGAGTGTGTGTGTGTGTGTGTATATAAGAAAATTAAATATATAGTTGATTAATATTTATTTTCCCAAAGATAAAAAAATATAATGTAATGAAAATGGTTGCAGTGAGCAGCAACAATACGTTATGTAGCATTGCATCCTCAAAATGACAGTGTAAGTGGCCAATATTTTGAGAATTGTAACATATCCAAAGCAAGCTCCATTGCTAATGTTGTTGTTTTGTCTCAGAAGTTATGGGATTATAGCTTGAATTTGTGTAATCAATGTTAAACCATATTTCTGCTTAAATTCAACCAAACCATTTATGAATTATATTTGTTGAGTATATGTAGTATGCCATTAGAATCACTTACGTAATCAAAAATTAAATCACTTTTAATATGTCATATTAAACCTTGTAAAACATGTCATGTGCACTATGTTATGTTAAGCATTTTTTAGAAAGGAATAGATATAGGCAAAGAGATAATTTTGAAGCCTATTGAGTAGTGGTAATGATAATATCACTTGTTTTAATTTTTAAAAGTTTTGTTAAAGATATGGAACATATGTTTATTCAGAAGAATATACATATACATGCACAAATACATGTGATGCTTATTATGCTTGAATAATAAAAACCAATCGTATTAGTCTTGCTCTTTTCTAAATGATAGATATTCTTTGATTTCAAATCTAAATTATGCCTTGATTCATCTTCTCTCTCCATATCTTGCTTATCTGATGCCTTTTGTAGCTGAAGTACTATAGTAGGTGTTTCTATCAATTTCTTTGCTTATAAATTGTGTTTATCCTTGATCTAATGTAAATAAGATACCTACTAATTTCCAGTTTTGTCAAAAAAGTGAACAAGATCATCGATGAGGAAGGGGAAGGACATCCCATCGTGATCAATATGATAATCAATTGTCCAGAGCTATGCAAGCGATTATGGAAATATCTCACTCAGAAGGCACATCTTATGATCCATCATTATCTAGTGCTCGAATAGTTACTGACCATGGGAATACTGATGTATTGATCCATTAATTCATCCATTTGAACCATTAACTACAACAAATTCAGAAACCTCTTCAAGACATCTTCAAGCACTGGGGTATGGTTGTAGAAGCACAACTTTAGAAGAATCTTTTTTTTCTAAGACATCCTAGATATATTTATGAACTATTTGCTGGTGCACTTATTATGATTATATAATCTCAGATTGATTTTTGAAACCAGTGTAAGGGATGCCTGGGTTTGGCATGATATATTGGTGTAGGCATTTATTTTAATGGAAAAAAGGAAGAAAATATTATTGTATATGTACATGATAATCTGCTATTCAATTGTTTGGATGTACATGATAAATGCAGATTCTAAGTTGAAAGAAAAGGGTAAGTAAAAAGGCTAAAGTCTGGTTAGTTAAAATGTCTTAATTAATAATGTTAGAACTGGGGCCACATTTAATGAAAAAAAAAAAGCTGAAAAGATTGAATTGAATAAAAAATCTTGAAAGCAATGGCTATTTATTTCTTTAAATTTCTATTCTAGGAACAACAAGCACAAACTACTATTAAGTATGCAACTTGCTCTACATTTTATTTTGTTAGTGACTTTTTGAAAATAATAAAAAATAAAATAAAGCTAAAGAATTAAAAATTTGTACTTGCTATTGTGCTTTTGTGACATTTTTGACTTGATGATTTGCAGAAAGTTTCCCAAGACCTGCTTTACTAGTGAATCATTACATGTATACAAACATATAGGAGTTCTTATTATTACTTATGATTTTAAAATGTTTTTATGTTGTTTGGCATATTATTCTTAATTAAAAAAATTTAAAAGCTTTAGTGGGCTGTATTACAAAGACAATCCATTATATATATATATATATATATATATATATATATATATATATATATATATATATATATATAAAATGTAAATTTGAAGTATAATATAAGGCAACTGAGTTTAAGAAAATAGGAACTGTGACAAAAATTCATCAATAATTGACTAAAACATTGAACAATTTATTGAAAAAATAGGTACATAATGAAGTCAAGAGCCTATTAAAAATTAACTAATTACTAATAACTAGACAAAAATGCTAAACAAAATGCAAGAAAATGAAGCAAAAAAGTAATCTTAAAAGGATAACGAATGTTGGCAGAAGAGCTAGTGCTCGAGTCCAGTGGTGATAATGGAGTACCGGGAGAGGGAGTTGGAGCTCAAGAGATTGAATTCACTGAAATCTTAACCTTTTGTCCAGCAAAGCATTGGCCAGAGAATCCATAGATGAAATAAAAATGGCGAGGATTTTGGAGGAGAATCAAATCAAAGCTGGTGTTGTAAGTAGCAATAGGACATGTCCCATTGCAAGACTCATAACTATGAGAACTCACTTCCTTAACATTGTTGTATCGATTGAGATAATGAAAAGAAAAAGTATCTACAACATGGAAGTTGTGAGCAGCAGCCCAACCTTGATAATCAATATGACCCATTTTTGTCTACCTAGCAGAGTCCCCCACTTCATGCACAGCTGCCATGAAAACTCCATAAACACACATCATCAAAAACCTAATCCACCGATCCTATATATACGAACTAGGAGAGCAATAAAAACCAATTAAATTCTAAAAAAACAAAATTTTAGCTTTTTCATCAAATTCAGCAATACACACCAATATAATTTTTATAACAATAATAATAGTTCAAATAGTATACAAAAGCAATCACAATAAATAGAAAGTGTACACCATTTACAGTTAGTACATAGTGTATACGGCTAGTATACAGTATATACATTACGTACATTGTGTATACAGCATGTACACACAGTGTATACATGATATACACACTATATATACAGGTAGTATACATGGTGTATACATCATATACACATTATATAGAGCTAGTACACACGGTGTATACAGCTAGTACACACGGTGTATACAGCTAGTACACACGGTGTATACATCATGTACACATTGTGTATACAACATGTACACACAGTGTATACATGATATACACATTGTATATACAGCTAGTACACATTGTGTATACATCATGTACATACCGTATACAGCTAGTACACACAGTGTATACAGTATATACATACGGTGTATACAACTAGTACACACGATATATATATCATGTATATACTATATATAAAATATGTATACACAATCTGTATATGATAAGCTAATACACATGGTGTATACATCATGTACACACTATGTATACTACACACTGTGTATACAGCTAGTACATACGATGTATATATCATGTATACATCCTCCACCAAGAGAGTAGATCTAAGAACTTCCCAATATACAAACGTAAATGCATATTCTAAACAACATAACAGACAAATGTTAAATAAAATAACATGCTACAGACATCACCATCAATTTAAGTTTCCATGAACTTTAGATATTATGATATATAACAGCCATCAAATTAGCAACTCTATACAAAATTTCATCGGGCTTTATTAGGGGCTTTAGTAAACCAATATTTGAAAGGGAAAAACTTCAGGTTCAACTGAAATTTGATGAATGATAGATAGGATAGCCACATGAATATTTGAGAACCCATCATTTTGCTCTTTTGCATCAGTTTTTGTTACTTCATGTTGACTTTAACACAACCACGTGAAGTTAGGAGGCAACAAATAAAATCTAATAGAATTAAAGAATACATTAGTTGAAGAAAGTTTCATAGTTTCAACAAACTTACAATTCGCAGTGGTATTAGGAAATTTATCATGATGTCAAAGAGACAAGAATTGCATAAAGAAATAATGTATAAATAAAACATAATAGAAGAAAGTAACGGGAACAGAGCTTTAAAAACATTTATACAGTAGCTTCATATAAAAATTTTCAAGGGATAGATAAGAAACACAGAAGCATCCCTATAGATAAAAGAAACTACGCAACTTCCAGCAGCCCTAAAAAATATACAACTTCTTGATTAATCTATGCATTACCATGCTAAGGAGGAGCAGCAAATGATATAATATCTCCATGATGGACTTTTGATCCTAGACTACTCATATTCAATTTCTTCCAATTGAGAAATTTCTAAGTTTTACTACAAAATCTCAAAATAATTTTAGATACAGAAATATGGCATTTAATAGAAGCAGGGCTAAGTGTATAAGCTATACAAAACCTAGTATCTTTCAACAAGTGATTCTGATAACACTGTCCACATAAAAATAAAAATGCAAGCCAATAAATCACTCACAGAAGCCATTGCCATGTATTTACTAACATGATAATGGTTAAAAAATAATTATTGCAGAAAATAGTCCTAGCAGATCGATAATTCAACCAAATAGTTAATTGTTTTGCACATATAAGCTCATGCAAATCTCAATCTCAAAGTAGTGAACTTCAATATTGTTAGCCTTAGCAATGGCTTCATAAGTAGGGAAACCTGGTCTTGGAAGTAAAATATTGGCAGCAGGTCCACCAAGAGCTATTAATGAGACTTTTATAACTTGTTTGCAACCCATTGTAACAAATATATCATCTAGAGATAACTGGTAAGGCAAGTCATGATTAAGGTAATCTACTATGGCCCTGATAGATTTCCAGCCGCAGGGTTAAAAAATTAGAACCTAAGTTTAATGTTTAATCTAAGATACTCAAAATTTCAATAAGCCTTGCTAAAGGTGAGTTTTTAAGAAGTCAGTTACTTCCTAACTAGAAAGAAACCGGAAGCTAGACAGTAAGAGTTAAACTTAGCAAACTTAAAGGCATCAATGATGGCATCTTCAGTTATAGAAGTTGTACGGAAGCAAGAGAAGGGAGAAGGGTCGCCATGGCCAAGAGGAATGACTTATTTATTGTCTTCTTTGTTGAGATTGGCCATTAAAGCAGAAAGAACTTATCGGAGATTTGTTGTCGGAAAGGTAGTTGAGGCCTGAGAAACCCATTTTGAAGGAGAAGATTAACGCCAACAAATGATTTTTGGTCTCAAAATCAATGGAGATGAAGAGTCATTGCTGATCGGAGAGGGCACGCGATTATTGGAGAGAGGATAGTGAAAAATTAGGAAAGTTAGAGATTGGAAAATTCTGAAAATAAGAACAGAAAATTTAGTAAGAGAGTATAAAAAATTGTATTTTATGAAAATAAAAGTTGTGTTTTTGATATTAAAAATTTTAAAAATTGTATTTATGAAAATATTAGATAAGTGTTGTATTTTTGTATTTTTTGTTTTTTTATAGTTTTGTAAAAACCCCAAAAAGAGGTCCAGGCCTAAAGTTATAAGGTTTAGGCTTAAAGTTTGTCTCTAAAAAGTATAAAGCCCATATCCAAAATTTGGCTCAAAAGAAAAGTTAAGCCCAAGCAAAAAAGGGTAATGGGCAAAATAGGTAGAAATTAATGGTAAACAAAAAAAAATATTTTCCCTTTGCAATTAAGAAATTAATTGCCCTGGTTACTTTCCTAAGTAGACTAGGAAAATTAGGCTATAAATGAGAGGTACAAAAGATTTTGATCTTTTTTCAACAAATTACACATTCATTATTCTTTTTTGTAGTTCTACTTTCCCATACTAGTTTTTAGTCATTTTTCTCTCATAATGACTAATGTAGTTTATTCGTATTTATTTATTTACAATTGTTTAGAGTGGTTAAATTTTTATCATAACTTTATTTAGATTTGACGTTAACTTTCCTTTAGAGTCTTGCTTGCCTTGATTGAAAATGATTATTTTTTAGTTTAGTCTTTTCTAACTTGAATTTTTGTAATAGTTTACAACATCACTTTTTAATAGTAATATTTTGAATTTTTTGATCAATTTTTAGTGTCAAAATTACCCTATATAAATTTTAGAAAAATTATAAAAAGAAAATTTTAGAGTATAGAAATTGAAATATTAAAAAAATGGTAAGTGAAACCAATAGGACCTAACTAAATATACAAAAATTAATGTAAGAAAATGCAAAAATAAATTAAAATATCTAATTTACCCTTTATTATCTTAAATTTGATTTTTTATATAAATATCCACACTTATCTAATTACATCATGCTTATCTATTTCAATAATTTTTTGTGTTAAATGATCAATTCTAAAAATTCAAATTAATGAAATAAAATTATATTAATTTCAGTAATGTAAATCAAAATTATAAATTAATGAAATCTCTTGAATTAATCTTTTACCAAATCATGCTCAAATGTTTCCAAAGTAAAAAATCGTAAACATAAAATCATCAAAATGTTGAATTTTACAGATTTTGAGTGGGTGTGTGTGTATACATATATATATATATATATATTGAAATAAATTACAAATGAAAATTTATTTAAATTATAAAATTTCAACATTTGTTCAAATTATAAATTTTGACATCTATAATTATAATAATATTGATATATTATTATAATTATTTTTGAATATCAATACAACTTTGAAGACAATACAGAATAATATTATTTCTTTTTAACAAATTAAAATTTATAAAAATTGAAAAAATATATTTTTTAATAAACTTAAATTAATATTTTTAATTAATTAATATTTATGGATTGAAAATTTATTAAAGGACACCATTATGTATAAAGGTTTTTTAAACAATGAATAAACTACACCATAATTATGTAAACAATCATGCAATATGATTGGGGCATTACTTCAAACAATGAATAAAGGGTTAGTTCATGTGGGGGAATCTCATTAACATTTTTTTTTTTACTTTAGTTTTCTTAATTAGCCATATACCATCTAGATTAAAGGAAAAAAATAAAAAATATAAATAAACCACCAAGAAAAAATGATAAGATTCATATAATGATGTATAATTATGTTCTAAAAAAAATCTAAATATACAAATAATAAAGGGTAAACCATAAATAGCCCTCTAAACTTGTTAACAAAAATCATTTGAGCATCTAAACTCTATAAATGACTAAATAAGCATCTGAATATGTAAATTATACTATAAATAAACACAAATTCGCAGTGGGTTGAAATTCGAGCAGTGCCTGAGCTACATATGCATGTGATGTGGCAAATGAATCTATATTATATTGACACTTGTCCTTGAATAATATAATGGGTAAATAGAGCAAATAAATGAGTTGTTGAGGGAAAGAAAAGTTTAATTTGGTAACTTTCTTCCAAATCGATGAAGAATGGCATAAAATCCAATCATTAAAAGATCATTGTTGTTCTTGATTGTGTTGGCTTGTATTCTCGATGAAGCTGAGACATACATAAACAAGGAGAAGTTGCAATTCCAGTGGAGAAGATGAAGCACAGTTATAGAGGTAAGTTTTTAAAGTAATAAAAAAATTATATGTTAATGTAGGTTGTTGAATGCTGTGAACTGGTTTTTTTGATATTTAGTTCAAAAAATTAGGGCTTTTATTATAGGGATTGGAATTTAGGGTTTTTATTATTTTTTTGTTTATTGTGTCACATTACGTCTACAATTTGAATGGAAGTGAGATTTCACCATGGGGGTACATTAATAGTGGAAAGGGAATTGAGAAATATGTTGGTGAAGGTAAGGTTGAAGAATGGTATATCGAGAAGGAAAAATTTTCACTTGTGGAGTTAGTTGATCATTCCAAATTGTTAGGTTATTTTGTTGTTAAAGGTTTTTGTTTTGAAGAGAAGGATATAAAAAAGTCTAAAATGTTTGGTGATGATAAGGTTTTATTGGAGTCGGTTATGGACTTAAGTAATGGGGCAATTTTGGATTTATACATTATGCATGTTATCAGTCAACCAATTGTGGTGGAATATAATATTTTTACTTTTACAAGTGTGGTCAGAAGTGGAGGATAATACAAATACTATTGTTGGTTCTAAGGTAAAAACAGAAAAGGGTGTTGTAATAAATCTAGAAGAGAGAGAGAGGATGTTGTAAGGCCTGAGGAGTATGATGGTTCAAATGATATAAAGTTTGAGGAAATTGAAGATGATGATGAAGGATCTTCAAGTGAAGAAGAAGATCTCATTTCAGAAAGTAGCACAGATGAATATTATGATACTGATAAAGATGCAAGTGATTTAGATAAAGAACTAGAAAGATTTAGGGAATCTGCAAGGGATGAGAAAAGGGAGAAAAAGAGAAAAAATGGGTCAAATTTCAGTCAAGAGATCCAAAATTGGAATTGAAAAGGGTTTTAAAGACATTGGTGAGAACAGGAGTAAAAAATATGTAAGGAGATTTGGGGGTGATAAAGAATGCCTTGATAGCTTTGATGTATGAAGTGATGATAGTGAAGATGGATTAGATCCTAAAGGTGAAGAAAGAGTTTATTTACAGAGGAGAAGGAAGACAAAGAAGTTGTATTATAATCCAAAATGCAAAAGCATAATATGGGATCTTGGGATGATATTTGAGAATGCTATCTAATTCACACAAGCAGTTGTTGATTATGCTGTGGAGAATGTAGTTGGATTAAAGTTAAGGTCTAATGAAAGGCATAGAGTAAGAGTTAAATGCAAAGCCAAAAATTGTGATTGAGTGTTATTTGCAAGTGTTGAAGGAAACTCTAGTGATTTTAAGATAAAGACTTATAATCCACTGCATTCATAACTAGGAAATTTGAAAAAAGGATATTGTCACAACCAGATATTAAAATCTGAAAATTATAGATTTTGATTAGAGAAAAGTAGGGGTTATATGTAGGCAGATCTCTTTTTACAAGGGAAAAGTTAATTGTGATATATAAATTCATGGGTGGCTAGAAGTTAGAATCTACAAGGCTAGGTGACTATGCTAATGAAATTAAGAGGAAAAATCTAAGGTCATCTTATTAGATGAGAACATATAAGGAGACGTAGTCGGGTAAAAACTTATTTGTATACTTCTATATTTGTTTTAATGCATCGAAAAGGGGATGACTTGAGGGATGCATAAATGTTATAAGTTTAGATGGATGTTTTTTGATATGGATCTGTAAAAAGGAGTTACTAGTTGCTTATTGAAAAAATGGAAATCAACAGATGTTTCCAATAGCCTGGGCAGTAGTAAACACAGAGACTAAACATTCATGGAGACTAAACATAGAGACACAGAGACTAACCACGGGTGAAAGGAACTTCAAGGGGCAGGTCAGAAAGGGGGAGAGGTATTTCGGTCAATCAACCAATTTTAGAGGAAAGGCATAATATAGGGCTGGGTACTTCAATCCAAACCAAAAACTGGAACTGGTAGAGGAAGGGGACTAAGTGACTAAAAAAGTCCAAGAGAATTTGGTTATGGTTGTTTCATTGATGAAAACACAGGGACTACTATTCTCAATGTATATGTGAATGTCTTGTTATTTTTTTTAATTGTTTAAGTCATGTTATTGCTAATTTTGCTAATATGATAATTTGCAGCCTAAATGAGTAATGGAGAGATTGGTTAATGTTGGGAAATCTATGAAGATTGCAAATGTCAACAACATTGATCATGGTTATTCGGAAAATAGGGCTAGGAGGAATGCAAGGACCACTGTAACAGCAAGTCAACTTCAGCAACAAATTCACTAGCAGATTCATGCATCAACAACCAATAGAACTGTGAATCAAACTTCAACTTGGTCATCCACAAACCCACATAGGGTAGAAAATTATGACTTTTTTTAACAATGAAATCAATGACTTTAAACCTTGTGATGCTTGACAATCACTATGACTTTTTTGGAAATGTTGAAGTTCTTATGTTTCTTAGTACTATGATGTGTATATTGTGGATGTTTTTACAAGTACAAAGGATATGCCAATTTTGTAGCTTCAAATGTGCTATTGTTCATATTGCTAGAATTGATTCAAATAGAAGTCAATGATGATATTGGCAGTATTGATTCAATTGATATTTGTTACTTCTTTTGAAAGAGTAATGCATTGCAATTACAGAAAAAAAAATGGATTTGTCAAATAAAATATTCATTCACTTGTAACCGACTTTAATAACAAGATTACAAATACAAGATTTGATTCATAATATCATTGTCTATCCACATTTAACTAATTAAACCGCAACCTACAATCTACTTAATTTTGCTATCAACACAATGTTCCAAACTCCCAATGCAATTACAACAATAACCAACTAGAACATATATTTTTTCCTCTTTAGTTCTTCACTTTCTCTTTCTTTTTCAAAATCTTTAACTCTATTAAGCAACCGCCAATTTTTTTGACCTAATTTGACATTTTTTTCATCCACCCAAGTGAAGAAATTACACCCACCATGCTTCTGCAAATTCAAAATTTCCAAAATCAAAAAAATCACATATATATAGTAAGAATTGTCAACAATAACTCAAGAGCACAAATCACCATTAGGATTTGATAAAATGTAGAAGCTTACCTTTCCAACCTCACATGCTAAAAATCTAGATCCAAAATTAGCTTTTGACCATAAAATTGTCATAATCGCCCTCTTATTTCATTTGTAGACATTCCTAATGCCGTGATTCATCATCAAATTGGTTGCAAGATGAGATATAATTTTATGGTCTTAGTAGAGATAAAATGAGAGAAATATGTTGGAGAGAGAGAGGAGAAGATCAAAGAAAAAGAGGGCTTGGGGAGTAAGAATTCACATAGAGGAGAATCGATGAAGAGGCAGATTAGGGACTTAAAGTTTGATTTTTTACCGTTGTCGGCAGTGAAGAACGTATCCATTTAAATGCCCCTCAAGCTGTGTACTTCAACCTTTTTGCCATATCAGATTTCATATTTATTTATAGTATAATTTACATGTTTAGGTATTTATCTGATTATTTTTAAAATTTGGATGCTCAAATAATTTTTGTTAATAAATTTAGGGGATTGCACATGAATTTACCCAATAATAAATTTAAAAATATGTAAAAAATGTATGAAGGGCATTTTTGACTGTAAGTTTCAACAAATTTCTTACATCCAATTTGTACCCGTTTTGTGCATTATTTTTATACATAAATCATTTTCCAAAAATAAAAACTGAAACCAAAGAGAAACGTTTTAATAACTTCGTTTCATTTCTTTTAGTTGCAGTACTTCCAGGCATAAACAAAGGCTGCACTGTTGCTCATCTAACTCGTTCGTACTGTCTCTTTCTCTGCACAAACAGAAACGCAAATTTTATCTTGCTAATTTTTTGTACACTAATTCTCATAATATTACATTGATTAATTGTCGGACATTAATGTTTTCATCAATCATTTTGCAGTATTTTGTTGTTGGAATATTTTGATGGGTCCGTTTACGCTAGCCGTCGATGCAAAAAGCACATCAAATGTTCCTTCAGGTAAACCCAATTTGCTTTCTCTCTGTTTCTGTCTCTCTCTTTTCCCCATAATTATGGTTAAACTTTTAATTGGATTTCAAACATTTTATCTGTCAACTATATAGTAGTTCTGGAGTGGAGATTATATTTATTATTTGTTGTTCTTTTAGTCAATTTCGTCTCTGGAACTTTAGTTCTTCTTATTATTATTTGGGTTTTTACAGATGCACCTATTAGGAAAAGGCAAATCTCTGCTCATCTAGAAGCAAGAAAGGGCTCTTTTGCTTCAATTGGCGTACAAGATGAAAAACCATTTGATTTTTTGCGGGTTTTATTTGGTATACTTCAAAATTTGCTTTTTTTTTTTTTTTTTTCTCTTTGTTATAAAAGAATTTTAGGATATATTTCTGGTTGCTTTGGCTAATTGTTGTAGAGGGAGTTATAGCTGGTGGGACTGCTGGTGTTGTTGTCGAAACAGCATTATATCCAATTGATACCATAAAGACAAGGTTGCAGGCAGGTTAAACATGCATTGCTTAATCCTTAAATTTTTTAATTAGAATTAGGAATTATTCTACCATATATGCTGTTCTAGATTTTTTTTTTTTAAATTCTAATGCTATGTTCTTTCCTGTTAATGTTGGTTGAGAAAATTCTGCTCCACAATTACTATTCCTTTATAAATTTATTTTCTTTTATCACTTTTTTTTTTTATTCTGGTTGCTAGGCTATGCAAATTGTTCGTCTAACTTCTAATTTTCATGGTTGCATTTCTCCCAATAGCATACCTTGCTTGGAAAAAAAATTTGTGTGATTAATCATGTTTCTGTTTATAACTTTGCTCTTTTTTTATTTTTTATTTTTTCCCCCTTCAAAATTGAGATCTCTTACGCTGTGTTCAGAGACTCCTCATTTTCTCTGCTCCTTGTTTTCTAGTTGTCACTTCAAACATATTCCGTTTTATCACTATAATGATGTGGAAGGTCCTAACTCTCCTGTGAAATGCAAATGCTTCATACATGTTCGTGTTTCGCAATCCAAGAAAGGAATCATGCCATAACAGTGTCATACTGACTTGTGCTATTTAATTCATTTTATAGGCAGCTCATGGCGGTGGAAAAATAATTTTGAAAGGTCTTTACTCGGGATTGGCGGGAAATCTTGTTGGTGTCTTACCGTAAGTATCTTCTACAGAATGCAATTTCCACAGGTTTGCGGATTATACATCATGTAATTATTTTGATAGCATTAGAACTTTAAATGCGATATACTGGCTCCTTCCTTTGTTATTATTCACATATTAGAAGTCAAACGATTAAAAGAATGCTTGTATGTTCAAAAAGTAATGGCTCTTACAGAACGTAGTTTTGTTATCTTGCACTTTTACGAGGACACTTCATTTCTTATCACTAAACTCTAATTTTATGGGTATGAAATCTGCATTTGTGCCGGTTGCTTCTCTCTTTCTATTTCATGTCTATGCTCCTGTTTGCTCCTTCCCATTTGCATGCATGCCTGGATCTGTGCTCATCACAACATACAAAAGTCTTTCTTATCTCTATGATCATGTTATGTGTTTGATTATTTTGTTTATGCAAACCGTAGACCAGCAGTTGCCTTCTGCATCTTTGTGCCTGATTCTCAGTGCATTATAAAGAAAAATGTAGGACAAACCCTTACTTGCTGCTGGCTGCTTCAAAATTCACTGCCTACCAGTTTCTCTTTGGTTTGCTGGGTCCAACTTAGAGTAAATGAATATCTCTAATCTCTCCTGCATACCTATAGATCCCTTTTGCAAATAGTTTGTAAGCTCTAGGATAAATAAATAGTTTGAAAACTGTAGGAATCTTTTCATTAAATATTCCACTATGTTGTCTTCGTTATTGAATTATGGAGAAGGGGAAGAAAGAAACATATTTTCATAGGTGCAATGGGATGATATTTTGTTAGGAATGACTAAGAAAATATGTGCAGGTGCAGTTATTTGAGTTAATCATTCTATAATTGGAAGATCTTTTGTCTCTTTCAGGTCATCTCTCATATGCTTCTTTTTTCCTTATGAAAGTTAATGGTTCTTCTTTCACAGGGCTTCAGCATTATTTGTTGGCGTTTACGAGCCTGCAAAGCAGAAACTGTTGAGAGCACTTCCTGAAAATCTGAGCGCTGTGGCTCATCTTGTAAGATTTTCTTCATTCTTTTAAATTTATTATGTCATGTTATTAGTATGTTGTTTTAAGCATGTGACTGGTGAGTGCACAACAGATGTTCCTTTTTGTCAATTTTTGTATGAAAGCCTGCAGAGTCCTGGGATCCTGGGTCATAATTATTTTAGTTGATTTATCATGAGTTTCATCTGATCATATCAACAGCACAGAAAAGTTATAGGCCATTCCATATGTCAATTTTAATAATTGATGTGATTAAACACCTGATTTCTAGTTGCTTGTGTTATGGCTGGATGTAATGAAGGATTTTCGCTATACATGAATGCCATTTTCTTGCATTGTAAAAGGGTTTTTGACTTCTATGCAGACTGCAGGTGCCATTGGAGGGGTTGCTGCTTCTCTCATTCGTGTTCCAACAGAAGTACGTTCTTTTACAAGCGCATTTTGTATCCATCACCTTTTAATAAATATACATATTGAAAATTTAAGCAACCTTCAGGTTGTGAAGCAGAGGATGCAGACAGGGCAATTTACATCAGCCCCAAATGCCATCCAACTCATTGTTGCTAAGGAAGGTTTTAAGGGTCTTTATGCGGTAAGTGATGATAAATTATATCTGGACATCCAGTTTAAACCTAATATAAGTTGTGGCTGCTCTGAATTTGATATTTTTAATGTCCGTATTCATCTTTTTTATTTTTTATTTTTTTTCTCCTCCTGGTTGCTGTAAGATTGTAAAGGATAGGAATTGCATAGTTGGAGAAAACTATTTCAATTTTCCTAGAAAATATGAAAAAGAAAAATATTGTTTCATTAAACTTTTTTTTTTCAAACTCAGAAATGCAATTAAATTTTTGTAAATTTGCTTGTTTATATGCAGCTTTAGAAAACATATTTAGGTAGTTTTTCCTAACTCAATTTTTGAGCATGGTATTTCCTAGGGGTGTGCAAAATTGAACCGAAAGAAATTAAGTTTGCTTTGTTTGGTTTTCTTTGATGGCAACTTAGGTTTGTTTGTTGGTCGGTGAACCAACCAAACCGACCAAATGCTCACCCCTACTATTTCCCATGTATTGACGAATTTCGTTTGTCAGTTTGTTGGGTCTGAAGCCCTTCTCAATTATTTTTTTTTCTTATTTTGGCTCAGTGTTGCAAATCAATCTGGTCATATATACATATCCATTTCCTTTTATCATTTTGTTTTACTCTATTTTCATGGTTTTCTTGTTGCTTTAATTTTGAGTATTAAAGAATATGCATCTTAATGATTTTTGACATTAAGATATTTGATAAGTTTTAAAAAATAAAATGAAATAAAATCCTGAGATCAAACTAACTAAGTGCTTTGTTCATATTTTCAATCAGTGGCTTGCTCAGAGTATTATATAAAATTTGGTGTTAATTATAGCATATTAGATTAAAGAACCTTATGATGACATTTATAGTAGTTCTTGGTAGTAGTATGTACTTCCCAAGTAATTATTTTTGGAGTATACATTTACTGTTCTTTTGTTCTTTTCATAATTACTTATTGCTGTTAATTTGTGACATATCAGCCATTGTGCTTCAGTAATCTTAATCTTTTTCTTCTTATTTTTGAACTTAGGGATATGGATCATTTTTATTGCGAGATTTGCCATTTGATGCAATTCAGTTTTGTATCTATGAACAACTTCGGATTGGTTATAAAGCAGCGGTATTCTCCTCATCAAACATAAAGTGATATTTAGAAATATGTTTTGTGCTCATTTTGGTTGACTCTTCACAATTTCTAAATACTCTTTTACTTTAATGCCTTTGGTCTCTTCCAGTAATGCACAGTTGTGTTAGCTTAGGTTGATCATTTGTAGATTACCATGTACAGAACATTTTCTTGGTGATCTTTCATTCTCTAATGGTGCCTTGATCTTCATGCCTTTTTAGACTTTACCTGAACAATGCAAAATTTCTTGAACATTAAATTTTTGGAGTGCAAAATTTTAAAATTAAATCTTGTCTGAAAGTAAAATGGTATCAAGTTTTCTTTGTCTTCTGTCTTGTGTTTCTTGGTATCCCATTTAAGACAGGGGATTTGATCTCTGTGCTTTCTCTTTATTTTGTCTCTATTGACTCTGAGGTTATTGAAACCTCTGTCAATTGTATATAAAAGCATTCTTATGAATTTATTTGTTCCAGTCATGTGGCTTACTATACCATACGACAAGAACTGCAATGCACTGTACCAATCCACTATGTATTTTATTTCTCATTGGATTTAAATCCTGATAATGGCAACTAGTGATATTTTATGCTTCTCCTTTGGATAAAAATCTAACCAGTTAACAAACCAAAATCTTTTAGCTCCATTTTTTTAATGCTTTTATAGTTCAAAGCATGTCTTATATAACTGTTAGGGGATTGAAAAAAAAGTCACCGTGTTATTCCCAAAATTTTGTTGTTGCTTAGCTAACTATTTTTTTTTTTTTTTTTTATAAATGTGGACAGATGCACACTACACTGCCTAAACTAAGAAGCACTTTGAAAACATGATAGGAGCTTGTTCTCATTAATATATAATATCTTGTTAACTTTCTCTTTGACAGGCACGTAGAGAATTGAATGATCCAGAAAATGCTGTAATAGGCGCTTTTGCTGGTAATATCCACATATCAATTGTAAAAATGGGCATATTGTAAACACTCCATGTCAAGTTTCTATGTATTCTGGATATCTTGTTCCATATTATATATGCATGTTGTTGAATTGGTTGCATTTTGTTTGTTTATCATTGCATTTTCAAGTTAAAGACTTGCTTGAGGAAACTGATTATTGTCTGCCTGTAGTAGTAGTAATAGTAATAGTAGTATCTAGCATCTTGAAAATCTGTTAATGAGAATCTAAAAGACAATAGATTATATAATATAAATTATTCTCCAAGCATTGGCTTATAAATGCTGTTGTTTGACCAACTCCATGCAAGTCAGGCACTTTATGTTATATGCATGTGGATAATAATGCTTGTAATAATCTACTGTCTTTTAGATTCTCATTAACAGATTTTAAAGATGCTAGATATTACTCTCTCCCAAACCTAATTCTTTGCATTCAGATTTAGTGTAATATAACTCAACATGTCTATTTTTTTTATTTATTTTAGGTTCCTTAACTGGAGCTATAACAACACAACTTGGCTTGCATGGACTTGGTCAAACAACAGCATTTATAAGCCAATGCTTGAAGAATAATTTATATCATATAATCTACTGTCTTTTAGATTCTCATTAACAGATTTTCAAAATGCTAGATATTACTCCCTCCCAAAACCTAATTCTTTGCATTCAGATTTGGTGTAATATAACTTGACAAGTCTATATATGTTGAATATTTTTCTATTTTAGGTGCCTTAACTGGAGCTATAACAACACCACTTGACGTAATCAAGACAAGATTAATGGTTCAGGTATGTTAAATCTTTGATATGCTGTTCTTACATAGTGGAGTCAATCTGCTGATTTCTGATCATGCTATTATGCTTTATAGGGTTCAGCTAATCAGTACAAAGGAATCTTTGATTGTGT
Organism: Excoecaria agallocha; assembly: GCA_037975025.1. Classification (NCBI taxonomy): domain Eukaryota; kingdom Viridiplantae; phylum Streptophyta; class Magnoliopsida; order Malpighiales; family Euphorbiaceae; genus Excoecaria; species Excoecaria agallocha. The sequence continues at coordinate 111,882,402 of CM075807.1, read as the reverse complement.
TCAAACTGTTGTTAGAGAAGAGGGACCCACTGCTCTTCTCAAGGTTTGTATTATAATCCATATTCTCATTTGGACCTTGTTTATTGAATATCAAATAGAATCTCTAATATGTTATACTTTAGAAACAATAATGAGAGGGAAAATCAATAGATCATACCTGATTTTGTCATGAAACTGCAGGGCATAGGTCCAAGAGTTCTATGGATAGGCATTGGTGGTTCAATCTTCTTCGGAGTATTAGAAAGCACCAAACGTCTTCTTGTTCAGAGGCGTCCTAAACATAATCAAAACTCAAAAGAAGAGTAACATTAGGTCAGTTCAGTTTTGGGTATTTGGGGAGAGAAGCCATCTCCTGATAATGATATAGAAAGCTAGCCTTTTCATCTTTGCTTCTTTTCTTTGTAAATGTGATTATGCTGCAGCCTTCTCGAGACTTTGCTTTCCCAAATGCTTTTGTTATAAATGTTTCTAAAGTTTCAACGAATAAAATTATCATTTTATTAAGCAATTTAGTCCATCTGATTAGTAATAGCTAAACTCTGAGTTAAAAGCATAACAAGTAAATAATTACAAAATTATATATACATGGACGTTCCTCCATATGTGGCATTCTTCTTGGTGGTGGTGTCGTTCGGGTTTTGATCATCATATTAAATTGCGGAATATGATATATGACACGCTGTGAAATTAATTTGTTGTTAATTAGACCTGTTCAATTTCAGTCTCGGGCTGAATATGTGTAGGCCTTGATAGGCCTTACCATTTTAGGGTGCCCAAGCCCAACCCAAGGCAGTTGCCAGTTTTACTATACAGCCTCACATCGGATTTCAGTGGACTTAATGAGCCCTGTATGTAATTTTTTTGACGCAAAAGAAACTTCATCATGACAAAGTCAGCTTGTAAAACTGGATATAAAGACATGGAGAAAAGTGTCCCAAATGAAGAGATCAGACGCAAAATTTGAAACATTAGCAAGCAACTGAGCGCAATGGTTCGTAGATTTTTTAACAAAACCAAACGATTGGTTTATATCCGAAAGAGCTAAACAATTTGGATGAGTAAATGAAAATCAGAATTCAAACAAGTCCTAATATTAAGAGCTTTAATCACTAAGAGAGTAAAGAATCTGCTTCAATGGTTATATTAGATAAAATCTTGCTCTTGAGCCAACTCAGAGCTTCCCAAATACTAACAGTTTTAGCAGCAGAAGAATCCAAAAGACCTGGAAAAGATTTGTGTCTAGCAGTAACAAAGTTTCCAAGATGATCTCGAGCTATAAAATGCAACGCCTGTCCCGTTAAGACCAGTAAAAATAGTTGCATCGGTATTCACTTTGGTACAGCCAACAGAAGGCAGAGACTAACAACTCAAATACGTGTAAGAGGAATCTACAGTAATGGTAGGACGCTCCTCCTTATTAGTAGCCAGCCAAGCAGCAAGAGTTTTTACAGATAAACAAATGACTGAATTATGAGAAACATAAGTGTCATTCCAAACTAACTCAGTTCTACTCTTCCAAATCCGCCAGCAAGTAGAGACCACAGAGCTACAACCAAATGGAGAAAGATTTTTAACAATGAAAGCAAACCAAGAATTAAAATAAGAGAAGTTCCCTCGCTTATATCTTTTAAAAATACCTCTTTTTTTATTAATTTCTATTTTTAAAAATATCTTTTGTTAATAATACTTTTATTCTTAATCACCCTCACATATTTTTAATTTTAATTTTTTTATTTTTTTTTGCAATCTAACTTTTCCTTGTAAACAGTTATTCATCTTTTTCTTATTAATTCTTTTTCACTGTTTTTTTTTTCTTCTTCTAGAATTCATTATTTCGATTGTTTGGAACTTCAATTTCATTTGAATTCAATCATTTTTTTTTTCACAATATTCAAATACATAATTTTGCAAGAGCTAAATATTCAAATACATAATCTTGCAAGTTTAAACAGCTAGTGGAAATAAATATCAAATGAATTGAAAATCAATGAAAGGCATGCAACTTTGAATATAAAATATATTGTTAAAGATTGAGATATACTATTGGGAATTGGCAATGATAATAATGTAAATTTTACTATGAATTGAAGGAAAGTAGATTACAATGATGGAGAATATTGAAAAATGTTAGATATTTAAATTTAAAGGGCATACATAGGTACATCAAATTGCACAAATGAAAATTTCAACATTTATTGTTCGGTACATCGGTGGGTATATCTTGGTGTACCTATAGGCAAAGGAAGGCGTCTCACGGTCCTTCATGATGCCTCAAAAGCCTCTCTAAAGACAAATCTTGAAGGGTAGACAATTCAATTTGAAATTTGGTATGCCAATAAGTATACCTTGATATACTGAATTGCAAGATAGGAATTTCAACAATCTAATTTGGTACATAAGTGGATATATCTTGATATATATAGATATATTGAACTAAAAGATAGAGAATTCAATCTGAAATTTGGTATATTAAAGGATATACTTTGATATACCGAATTGTAAGATAGGAATTTCAAGAATTTAATTGGTGTACATAGGTATATAAAACTAAAAGATAGAAAATTTAACATTGGAACAGTAGCAAAACTACAAAGATGTGTGGGAAAACAATCCTAAATTGTAGGTCCATTTGAATTGTGAAAGGAATAGAGAGTGATATTTTTTAAGACTCGATTAAACTTTTTTATTGCATATGTATATTTGCGTTTTGATCTTGAATGCCGACATATTTCTTTTCTAATTTTTGAGCAAACAAATTGTTTATGCTACTCTATGCTCTCAACTCAACATATCCAATAATTTCAATTTTCAACCTCATTCTTCATATTTCACTCTAAAACTGAACCTGTTGAAATTGAAAATGGTCAAACATTAAAGTATCTTAAACATTAAAGAGAAAATACTAATTATTTTTCTTTTTTTTTTATAATATTATAAAGGTGAGAACCACCTTCCTCGATGTTTCTTCCCGTTCCAGCTTCCATTTATTTTTTTCTGTGTATTTATTGATAATGGGATCAAAATTTTCTAAATTGAAATGGGAAGAAAAGGAAAATATATGTCCAGAATAAATTAAATTATAACAAAGAGACAATTGCCATATAATTGGAACATAAACTTGGACCAAAACAAAGTCAAAATGTCATCGATGAGCACAGATTACTCATTTTCATATGTCTAGGTGTCGATGGCCAATGGTGAGATGAGAAAAAGTGAGATTTTTGAGGATTTTGATTTTGAAAATAAAGCTCAACTAAGGGTATAAAAGTAAATATATATGTGGAATGTTATGCATTGACAAAACTAACCTTTATATAAACAAGCCATTTTAAGCCAATTGAAGCCACATTCGTCTCATAAATGAGGTCACTCGATTTAGACAACCTAACCTACCTAGACATATCTTGCGTACTCATAATAGGCAAAGTAGCAAAACCAAATCAACCCTTGATGAAGAAAAAGATAAAATAAAAGTAAGGCAATGAAGATGAAGATAAAATACAACATTCATACATTCTCTCATTATTATCATGTTCTTTTAGAATCTTTTTAACATATGTTGTAAGCATGAACAATGCAATGAAGCTGAATAAGAAGTTATATATATATTGTTTTCAAAAGCAAGGAAATTTGGATATATGGTTGTGGGGAGAATGCACGCATCAAGTATTGGTTTGTTAGCGGTAATTTGTACAAATCTTTTGAATCTTTTGAGGAAGTCAAGGATACTTTCATAAGGTATAATAATTTAGAATCCCAAAATATTGTGAACCAAGAAAATATTCCTAGTGAAAAAAAAAAAAAGAAGAATCTACTTATCAAGTGTTCATTGCCCGAAGTCAAGTGCATGTTTTGATAGCAATAACAATTTGAATGAGAAGCATGCAAGAGAACCAATTGAGTCTTTTATTGCTGGAGCGATGGTTGTAATGCAAATCTCTAACATAATGAAGCATTAAACTAATTGATGTACAAATGTGTTGGTTCGATTTTTGTGATGCCCATGGATAATATAATAAAGTTTGTTATTTTTAATTAATCTTATGTTTGTGACTAATTTTTTTGTTAGCATATTCTACAGTCATGGTCTACTATACCTTTATTACCTTTATAATTAACAATCTCACAATATTGCAATCTAGTAAGGGAGGGATTATCATTTAAAAAGTGCAAGGAATAGATTGTTAGTGTGTAAGGAATAAATTTCTAGTGCATAAGAAAATTTTATCTTAGTCCTTAGATAACTTGTGTCATTAAGGAATGATATATTGATTGTGAATGAGCATTGGGCCTAATGGTGTGTGGTTAAAGTCCATAAAAGTTTATTTATCAAATGTTTTAGCCTGCATGGATTGTGGCAACAGCGTTTGAGTGAGGCAAATTGAACTAGCCTTATAAGTTAAAGAATTTTGCCTTACTAAATATCAATCCTTCATACCTTATGTATTAGGCCTTACCAATTAAAGCAATTTGCATTACTTCAGTCTAGCCTTTGTGCTTAAGTAATGTAAACTTCTTTGATTAGTAAGGCTCACTGCTTGACCTTCATACTTTCGAAGTAAGGTTGAAACCAATTCTTTTTCTTTTTTAATCTTCATTAGAAAGGTTGAAACTAATTTTATTTGTTCATAACCGAGTCATGGAATTAAGAGTTCATTAATTTCATACAATGTATTATAAAAATGTTCATTTGAATTTAAATATAATATTTTCAAACTTTGCTTAAATTATAGATGCAAGGCCCCAAAATATACCTAGTAGTATTATAGCATACTTAGGGTGAATTAGAGAAAGAATAATGAAGGTTAAGTAAGTTAAAGAATAGCTAAGGGATGTATATGGAAAAAGTTTAAGAGTTTAAGGGTAATTTAATAATTAAATTAAATAAAGGTGCAAATGCATGAATAGACATAAGATATGGATTAATGTGTAAATGAAGTGAAGATGCATATTAATGTGTGATTAAAGAACATTTTGGGGTGAAAATATTAATACGCAAAGTCAAAAAGTAGCAACCAATAAGAAATTAACATTTGGAATTTCTAGAATTGTGAAAAAAGTGTTAAGGAAAGGAAAATGTGTTGGCCGAACCAAAGAGAGACAAAAAAAGAAAAATATAGAATTTTCATCTCTTTCTCACAAAAATACACACACAAATTGCTTCTAAGGAAAAACCAACCAAGAAGAAGAAAATCTAGGCAATTTTCATGGCTTGATCAAGTGGAAGAATAATAATAAAAAAAAAGAACGAAAAGGAAAGTTGAAGCCAAAACAAGCTTTGTAGACACGATTTGGGAAAAATCTTCACTTATATGTGTGTGCATCATGAATTTTACATGGAACACGAAATTATACATGTTAGAATTGATGTGTTGTTGCTAGAATTAGGTTGAGTTGTGAGTGTTGGATTGACTTGGTGGTGAAATTCCATATAGAGCTCAAGTTGTGTTCATTTTGCCAATTTGTGTGTATATGTTACATAAAGGGTTTTATGGACTATATGGCCAAAGTAACAAGTTGGAACATCTTAATTAACATGTTATAATATACATGTAAATGACCTAATAAATTTTTAGAGTGATTGGAGTTTGGAGACACTTTTGGGGGCCGAACCTAAAAGGAAGGTGAGATAAATGCATGTGAGTGATTTAAGAGTAGTAAGTAGTGTTTTAGGTGTAACTTCTTCTCTGGAATTACAATTAAGCTGAATCTAATATTTTTTTAAAACCTAGACTCATAATAGAGTAACTTTTATGACAAACTTATGACCTAATTCTACACTAACTTACCTAAAAATTTTCTCAAAGATAACAATAATTATATCTATGAAAAGTTACCTAGAAACACTATAGTATTTTGGCCATATCTCCCATTTTATAGGTCCAAATCACTTTATTCTTGATTCTTAAGAAAACTAAGATATAAAGTAACAATTCTCATGAAGACATCCTGATATAAATCTTAAAGCTTCTAGGTTTATAATACGGATGAAAATTGATAACAAAATCTATTAGTTTTGAAACTTCTCACTTTTGAGTGTGTGCATGAATCATGCATGAGCTATATAACTATATGGAATGTGAATGCTGGAAATATTTTTTTATGTGATAGTATTATTGGTGACTTGATGTGCCTAGCTATACCCTATATGCATTAAGGGCACTTGAGTATGAACTATGACATGACATGTAAGTTTGGAACATAATGAAGTGTACATGTTCTTGTGTTGGCTTGAGGATGTGTAACATGAATGACAGAATACATATGTGTTTTAAAAGTGTGTTCATGACTTAAAAGATAGCTTGTAACATGAATTAGGGAAAAAGGGCAATATGATTATAAATGTACATTATAATAAGCTTGTGACAAGTATGGGCATAATAATTGGCTTAGCATCTTATGTAGTGACTTATGACTACTCAACATTATGTGATCACCTTTAAATGTGAATTTAAGTTATGTACATGTAAAACCTAATGTTGTATTGGTTCTCTGGATATTTGTTGATGCTTGATATGTCCTGATGTTAGCATAAAGCCTACTTTATTTAGGGTTGTGGATAGATAAACATGCATATAGTGATTTTGTAGCTACTTCAATTACACTAATATTTTTTAGTTTGATACTTTGGTATCTTTAGTTTAGAAATATAATCTTGAGATTTATGTCTCTTCAGCGATGCCTTTCAAGGTATCATTAGTAGATGCCATTTTCTGGCATCTTTCAGTTCCCGTTATCTATACCTACAAAGTGGTAGCAAGTTTTTCTATAATTGGTTCTATAATTTATTCTATAATATGTTCTATAATTTATTTTGTAATCTATTTGATTTAGTTGTTTGTTGAATTTTTTTGCTTGAATGAAATCTAAATTAGATAATTAAAATGGAAATGGGTAGTATATGTTGTTTGAATTGTTATGTCATGTTACATATTGTGTGTGTATAAATCTGGATAAAATATATCTGGTAATCTGTAATTCTAGTTTATGAATTCCTATTGATATTATAACATGATATGATAATCCGATCTCAATGAAAACATTTAAATATGAAATGAATTCCAGTTTTCTGCATATCCTACATGATTATTTATTTTGAAAGGATTTTATGAGAATAATATTTATTGCACAATTTATCTTTATAGTTTTGTCATGGTTCATATGTATATGGTATCTCGATGACTTCTATACGAAGTTATCCATATCATCTTTTTCTCCACTAAACAAATTTTCTTAGCACTGTGGTTTCTCCTCGTGTAGGTTATAAGGGCAACATTAAGTTTAATGAGACAACCATAAAATCCATCAAGCATGATTAGCTTTTAGGATTTATGAGATGACTTTATGCATATTTTGATAATGAAACATAATATGAAACAACTTATGGAATTTTATATATTTATTGGACATGTAACTTATGAATATGATGTATGTATAACTATGGGCATGTAAAGCATAAATCAAATATATGATTATGCAATGCGATTATAATATACATGGATGAGACATTTAGGTAATATAAATAATTCGACCACACATATGTTACATATAATTAATGTGTCATGATCCAAACCCTAAATAAACATGTTTAAAATGAATAAAAGGAACCAATGCATGTTATAACACTAATTGTGCAAGTTTCAAATTGGTAAGTATGCTTAGGGTTCCAAAGAACTCAAGATCTAATATGTGTGTCCTAATCTCTTACGTTAATATGTGCTTTTACGCGCACACACCCTATAAAGAAGTATGAGGGTTTTGTAATAGACTTGGCAAATTTATACTTCAAATGAGATAAGAAAAAAATCAAATGACAATAAATTATAAGAAATAAAAAATTAAAAAGGCATGCACGAATTACTTTATTTATTTATAAGGCAAATTAGATTGGGCTTAAGTAACACAAAGGTGAGTTTTTTAGCTTTAAGTGTTTACTTCTTTTTTTACTAAAGTTACGATTGTTGTTGCATTGTTACCCATCGTCATAAAGGAGGAAAATATAGTTCAATTTAATTTCACTATTTAGTTTGATTTTAAGGATTATACAGGAAATTCCAAACAATTAATAAAAATATTCATATTTGTTCTCATTATGGTTAAGGCGTGCATCACTTCTTGGGAGTCTTAAGATGATTGTTATACGAATGAACATTATTGTTTTTATTTGGAAAAATAGAATATATTCATGTTTCTATATGCAAGTTGTTAAACATGTTAAACTAAAGCAGTGAAGCATTTAGACGTTGATCTAAAATAATAGTTAAAAAATTAATAGAAAGAAAATATGTGTTATTGTAAGGACGTTTATTATTTTCAATCAGTGCAAAATGCTTGTACATAACACAAAACATTGGCCAGGTCAAAGACAAAAACCCAAATCCAAAAGTAGTATGTAAATAAGCTAAATAGAAACTATGACATTCATAACAAAGCATTGATGCTCTACACTTTCAGCTTTAACAAGGCAGTACAAATAAGTGCAGTAGCGTGCTTCTTTAAATGGGAGCAAGTGGAGTCATTTAAGATCTCAATGATGATGTTTGGGTTATTTGAACAGTTAGGTATGCTGTTAGACAACCCAAAGAGAATATCATTAAACTCAATTAGTGGGCCATCGGTTAGTAATTTCTTACAATTATATTCAAAACTATTATCATTAGTGACCCTCTTCAATATTTTAGCAATCTCAGCCTTTAATGAACTTACTTTTTCCCTTGTTGCATTATACATTGCCTCTAAGTTCCTTTTAATGCTCTTCTCTAGATTTTGTCCATATTGTTGATTGTTGGGATTTAGGTGGGAAAAATGACAACCTACATTACCAGTGCATGATTCATAATGGCAAGAGCTCTTGCTACTATGATTCTTACTAGGTTTTGTTTATGGATGACATATGCGGTTGTATGACCAAGGATGTAGGCTTTTTCAATGTTGGTTATGCTATGCAATATCAGCTAATAATAGGATGTACATGTGTACACAAAGGACAAATGGATGTAAAGTTGTTTTCTAGTCTTTGTTATTGGCAAATAATGCATGTACTAGTGGTTTTCCATTCAAATCAAATGAAAATATTACTAGTGTTATAAAACTCATATTACTAATGTTATATTTATTAAAAACTAAGCTAGTGAATTGCGTCTTATAATTAATATTAGTACAAATTTTTCTTGTCAGTATTTAAATGAATTTATGATATTTTCTAATTTTAAAAAGTAAGCACCAACACACAGACATATAATTTGCTTAAATTTTGTATGCATGGCTGATTTGTATATGTTTGCATAACGATGTATGTATTCATACATAACAATTTGTAAGCAATAACCTATGATCCCAAAGACACCACTCATTCTTTTCATATTTATCTAATCATTATTTTAAATGAATAGATAAATATGATAAGTTTAAGTGACATCTCATTGGAATTCTAGGTTATTGCAACTGGATCTGTTGTTTACAAGCATATGGCTCAGTCAAATGACGTATTTAACATATTTGGTATAGACTTAACCTTCAGGTATGAAGAAAAGCTCCATTAACATAGCTTATAAAAGAAGAAAATAGAAACTGTAAGGGAATTTATTCATACTTCTTACTTAAAAAAAATACAAATCAATATATATATATATATATATATATATATATATATATATATATATATATATATATATATATACAAGATCTGAGTAGCCAATAACCGCCTATGCCACATCAGCATAAATGAAAAACACGTAAAACCAACACTCTAACACACATGAAAATAATACACTAATACAGCTAGCTATATATTCTACATCATCCCCCCTCCCTCAAGGTGGAGCTTGATGTCAATCGCATAAGCCCAACTTGGACAAAAGATTTGCAAAAAGAGGAGCAGAAAGCACTTTGGTAAAAAGGTCAGCAGACTGTTGTTTTGAAGAGATATAGCAAGGTTGAACAAAACCTTGTTTATACTTATCCTGAACCAAATGACAGTCTATCTCCAAGTGTTTAGTTCTTTCATGAAACATTGGGTTTGCAGTGGCATAAAGCTGTCCGGTTGTCACAGCTAAGTGAAATAGGAAGTGGAAATCGTAGTGGAAGATCTTAAAGTACATAATAAATCCATTGTAATTCACAAACCATAGTGGACATACTTCTATACTCTGCTTCAGCTGAGGAATGAGAAACGGTGTTTTGCTTCTTAGTTTTTTAAGAAATAAGGGCATCACCCAAGAAAATGCAATATCCAGTAAGAGACCTTCTACTGAAAGGACAAACAGCCCAATTAGCATCGTAATAACCACGAAGTAAAAAATCATTGTTAGCTGGAAAGAATAATCCTTTCGAAGAAGAAGTCTTCAAATAACAAAGAACATGTAGAGCATCAAGTCTTGTAAAACCAAGGTATAAAAGGCGACCCACCAATATGTGAAATTTTTCAAGTTCAGTAAGTTGAGGAGAAGAATCATCGTCAAATCTAGATGTTTTTGACAGTGGCATGGTTGTTGCTTTTGATCCCATTAAACCAGCATATGCAATGATGTCTATAACATATTTTGGTTGATTCACATAAACACCATTTTCAGATCTAGCTAGCTCAAGCCCAAGAAAATATTTAGCTAATCCAATATCGATCTTTGATTGTAAATTGCTTGTGTAAAAAATCCTTCACCATCTGTATGTCTATCTCAGTGGGACCAACGATGAGAACATCATCTACATAAACCAGTAGAGCAACATAGCCTTCTGTTAAATGCTTGAGAAATAAATAAGGATCATGAGTTGATTGAACAAAGCCTATGCTTTTCAATGTGGAAGTAAACTCTTGATTCTATTGTCTTGAAGCCTGTTTTAACCCATATAAGGATCGTTTCAGCTTACAAAATTGATTAGGATGTGCCATGACATAGCCTTCTGGAGGAAGCATGTACAAATCTTTAGTTATATAACCATGAAAAAATGCATTGTTTATGTCTAACTGATGAAGTGGCCAACCCTTTGCAGCAGTTACAACCAGCAAAATACTCACATTCACCATTTTTGTAACTGGAGAGAAACTTTTAGTGTAATCAATCCCTTCAATTTGATTATACCCCTTGGCCACTAACCTTGCTTTATACCTCTGCTCACTACCATCTGGATTGAGTTTAACTTTATAAACCCATTTACACCCAATAGCTCTTTTACCCTTCGGTAGTTCAGTAAGTTCCCAAGTCTTTTTGTCTTTCAAAGCATGCAATTCATCTTGCATAGCTCTTATCCAGTTGGGGTTGGTTCTTGCTTGATTAAAAGAACATGGTTCCTTGATAGTGGACACATTATCTAAAAAAGACATGTAATTGGATGTAATATAAGGCAAAACAACAAAGGGAAAAGTGTTGGTGGTATATGCAGATGGTTTCCTAAATGATTTTGCAACCGACATAGTAACAGCGGATTGTACATTATTAGATACAAAATCATTTAACCATAATGGTTTTTGTGTAGTTCTTTGACTTCTTCTAATAGGCATAGTAGTGATAGGTGGATCAGTGTTAGGGGAAACAAGAGACAAATAAGAAGTAGGAAGATAAGTTGATGAAGAAGTCAATGAAAACATAGTCATTTATGGGGAAAACTATAATCAGTGGAATTATCCATCATTAATGGATAAGGGACACAAGGTGAATTTCTGTGAGAAATGGTTTGATATGGAAAAAGACTTTCAAAGAAAACGACATCTCTAGAAGTGAAGACTTTATGAGTTTGAAGGTTATACAATTTGTAAGCCTTTTGACCAGGTGGATAACCAATAAAAACAGATTTAAAAGCATTAACATCCAATTTATCTCTGCATGGTGAAGTATTAGAAGCATAGCATAAGCAGCCAAAGGTTTTCATGAACTGATAATTGGTTTCTTTTGGAATAGGACTTCAAAAGGGGAATTCTAGTTAAGAATAATTGTAGGAAGTCTATTTATAATATAGGTAGCTGTTAAAATGGCATCTCCCCAAAATTGTTTTGATAAATTGGATTGAAACATAATAGCTCTAGCAAATTGCAAAAGGTGTCTATATTTTCTCTCAACAATTCTATTTTATTGAGGGGTGTAAACACAAGTTCTTTGGTGGATTATGCCATGGCTGAAAAATAGATTTTGATAAGCAGAATTTATGAATTTTGTGCCATTATCAGTTCTAATGGTCTTTATAGGTAATTGAAACTGGGTCTTGATTAGGTGTATAAATTTTTGTATGATCGAATGGGTTTGGCTTTTGCATTTTAGAAAATAAGTTCATATGCTTCTACTATGGTCATCCACTATGGTTAAGACAAAATTGTGCTCCACTTAAAGAATGTTGTTTATACGGATCCCATAAATCCATATGTACTAGCTCAAAACAAGCTTGGGAATCAATTTTTCTCATAGGGAATGTAAGTCTAGTCTGTCTGGATTCATGACAAATAACGCATGGTTGATCAGAGATGGAAATTTGCATATCATCTAATTGAGAATTCAATTATTTTGAAATAGCAATAGAAGGATGGCCCAACTCTGGTGCCAAAAATCAGAAATACTAGCTTCATAATAATGAGCTAGTTTATTTTGCTTAGTTGACAATCGGTTTGAAATTTTACAAATGACATTTGGATCAAATGAATTGTGATCTATTATGTATAACCCCGCTACTACCTTTACAATTGCTAAAATTTGGTCATTCAAAAGGTCTTGTATAACACAAAAGTCCTCAAAAAATGAATTTCATATGAGTAGTAAGGGCTAGTTTGTTAACTGATAGAAGATTTAATTTGAATGAAGGAACATGTAAAGAAGAAGTTAGGATCATTTTATCACTGAGCTTAACATCTCCTATATGATCAATGCATTCGAGATTCTCCAATTAGGTAAATGGATAGGTGTGTATTTTTCAACATGTTTAGGATTGTTAATAAGATGTAGTTGAGTGCACATATGATTAGAAGTACCTGTGTCAACTATCCAGAAACTATGTGTAATAAAATCAAGAGAGCTTAAACCAAAATTCAGAGAACTATTTGCAAAATCTTCGAAGTGAGCAAAATTAATAGTATTTTCATCAACGCTTCCTTGCTTTCTTTTTTCCTTCAGAAACCTCTTGATTCCTTACTGGATCAAGGTGGCCATGTTTGCTTTCCATCCAGCATCTTCATTGCCTTGAAAATCAAAAGGTGAATCAACCATGTTTGCAAAGATTTTGCTGCCTTTTCCAATCTTTTATCCCTTGCTCCTTTGAACCAATCAAGATATCCATGAATCCAAAAGCATGTATCTCTTGTATGCCTTTTTATCTTACACAAATCATAATATAAATCCTTTTTATTAACCTATTTCTTCTTGTTTCCTTTAGCTACCATATTGATCCTTTGATTCATCTGAGATCGTGCCAGCATTGCATTCTCTATTCCTTCTGTAAAGGTTACATTTACTTCCTTCTATTTTTTAACTTTTAAAATCATTGAATAAGCTTTATTAATGTTTGGTAGCGGATCCATGACAAGTATCTGATTTCTAATTGCATCATATGCATCATCCATTCCCAAGAAAAACTACATTAATTTGTCATTGAAATCCAAATCTTTCATTTTCTTTAAAGCTCCACAACTACACTACGATATAGGAGCCAAACACATTTTCTCATCCCAAAGTTGTTTTAGTTTTTTGAAATAATTCATTACGGACATACCTCCTTGAGATATTGAACATATTTCTCTTTTGATTTGATACAAAAATGGACCATTACATTTAGCAAACCTTTCTTTAAGCTCATTCCACAGATCTTTTGCATAATCTGTATAAAGAAATGCCTCAACAATTTCCTTTGAAATAGAATTCAAGATCCACGACGTAACCATGCAATCAACTCTTCACCAGGGATCATAATCTGAAGAGGTTGGGTCAGGTTTTTGACATCTTCCATCAATAAATCCTAACTTCACCTTAGCTCCTAACGCTATCTTCATTGCTCTGCTCCATGACAAGTAATTACTTTGATTAAGAGGTGTAGTAACTAGGACCATCCCTGGATGATCTGAACTCTACAAGTACGTTGCATCTCCATCATTGATGCGCCTTGCTTATAAGCCAACACTGGTTCGCGAAGCTGAATCTCTTGGCACTTTCGTCATTGCAACAAACAAGAAGATGTAACATAACACACGATGAAAAAAGAGAACGAATCCCTTAAACCTGCTCTAATACCACGAAGAAAAGCTCCATTAACAGAGCTTATAAAAGAAGAAAATAGATATTGTAAGAGACTTTATTCATACTTCTTACTTAAGAAAAATATAGATCAACATATATATATACAAGATTTGAGTAGCTGGTAACCACCTATGCCACATCAACATAAATGAGAAACATGTGAAACCAACACTCTAACACATGTGAAACTAATACACTAATACAGCTAGCTGTATAAACTAATACATTAATACAACCAGCTGTATATTCTACAAGGTACTGGTTACTTAAACCTAACTTTAAAAATTGTAATTTTGACCAATTATTTTCCGTATATTTTTTAAAGACTATATTCCAGCTTTATATATGGGTAGTATTAATTGAATATAAGATAGATGTTGGCAGTTTAATGTAAATTTTAAATGGGTACGTGTAGAGTTCTAGCTAATATAAGGGTTCGGGCAGAAATCTATACTATTTAAGGTTTCAAATTTAGTGTTTAATGTATTAGGTTTTAGGTTTTGGGTTTGGGGAATAATGTATATATAATCCAAGTTTTGATACTTATTAATTGATCTATCAATCAATTCATTTCATTAACAAGCTAATAAATTCAATTATGATCACATAACTCATGCAGATATTCATTTATGCACATCATATGATTTTGTTCAATATAATTGCTTAATAATCAACTATACACAAGTAATTCATTTAAATATATTTGTTTAAATCAACATTTCAAGGTATCATTACATAATCCATGTATTTTATATCATTATTTACTTTCACTCACATCATTCACTTGTGTATGCTATTTCAATGCATAACCCTATGTCTAATGTAGAGTTAGGTCATTATTTATCATTTCCATCATTTAGAATGTTAACATATCATTATATATTCAAATGTAATCATAAAATGCATATTCATATTCATATATGTATGTCATATATTATAATAGATAAACACGTATTAAAACCAACAATAATCATATATTTTACTTTACATGAAAAGATGAATGATAATAGGGAAAAAGGTTGTAGTTGAGCACATAATTACATGTTAAATGCTCTAAAGATGAATAATGGTTAAACGTGCATATTACATGCATAATACATAAAAGAAATGGTTTCAACAAGAGACATGTAAAGTAAATTTTTAAATGTAACTGGCACAAACTTATGTTTACATATTTGCAAATATATCGGTTGAATGATTATGTTTATGAATGTGTATAGATTGTAATTTAAATGAATATCATAGTGAAGTGTATAATGAATATATGAATATTTAACTTAAATGTCAATAAGTGAAAGTGAACAAGTGGAAAATGGATAAATGAAGGTGAGATCATGAAAAGTTATAATTTTATGCCTCAATTATACATATAAATGTATAGATATGCATGCCTATAAGGGATAATGATTATAGCTGCTAGTGTTGGCACCATATTGATGTCTAATATTTTGATGCCTGTTTGGTATCTAATGTTTCTGAGACTATTATGTCTCCCATGTTTGATGCTACTTAGTCAATATCTAGTGATTTGATACCATTTTTGGTATCCTTGTTCCTTTTATCCACCTTTTATTATAAATTCAGACAACAAAAGTGAACATGGTATATTTAAAGTGATAAGTGTGAATAAGTGAAATTATTACATATAAATCAAAGTGAACATGTGAAAAAGGCTACATGAAATGGTTAAGTTTGCAAACAAAAATATGGTTATAAAGCTTAGGAAAGTGAAATATGTGAATGTTTTTACACACTAATTTGCATATAAATGTATGATTTAAAAGTGATTATATGAACTAAATTGTGCAAGCGAAATTGAGATGAGTAGTAATGGTAATTATGAGGTGGAAAAAATATAAAATAGTGAAAGTGAGTAAAGGTAATCTACATAAATGCTTAATTTCCATGGAACTTTGAAATGTCTTTTATGTATCATATATGGCATTCATGTGTGCATCTAGCATGATACTTTTATAAACACTCTAATTGTGCTTGATTGTACGGTTACAATAATATGTGACCTGAATTATGCTTGCAAATAAAATTTACGCGAAGGGATATGATCAATATAAATTAACACTTTTAGGTACTTGACTACATAAAATGATGAAATGGGATCTCTATGACTTGAAAATTTTTATCGTGCATAATATGTGATTAAATTGTATGTTTATATATATATATATATATATATATATGATTAACACTACTATAGTCTATGCATAGCTGCATATTCAAGTGTGTATGTAATATTGACAACTTCTATGAGAGGTTATCTGCATCTTGATATCTCCCACTTAACTAGTAAGCTTAGCACCAGTGTTTATTCCTGTGTAGGTATAAATGTATAGAGGTGTAAGATTCCTGAAGATAATATTTACAGGCTACTAGTGTAGAAGTTCAAGATTGTATTGGTATAATACTATAAGAAAGATCAAAACTATCGATGAAAAATTGCCTACAGATAAATTTTTCACAGGTAATTACAGATGGAATTTGCATTTTGTAGGCAAAAATGTGAGAAAATGGTATTTTGCAATGGAAAAAATAATCCATAGTAAAAAATATAGGTAAAAGTTACCACCAATTATTTTCAATGAAATAGAGAAAGTCATCATAAAAATCGGCACCAATTATTTTCGACGAAAAGTATAATCTATAGGTAATTTTTCGATGAAAAATTGTTTCATAGGTAATTTACCTTCGAAATGTTATTTCTGTAGGAAATTTATAGATGGAAATGCATCCCCGTAGGTAATTTATAGATAGAACTTTTTTTTATTCCGTCGGGAAATTTTTATTGTTGATTAATTAATTTTTACAATATATTATTTGAAAATAATTTCATCATGAGAAAAAATTATTTTAACACCTACTTTTTGACGAAAATGACTAATTCATTTGTGCTAGTTAGTTAATTAATAATTTAATAGTAATATAAAATAAATTGTATTAATGTAAATAGAAAATTGCTAAAAATAATTATTTTTGCCGAAGGTACTTGTGATTCCATTGGTAAATATGTAGTAAAATTCCCTACGGAATGTTCAATTACCATCAAGAAAAGAAAAACTAAAAACCCTAAAGTTACATTATGTCGCCTCTTTGTCCTCTCTCCATCCCCTATTGCTCCCATCTCCCTCCCTTTTTCCTTGATCGCCATCTCATTCTCCCTCCTTTATTGACGTCAACCGTTACCTCTCCCTCCAATCTTCATCATCACCTCAACTGCTTCTTCTGCCCCTCTTCCTTGCCTCTTGCTCCTCTTTCCCTCCTTTATGCCTCGCCTTTTGCTCGCTCCTCCCTCCCTACTCCCTCGCCTTTGGCTCCCCCTCCCTCACCTCTCTTTTGTCTCATCCCTCTCCTCTAGTTTTTTTTTCATTTATTAGCTTTTTTTTCAAGGCTATGTTAATTCGATTTTGATGTTGGAATTTTTTCATTAGTTATCTTTTCTACTTAGCTGATACGTAATTACTATATAACAATCATCAGACTATCAATATTACCACATAATTTAATACAAACACCATCAGAAGCTTGAAAGGTCACACCTTAGCCTCATAATCAACTATGGCTTAATGTTTAGGCAACCAATCCATGTGAAGAATCAGGTTAAATTTATTACAAAGTCACTCAATTAGATCCTTCAGGAACTCACCTTCTTGAATAATAACATAGCAGCCTCTAAAGACTTTATTAACTAGAACACTACTGCCCAAAGGAGTGGTGACATGGATATTATATTTTAACTGATCTACAAACATCCATTTATCAAAGAATCCACTAACATAAATATAAGAATAGGTAGAACTAGGATCAATCAAACCATGCATATCAAAACCAAAAAGAGAGATTGTACCCATTACAACCTTAAGCATACCCGGATCTTCTTAAGCCTTCATAGCATACACTCGAGCTATAGATGGTGGTAACAAAGGTCAATCCATAATCTCAGAAATGGTTCTAATGTTTGACGTAGATTATCCAGGTTTAGCTTGACCTCTGCCTCTTCCTCAACCTTTAGACAGGGTATTAAAAGCTCCTCTAATAACCTATAAAGGCTGGGTAATGCCTATAGGGCAGTTTGCAAACAAATGGTTGGTATTTTCACAACTAAAACATGCTCCATATATCCATTGACAAGTACCCTAGTGATTTTTTAAATAATATAGGCACTTGAGACCACTAGAACCATAACTCTGAGAAGACTCTTTACCAAAATCACCAAGCATAGAAGGGTTTTGATGCCTTCCTCTAGAGAAAGACCCTTGTCCTATTGAAGACTCTTTTCAATTTATTTTTCCTAAAAAAACACCTCTACCAGTCAATCCTCTTCTCTAAGCTCTTTCTCTCTTTGCCAATTCAGACTTTTCTACCATTATTGCAACCTGCACCAATGAATAATGACTTACTTATTTTAGAGAAATGATAACCACCAAATGCTCCTTAATTGAATCATTTAAACCTTCCTCAAATTGGTGGCATTAAAAGGCTTCCATCAAAAAAGGCTCAGGAACATACTTATTAAGATGATTAAATTCTTTCTTATAGTTAGCCACATACAACCCCTAATGCCTTAATTGTAAAAATTTTTTTCACTTCTCATCTTTATGTGCCACCATAATATACTTCTTTTTAAACTCTTAAACAAAAAAATTCTAAGTTATCGAGTCAGGAAACTAAAGGTGTTTTTAAACAAGTTTCCACCAATCATATGTAGGACCCTAAAGTAGAGATACTATGTAAGATATCATCTTATCAGAAGGGCATTTTATCTCTTTCAGCATCCTTAAAGTTCATTCCAGCTAATACTTGACTTTATCCGATTCATCCAATGAGGTTCCCATAAACTCGTCAGTTTCATGCTTTCTTAGAGAATTAATAGGTGTTTTCGATGCTATTAATGCTGACTCATCAAAGTCATATCTTAAGTCAATTTTAACAATGTCTCACTATAATGCGCGCTCTTCCTTTTTATCGAGACTTGATTTTACCCCTGAAACCAAGGGATCGTCGAGCTCGAGGAAGGAAACCTTTGACCTTTAACAGTACAGTCTTGCTTTGAGCGTTTAACTAGGTTAAGGCTTTCCTACGTAGACTAATCGGTCACTTCACGATAGCATAGAGACTCAACTTGACTTGCCAAGCCTTAGACCTCAAAAGGCATTAGACGGCATGTCAAGGTGTCCTTATTTTATTGCTAATAATTGATAGTCAGAGGGCATCTATTGGGCAGCACAAGATTGATTGTAAGGCGTTTCCACCCAATAGGACATTGGGAAAAGGGGTGTTCAGACCTAGTGAGGCTAAAAACCCAAAGATGGTTCGAAAGTCTACTCTTATTTTTACCTTTGATAAATGTGGCATAACAACTTTCAAGTTAATCCTATTATCCCTTTTATTTTATGCAAGATTAGAGAAAATATAAAATTAAAGGCATGCCTAATCAAGTATGAAAGCAGCAAACCACGGCATAAAAAAATCAATAAAAACATCCAAAAATCAGATAATTTATTGTAACCTTTTTGGTGAGGAGTTTGGTCCTTTCATGTGGATTATGAAAAAACATTTCATTGCTAGAATTTGAAGATAGGGACTTGCTAGTCCAAGTTTTATTTAGGAAATATCTCATGTTATGTAATTATATACAAGAATCCTTTATAGTATTAAAAGCTAATTTTCACAAGTGAATTTCCTAAGAAAAAATTGGGACATTGGTCCAATTTTATTAATGAAATATCCAAATTTTTACTATAAATATTTTCTTGTGCATTTTTCATTAACGATCGAAAAAGCTCTTTTTATAATAATAAAAAGGAAAAGAAGTTATGGACTACCTGCAACCCTAACCCAGTTATTGTAGGGAATTAATCGATTACATACATCATATGTATAAGCGAAAATTAAAATTTTTAACCAATATATCTGATCTTACCATGAATACGCAATATATATATTAATGAGAATAAGAAAAATCACCTTTGATTTTTGTTGAACAGTTGATTTTCCTTCTCACCAGGTTGTCGCAAACCGCAGTGTCCAAAATTGAACACCTACAATCGTAATCCACACTAGAGAATGATCAAATGAACCAAGAACTATGGGAATTACAAGGTGGCCGAAATTCCTTGATGCTAGCAAGGAGAGAGGGTGGTAGCTAGGGTTAGAGAAGAATAGAGAATTTATTTTCTTATGAAATTCACTTAAACCTAATTCCCTTTATCTTGAATTTTTATAGTTAGGTTAAAAATTCAACTTTATAATGGGATTGGGCTCTTTTAAATTACTGGAGAAATATTAATTGGGCTTTTGGAAATATTATTGATTCATTTGGGCTCAATTAAATCCAATTTAAGTCCTTTCTCAAAGGACTATGCATATAACCAATAAATTTGGCCCTTTATGCATATACTTGGATTTAATCATCCAAATCAATTCTAAATCCATTCAAATTAAATATATAAGCTTCATAACACTTATAAAATATATTTAATTTGTTTTAGTTCAAGAATTAGGCCTCTAAGACCTTCTATTTGGAGTTGGCATGAAACCCATCCTCTGGTGGGTTTTCACTCAAAAACCAAACTTCTGGGCCTTATATATTTCTCCAATGGATCTATTAATTATTATATCAGCCCTATAATACTTATAGTTCAATAATAATTAATTATAAAATATAATATTTCAATTACGTTCATTTTGCAAAGCATTTCTAAAAGTTCTGCGAACATCTCTACTTGAGCATAATTTATTAAACTCTTTAATTAATTATTCTCTTATCAGTTTCTCTTTTTCCATAATAATATCAAATATTATTATCCTTGTCATTTTAATATTTTATCCTCTAATCTTTATGCATGTGAACTATTGGGTTTCTGTCTATATTGGTAGTATAATATGTAATTATGAGTTATATTCAAAACTCACATGATTTAAACTTCTTTAAATCATGTTATCAATCCATTATTGATATTTACGATATACTATTATACAAGTCATGTGTGACCTCTAGCTAGGCATCATGACTACCCAAATGTCAGGAAAGTCAAGTGGTTATGACTATACCATTCCATAGAAATAGTTACCGTACAATTACTCCTTTCACCACTCTTATTTCAATTAGATTCTGAGTATGAATTTCTATAAACTCATATAAATATAATTATATATGTTCTATTAATTTAGCCATTGTTCCTAAAATTTCCTTTATGGATCCCTATCCATCTTGGCATATTACTTTGGCCAGATATTCTCTGAACAAGGCAATTATAGAATCATGCGAGATAACTTCCCTTAATAAATCTGGAATGATGAATCCTTTATAGATTACTCAACTATCTTCAAGTAGGTCATGATATACCCAACCTCCTAACTATGTTCACCCTTAGTTGGAAGTACTAAATTATGGAGTCAAAGTATATCACTTGCTACTTAAGATAACCTTGGTTATCTCAAGTCTAAGGATACTTATACAACCGCTATGAAGAGATTCCTCACTGACATAGATTTAATATCCATGTGAGGATTCTCTTTGCAGGTCTCCAATGAACTTGTTCTTCTAACAAGCATCCACATGTTAGCTTTGATCATCTCCTATAATCACAGTTATGAGAACCACTACTTGAACTATTCAAGAAGCATAACATGTGCTAGTCTGTCCAAATTAATAATGTCCTATCTTGTTAATTCTATGACTAGGGATATTTAGATATTATCACATTTGTATGCAATAGACACTCATATCATGAACACTTTTATGATTGCCTTTGCACTGTATTTATAATATCTAGAACTTCATTTATTAATTTAAGATATACAAACTCATGTATTTAAACATAGCATAATAAATGAATGATACCTTTTATTAAGAATATGAATTTATATATATATGAAATACATCCCTTTTATATAGGCTCTAGGGCATACTTTCTAACAGTTATATTCACAAGAGGGCTATTTGGTGATAAAAACCATAACAATAATGGTAATAATAGCAATAATAATAACAACAACAACAACAACAACAACAACAATAATAATAATAATAATAATAATAATAATTAAAGAAAATAAAAGGGTAAAAATGAAGTAAATTAAATTAAAAAAGAGAAAAGGAAAGATAAGAATCTAGTACATATGTCGGGTGCACATTGACATGCATTAAGGGACATACGATCAACTCTTTTATTTAAAAAGCAAGAAAAACCTATCTTGGGCTGCATATCACATGATGCATAGATGTACACCAGGTGACGTATGGCCAAATTGACTTGTTGTAGCCAAGTTTTCTTCCCCTTTTTAAATAAAATCCTTATCAATAATAAATCTGAAAGGGAGAAAAAAGGGAATATTAAATAAAAGAGAAAATGGTTTGTAAACCAAATTTTTTTGGGAAAATGTAAACAAAGCAACGATAAAAGGATTTTACAAGAACAACCTAGTAATTTCTACCACACGATAATATACCCTAAAAATAGGGTCTCATAACCTAAATCTAAGCAGGAGCAAATGTATAACAAAAATACAATGAATAAATCAACAAATAAAATTTGTAATATTTGAGATCATGAATATATAAATTTATACTGAAAAAAATCTGAATTGAACATAAAAGACTTTTTATATTATCATTAGTATACTTACTCAATTAGATTGCCAAATGTTAGATTCATGTACCCTTCTTGCATTGAAATAATAAAAAACAATTGAAAAGTATAAAGAGCTAAGTGCAAAAAATAACCTTTTGACACTTGAAAACTTTTATAATGATAATCTAACTTTTGAAATCTATTTTTTCCAACCTCCTCAAAAGTAATCATCCAATTCCTTATATAAGGAAGAATGCATGGTTATGCAATGGGTCATATATGGGTGTACATTCCCACAAGTCAATGTATTTGCTAACTTGCTTTTGAATATCTTACTCTTTTTTATGTTGTATAGTCATATGCTCAGGAGTGTATGGGTGTGTAACTCAAGTGCCTAGGGCCACTTGTTTGAATAGGAAAAATTCCATGATGCACGGTCGTACACCCTTTATGCAAAGCTATACCCTAAAAATGGATAAAATATGTTAGATTGGTCGAATAATGATATATTTTCTAGATGCAAAGGTGTAAAAGCCCTTATTCATGGGAGTGCAAGGTTTAATTCTTGCTTATTTTTGTTTTTTAGCCTTAAATCGAGGATATTTCTCATTGTTTGACCCTTTGCCCCACTCGATTACTCAAATCACAAATACAAATACTTTAAAAAATACCTTTTCGAAAAGGATTTAAACATGAATATGACTCACCATCCTCTATCTGTTGTCTTTAAAGAAGCAACTTTTCTCATTAGGTAACCCTGATAAATGCTTTCTCAGAACCCAATGTCTACACTCACCCAAAGTCGAAAGCTGAGCATAAACTTTAGATGCCCGAGATGGGTCTAATGTTGATGGGTGTTACTGTATAATGAGATTACTTTCTGTAGTTTCTTTAACTTGATACTAAAATAAACAAGGAACAACCACATTAGGCTATACACATTAGGCTATACACAACTTACAACAACACACAGGACATTTTATAACTTCGTTAGGCTAGAATTGCCTAAATCATGCTCTAATACCAATTAAAATTGTAACACCCATATACCCCCAAAGAGAGCATAAGGTACTAACAAATAGAGAATTAATAATTAAAATTTAACTGAATTCATTGAACAAGTAAAGGAGAAGACTGGAGTATAATCAATTCAAGATATATATACATAAAATTGGAATAAATAAAAAAATGCATCTGTTTGTATATACATAATTTAATTACAATATGGTAAGGTAGGTTTATACAAAATTTTACTTAAGTAATAGATACATCATCCCAAAAGCCAAACATCTATATAATGCTAAGTCGGATGCCATAGCAAAGATTCGGTCCAATATGGTTGTTTCGACTCCCAAAACTTGCTCTTCTGCATATATGTATACAAGCAAATATGTATGGATAATCGTTAGAAGTGATAATAATAAAATAGATAATTACATACATAAACAAATAAAATATTACATGAGTTACCACCTAACCTAGGGGTTCCCATTAATAGTTGAACAAAGTGCTACATGATTTAACATAAATGGTCTTGACTAATACCTTTCACAGGAACTGGTATGTAGTTTGCTATTATCTATATTGAAAAATGCATAACACATTTAGATCAAAAGATATTCTTTATAAATATCAAATAAAAAAGGTTTCAACCTTAAAAATTATCATTTAGAAGGTGTTAAAATACCATTATAGAAGAAACTTCAATGTCACAGAAGCAGCTACAAGAATATTCCAAGTATGCTTAACTATTTGACAATGGGATTTACAAACCGGACCTTTCTTCAACAACTTAGTTACATGTATTTAAAATCCAAGCTGAAAGGATATGTATGTATGTATGTATGTATGTATGTATGTATGCATGCATGCATGCATGTATGTATGCATGCATGCATGTATGTATGTATGTATGTATGTATTTATGTGTGTGTGTATAAATTTACACAATCATTAGAGAGTGAAATCAACTAAACACTCACACTGTATTTGTTAGGATTTAAAGCTACGGCTTCCAATATAAAAATATCTCACAGGGCAAGAATAAGTCATTAATTCATCAATATAACATGGAAAGTATTTAAATAGTATTAAAAAAAAGTAAAGTTAAAACCTGAGTTATTTAACTTAAAGTAAAGAAAGGTAAGGGTACTTGGCTGAGTTGAGGTTCAACTCCATTGGGTTATGTTATTCTCGATTGAAAGCAACCAATTGACCCGACTAAGTAAAAAATGTCTCAGTCATGCTGAGTTATTCTAGATTGGCAAAATACTAATGACTTGGCTGAGTCAAAATCCATATCGGCTGGGATGGAGTTTTCCAAATTCCTGTACAATAGTTTCATGCTTAACTTGTGACATTCTACACACATCCAGAACATAACCATAGCAAATGTTCTATTAGCACAAGCCCCAGCATGGCTTAAGTTTTGAAGCCATAAATTCTTCCATTCTTAATTTATTTACCATAAGATAACTTAAACTTTAAAAGCTATCCAACACTAGTAAATAGCCAAACAAGATTCTTCACCACACTACAAGAAAATCTAAATTCAACAACGGAAATCAGCAATAATTTTCCTTTGCTAATCAAAAATAGTAACGAAAATTTCGGTTGCTAATTCAGTCGTTGCTATTTTTAGCAACGAAAATTTTATTCCGTTGCTAAATTTAGCAACAGAAATTGAATTCCATTGCTAAATTCAACAATGCAAGATTTAGTGAATTGGTCAATTTTAGCAATGGAATATAAATTTTCGTTGCTAAAATTAGCAACAAAAATTAGATTCCATTGCTATTTTTAGCAACGGAAACCATTTTCCATTGCTAAATTCACCCATAAGTAAAAAAAATTAACAACGGTACTGTCTTTCGCTAATCCTTTGCTAAAAATTATTATAATTTTTTAATGTTAGAAACCCATGAATGACAGGAAAGAAATCTGAAAGACACAAAGTTAAATAGAGCTTCTGGATATACTTGGAAGAAAAGGAAGTGCAACCTATATAAATGGATGATCATCTGCATAGGAGAGGTCTCCAACAAATAATAAGGTCTGACCCTTTGTTAGATTCAACTCATAGTGGGTAAGTGTTATATTCGAATCATAAGTTTCACCAAGATCCCAATCTCAAATTGGGAAGTGTAGTAAGATAAAATCTGGCATAAATCCACATTAAAAATGTACATTATCCACAAAATAAAAAAAAAATTCATGAAATACCTATAAGACCAAATGTATAAGGGACATTAAGACCAACTTTAGTAGGAGTTATAAACCAAAATTTTCTTGCTACGTTCCCACTCCCAACCTCAAAGTAATATTTAGTGTCAAACCGCATCAAAATTGGATTTGAAATAAATCTTATCAGTTTTGCTTCTTAAATATGAAATTCAACTGGTTACATAAACCAATTTCAAGGCTAAACATTAAGTGAAACTCCAAAGAAACAAAACAGTAAATACCTCTAAATTCTTGATTGTACAGTGGTGAATGTAACCGGAAGTGTAATTAAAGAACTTGTATCTAACAATGAAACCATCTGCACGATTCTTGAGCTCACTGTTCTCAGCCCAGTAAAGCACAGTTTTTGAATCGGGTTCATCAGGAGTAACCCAAGACACAATCACACTGTTTGCCTCATAATCCCCTTGTGTTATATGCACCTAATGAGAAAGCAGAAATCAATAACTAAAAGATTCCACCTTTATATGAAATTGAATTAAAATCATACTAATCTACAAATAAAACTAAGCTCTGTATGTTAATTAAGAGGAAGAAAGTATAAAGAAACAATTAATAAGAAGCATAATTTAAAGAATCACCTGTTGAGGAGAATTATAACTAGGAGGCACGCTAAAGACATCGTTATCTAATGGCATATCAAGAGACAGATTCGCATTTCTAACAAAACTACTGGTTCATCTGCCAATAGAAATTTCTGCAAAATCGACAATGAAAATAAGAGCAAGAACAAGAATAGTAGTGACATCCCAGTTCGCTCCCATCTCTACTTAGCAACCTAATTGATTTTCTCGACATCAAATCATTTCCTTGCAAGTATAAAATCTAAGTTACCGAAGTATTAGTAAAGGGGAGTAAGAATATTCGTATTTTGAAGAGAATATAGAAAGTGATAGTAGAGGTTATTATCTAGTTAAACTATTAGAAAAGAAAGAATTGACTGTAGAGGTCTGCTGAATTTGCTTTTTTAATCCCTCCGCACTCAAAGAAGAAAGGAAAAAAATTGCTTCTTTAAGCTTGATGACTAGAACAAAGAAACAAAGACAGCATTACAAGTCAGGCAAGAGGACGCAAAATCAGCACCACATGTCGCTATATTTATATCACATGTCAATATTTGCATTTGGCACCACTGTCTTCAGCAGTGAAAAACAAAAGTAAAAATGCCAAGTCCTAACCCATCAGACCTCCATGAGTTTGTTATTTTGCAGATTCATTTAATATCAATTTAAACAAGAAAAATCAGTTTTAGAAAATGAAACTATTACTAATTAGGAAAACAAGTGTTTATTAATTATATATATGTCTATCTATTCAATAAATTCATTAGAGAAACAAAGTAGAACCAGTATAAAATTATAGTGTATTGCCATGTATAAAAAAGAGTTTGACGCATTAATTAAATATCATAAAAATGAAACAATGAAATAACATATTCATAATGAAATAATGAAATAACCCTTTTTTCCTAATATTTTATAACTCATAGTGTATTAAAATAATACTATAATTTTATTCATAAATAAATATGTTTAAGAACCCCTCACTCATTTCATACTATAATTTTATTCAAAAATAATTATTGAAATATGAGTGCATATTTCAATTTGCACTCATAACTTTTATTGTATTGTATTGAATTTTTTTTTTAAAAATTATTTCTGAATAAAATTATAGTATTATTTTAATATTTATATCAATATGTAATAAAATAAAAAATTAAGGACATAACGCAATCTCTATTTTTAAAAATTTATTTAATAGTCTTCACTATATTTGTTGTTAGGAAATTTCAATGGTATTATTCTATTAGGAATTACAAAAATTCAAATTAGAAAAATCAATAACTTTTCTCAATAGCACGTTAATCTTTCATGTGCTAATTAAATCTTTTTTTCTCATTTAAATATGTTTAAGAAAACACCTACTAAAGCAAAAGAAAACAGGGCATCCCTACTCTTTCTTGTCTTCCCATGCAGTAGGATCAATGTTTGTTCCACCAAAACTTGCGGCCTACATAATAAATTTGAATATAAATTAATATAACATAACTCTTAGACCTGCATCCTAATAATAATTAAATAAAATAAAATCAAGCCAAAGAAACGGTGCAAAATAGAATTAGTTTGAGTCCCAATTAATTCAGTTTTACACTTAAGAGATATCAAATACATGGATCCTATATTTATTTTTTAAAGAACATGACCCTAAAATAGAAAATATTAATATTCAGGTACCGTACACCCATATGTGTTTTTCAATTTTATTATTAGATTGTTATGTTTACAAAATAAATATAATATGTATCATAGTTTGTTATGAAATAAATCCATTAATCTATTTAAAAAATATTAGCTATAGACTTAATCCAATATTAGTCATGAATTTTCTAAATAAATCTAATTCGTAACTTGGATTCCATAACAACATTCAGACCATTTTCAAAATTTTTGGCAATACAAAGCTAAGGGCAGTGTGAAGGGGCTATGAACTACAATGAAGAAATCTACACATTCAGTTGAAACAGATCATTAATAATAAGTATTAACCAACTATGATTTTCCCATTCACAAACATTTTCACATTTTTATTCTAAGTCTTAAGACAGCCATCCCATCTTAAATCCCAGTCCAACATCATTACAGTGGAAAATCTAGCAGCTCAAGAATTTAAATGAACTTAAATTTAATTTTTCACATACCTCTAGAAGAGATGACAGCTAGCTTGAAGAGCTGCTCATTCTCCCTTCTTTTAATTTTTTGCCTTAACCTCCAGTTAAACACAAAAATTCCCTTCAATTAATACCTAAAATCATATGTAGATTTACAAAATAAAGAAAACAGAATCAACAGAATTTTACCTTACCTACAACTCCGTCCAGTCTACCTCTTAAATGAACATGGGAACATTTCACTGCAGTAACTACATTAGCAAGCCATTTGCAAATTGGTGGTTGATGTTACAAATTTATTATGCAGGTCTTCATCCTAGGAAACGCCAACAAAGCAGCTCATTGTTTGGCAAAAATCAAAGATACAGAGAAAGTGAAAGCACAGGGAGAAGATCGGTAAGAATGAGAGAAATAACTTCAATAAACAAAAATCGATTGACAAAAAAATTAAAATCTAACCTTCGAAATAAGTTGTGTAGGGAGGAAAGGACGGAGGACCAACGGTAAGGGCAACGACAAAGTGAAAATGGTGAGAGGCATAACACAAGAAAATAGTGAGAGAGAGAGAGAGAGTGTGTGTGTGTGTGTATATGTATGCATATAAAGGGAAAAAAGGCGAGATAGGAGAAGAAAAAAGTAGCATTTATACCTAGCGCAAAGTAAAAAATAGCAACGGAATTCATTTTTCGTTGCTATTTTAGCAACTGAATTAATTTCGGTTGCTATTTTCTCAAATGAAAATTTTAAAGGTTACTTAAATAACAACCGAATTTAATTTCCGTTGCTATTTTAGCAACTATTTTAGTAACCTCAATGCGATTCAAGCTTGCTAAAATAGCAACGGAATAGATTTCGGTTGCTATTTTCGCAACCGAATATTTTCAAGTTTACTTAAATAGCAACAAAATTAATTTTCGTTGCTAAATTAATTTCGTTGCTAAAATAGCAATGAAAATTAATTTTGTTGCCAAAATAGCAACAAAATTTAAATTTCGTTGCTAAAATAGCAATGGATTTAAAATTTCGTTGCTAATTTTCACCCTAATTTTTTCCGCTATCAAATGCCGCCATATTTAGCAACGGAAATTATTTTCCGTTGCTAATTTCCATTGCTATATTTTAGCGCTAAAATTTCCCCCCTGTTTAGCAACGAAATACAACCATTTTGTATTTCGTTGCTAAATCCTTAAAACTTCAACCAATTTTAGCAACAAAATTGATTTTTCGTTGCTAAATAACAACAGAATTGGTATTTCGTTGCTAAATTAGCAACAGAATGAATTTCGTTGCTATT
This sequence comes from Excoecaria agallocha, assembly GCA_037975025.1. Classification (NCBI taxonomy): domain Eukaryota; kingdom Viridiplantae; phylum Streptophyta; class Magnoliopsida; order Malpighiales; family Euphorbiaceae; genus Excoecaria; species Excoecaria agallocha. Next base: position 111,852,396 of record CM075807.1, on the reverse strand, counting down.
TTTCCGTTGCTATTTTGCTATTTTCTTGTAGTACCATAAACTTGAGAATTATATATTAATTCTCTATTAGTTCTCTGCTAAGAAGTTTTAGCATCCCTATTCTATCTTACTCACTCTTAATACCTAAAGTAAGAGAAAGAGCAACCTAACGATTGCTCATCACCTATCCAGTAGATTAGAAAATTTGCAGCAAGATATATAGCATTTTCTCTTGCATATACATACTTAATATTCACAATTCATTCCCAGTTACCTACACTATTTGGAATATAAAAAAATCCAATAGCTTTAAAACTTTGAATAAGTATAAAATTAATTATTTAGTTACCTATTTAGGAGAGTTACGGTCTAGCTTCTATATCTTTTCCTTTCCTTTAAACTTCTTTTGATCTTCAACTATTAATACAAAAACCTCATCAACTACTATTTTAAATCACATTTTTATGTTTTAAATTTATCAATGCAAAGGATAGGAAGAGAGATAGAGTAGCATGTTTCATCCACCCCAGAATCCTTCTTACCTTAGTCCTTTAATTAACACTCACTTCCTTCTCCTTGTAATTTCCAATAAAAGACCTGAGTTTGAAGTAAGTAAAGAAAAAGAGAAAGAAATAATGGCTAAATTGGTGGATTTTCCCCTGAAGATGGCAACCTATCTTGCAAGAGGTAGATATTTTTCTTAAATACCTTTAAGTATTCTAGAAACTTAAGTATCCAATTCCCATTGGTAATTGGTTTAAACCTATTTCACAATAACATTTTAATCCCCCATTAATATTTTAATCACCAACTATAATTAATATTAACTATTTGTTTCAATTTGAACCTCTCAAACAAAAGTACACTCGATTACACAACTTATAGAATCCACCAAATTTTTGAAATAAACTTATAAATATCGATTACGTGCCTAATCCTATTAAAGCACTAATTAGGGCCCTACATGACATATCTTACTATGTGTTTATATGGGTGTTAAGTAGATTTTATCTTATGCTATTTTTTTCTAGAAAATGGTGAAATTATAATGTTTAGATATATAGATAGGCTCTGTATTTCATTTACATTGGATGTTATGTAATTTAAGAGGAAGAAAGACCAAAAATAGAAAATTAGGAAATTATGATGTTTAGTTATATTAGGAGCCTCTGTATTTTGTTTACATTGGATTGTATGCAATTTAAAAACAATAAAGATCAATACTTTTTAATTGTATCCTTGATGGATAGTGTGTGGCCCTTTCAGGTTGTTGATTTTGCATTGAAGTTGCTGAGGGTGTAGTTTGGTAACTTGTTAATGTAATGCTTATATACCCCCGTAAGGATATAAGGCACACACCAATTGGGAAAAACCACTACAAATGATCTGAATTCATTCAAATTAGTCCCTAATTACCAATACCTCACTCATGTATGTAGTGTGATGAAATTAAATATAAAGTATTTAACTAAATATATGAGTGCATATATTAGAGATATACATTATATATGTGCATATAAGGTTTAATTACAAGGTGGTAATTGATGCTTATGCAAAATGTTTCTTTCCTTATACTAATTACAATCCCTAAAAGAAGTAAGAGTTCTAATACTAAGGTCAAATGCAAAACTCAAAGGTATCTTGGGCTATGTGTGGCTGTTCTGACTCTATAACCTGTTTCATTACGCCATTTTCACATGTAAATGAATATGTAAAGATATAAGGAAAAATAATGCACCTAAATAATAATGTTACAGTATAAATATATAATGAAAAATGATAAAAAAAATAACTTAAATTAATCCAACAACTTAAAAACTTACTTAATCTTTGGCATACACTTCTAATTAATCATGAATAGATAGATTTGCTTAGTTACAAGACATAAATAAAATGGCCAGATTTTATGATTTGATAAAATAGTGCAAAACAGAAGATACTCTTACTAAGCATCAAATAGAAGAGATGATAGCCTTAAGACTATCATAAATCAAAAAGTGTCTTAACACCAATATCAAAAGACATTGTAGTGTCACAAAAGTGGTTGCAAAACTTTTCAAACATACTTGATTAACTGAACCTAACACTCACATATCAGAACTTCTATAGAATATTATTTACAAGTGTCTAGACAAAATTGTAGAGGAATACATTTGTATATAAAATAATTAGGAAGAAGATATCAACTCAACAAGCATTCTATATCACTATTATAAGTTCCCAACATTTTACATAATTTTAGATACAATTAAGTCAATTTAGAGAGCAACACAAAGCATTTCAAAACAAACAAGTAAAATAGGGGGTTACCCGACTTAATTGGAATTCAATTCAATCAGGTGATACCCATTCTGGACTGAAATCAATTAAGTGACCTAATTGGATTAAAACTCAATTCATCTAGGTAGATATGTTGAATAAGGTACCAGACTAGATTGAAGCTAAATTTAGTTGGGTAACCTATTTTGTACCGAGAATGCATAAGTGACCTGAATGGATTGAGTCCCAATCCAGTCAGGCTTATTGAAATTTTAGGTTTTCTACATAATATTTCCTTGAACCAATTTGTAATGTATTTTACGCATACAAAGCATGGTTTAATTAATTATCCTACCAACTCAACATTCTATTAAAGAATAAAGTTTTATAATCATAAAATTCATTTATTCTAAATGATTCATCATGAGATGAATCTATTAAACCCTATTATAATCTAAATAGCAGCCTAACTATTAAAGTTTGCCTTCAACTAACTTTATGAGCTTACTAACCAAAACCCTAGTTAGCTCTCTGCTCAAGAATTAAGGGCTTTTGCATCTTATGAGTTCCTTTTAGTCCCAAATAAACTTTAGGAGTCTACTAAATAGGCTTGCAGGTCCTTTAAACCTTGCAACAAAATCCCACCTACACTTATTCCTACAAATGTACTCTTACATATCCATAATAATAATAATAAAAAACTATTTCATCCCTATACATTAAAACCATCAAGAATGAATTTTCTAGAAATGTCATAATATTAACATAAATTAATATAACCTTCCTCTTACCTCTTAAAGAATGGCAACTCTAAGCTTCTAAACTTTCTCTTTTCCTTACTTAGTCTTCCATTGATCTTCAGCTATAGATACAAAATCTCATCAGTTAACAATCTAAAATCTGATTTCGTATTTTAAATTTATAAATCTACAGAGTGGAAAGAGAAGAAGTGATAAATTTCATCCAACCTAACATCTTACCTACCTTAATCCTTTAATTAACACTTGCTCTCTCTCTCTCTCTCTCTCTCTCTCTCTTTCTATTCCTCTATCTTAATCAATTCTAACAGAAAATTAGAATATATAAATGAAAAGGGGAGGATAAAGAGATAAATAATAGCTAAAGGTGCTACATTTTCCTAGGGATGATCACGAGGTGAGGATTCCCCAGCCCTGACGGGGACCCGCCCCGTTCGGGGCGAGGAATCCTCGAAATTTCCTCCCACGAGGATGGAGACGGAGGGAAAAAACAATTCCTATCCTACAATCGAAAGCGGGGATGGAAAATGGGGTATCCACCCCGCAAAAAATAATTTTTTATTTTAAAATATAATATTTTATAAATAATTAAAATTAAAATATAATTTAATTTTATAATTATTAAGTTTTAAATTATACTTAATTTTAAATTATTATTGATTTTAAATTTTTTATTTATTAAATATTATATTTTAATTATTTGTAAAATATTATATTTTAAAATTAAAAAAAAAATCGAGGGACAGGGATCCCCGTAGGGCGGGGACAGGGAAAATTCCCTCCTCGATATTGGTGGCGGGGCTGAAGGCGAGGAATCCCCGCCACTGGCAGGGGAGTGAGTGGGGGAGAATTTCTTGGCTCCGTCCCGCCCCGTGATCGCTCTTACTTTTTCCCCTTAGAGTTCGGCCTTCGCTTCCTAAGAGGTAGATTTTCTACCTTTAAAAGTTAACAATGTTTTAGAAACTAAGGTGTCACTCTCCTATTAGGTGACTTATTAAATATTTTAGTACAATTTCACTTTAATCACTCATTAACATTTTAATTACCACTTAGAATTTAATACTATATATTTTTCCAATTTAAGCCCTCAAACAAAATATACACTCAATTGCATAACTTACACAATATACTAAATACCTAAAATAAATACATAAATACCAACTACATCCCTAATCCTACCGGAACATTATTTAGCGCCTTATAGTTAGTGTGTCTATCTCTTAAGAATTAATACTGATAACATCTAAGTTATTGATTTACTCCTTTGATATTGAAATTTGTAATGATTCTTGAACTAGGGCAATGTGGGTTTGATTTTCACCAAGGGTGATCTCAAGGAAGTGAGTGAATAGTTAGCCAAGTATAAGGTTTGTGACTAGCTAATCTTAATTTTTAAGGACTATACGAATCTATCTAGGTTCTTGTTACTTATTTTAATACCTTTAATATAACAGTACATATAATAATAGTTCATTTGTTCACCTGTCATATAATTTACTATATTTTATCATTCAAATCATGCATCAGCAAAAGCTATATAAGTCTATATTTTATTACATCATAACTATACTCTGAGTTATTATTTACAAAATATGTTCATTACATTATTTTCAAAAGAAATGTACAGTATTGCATAACCAAAAGGTAAAAGTGGTACAATTTCAAACATTAAAAATTTTCTTTTCCTATTCAATGTTGGCTTTATGGTGGTTGGCTTTGTCCCTGAAATAAAAGTCTATCCTGCGAACATACATGGATAAACGTCCGTGCTAAGCTATATAGCTTAGTAGGGAATGATAAATATGTGGATAACCAGCCTTGAGGGAGCTGGCCACCACCTTAAATACCCCCATCTCTCTTCAACTCTCATGATTTTTCTAGAGAAGCTAGGTGCCAATTCTCCATTGATCCACTTGGAAGATTTTTGGTAAATTGCCCTTAACTTCTTAACTCTCTCTTATTTCTACTTTCGCCCCACAATTTACACTTTTATCTTTCAATTTTAAGCACACATGGTGCAATGTGAAATGACAAGTTTACCCCTCTCTTTAAAAATAATTCCTTCTAGATCTCGACTTACAATGACATCCATAACCATACACAGTTTGATTAAAAATACATCATTAATTGGTTGGAATTCCTCCTAGGGTACAATTAGGAGCATTACATAATTACTTATCATTTATAGGACAATTGATTTGCATTGAAGATATATTATCTCATTGTTTTTGCATATGTCAATTTTGTTATGTATAAAGTTGAATTTTATTTATGTTTTATCTTTAGTTTTATTTCAATTCCACTTAATAGATTAGTTCTCCTTCTTTTCCCTTCACATTGATTTTTGTAATTTTAATTGAAATGTGGATCAAGGACTACTAAAATTATTTTGATTAAGTCTTGTTAGTTGTTGGTTAATCTTAGGTACAATGAACAGCCTGCAGAAAATAGGGCATAACTCATTCTCTGATAGATCCAAATGACAAGAAATAAGTTCCTGTATAAAGCTAACTTATAGATCAATATTTTTCATAAAGATAATTTATCTCAAATCTCAGTATAAGTAGCTCAAATTTAGTCTTTAAGATAAGACACTAATTCTGCCCATATTTGGAACAAATAAATTTCATATAACTCTTTGTCTTGAACTTAGAATTTAGTGTTTTGAATTTTTGTAGATAAGTTGGCTAAAATACGAATTTAAAATGGCCTAAATTAATAACACAAGTCGAAAGAATAAGATAAAAAAATCAAATAGAGAGTAAAAAGTGTCATTTTCTTTGTTGTAATTTGCTAATTAAAGCTATCTTATAAAGTTTAGTCTATTGGTCTAATATGCAAGAATGGTGTACGATCTCTTTACATAAAAATGGTATACAACCTCTTTATCTATTCAAAGAAATATAATGTCATTAGTAGTGGTACTGGGTAACACCTAAGGAAATCTCCATTTCAGAGTGTAATTTTATAAATAAATGGGGACGTCTAGATGGAAAGGTCTACCCTTACACAATGGAGGATCTATGACCTATCATAAGCATGCAGAGAAACTAGTAAGTATTTAATAAATTTTACTCTTATATTTTTATTTATTTATTTATTAAACCCAATTAGACTTCAATTAAATCTGATGTATGAATTTATAATAAAAATATATGGTTATTATGGAAAATGATAATTTTATCAATATCTATTGCTATGGATGGTTGTGTTGTTAAGAACAAATTTTTATTTAGCAAGGGTTTAAGTATCATAAAAATAGAGGAAATTATACTGAAATTTTTGTAAAATTGATTCACTTATAACTTCTTATGTTGATGCGGGAAAAATTTATGGGTAGGAAGCCTATATACCCTTAGGCCTTTTTGCACACCCACACAAAAAAAGCATAATGGTCAAACATTCGTCAATATCCGATGTAGACAACTCAATGTATGTAAATTTATACATTAATATTAATTTAATAAATAATACTATTTAGAAATTATCACTAATTAATGTAAACAATTATAATGATATGAGCAAATTTAAGCGACACTTATTCGATAGCAGCAGAACTCTAAAAATGTCGATAAGAGTCAGGTATATCTTGATGTAGTTGGAGGTAGAAATAACCGTGGAAGAATTTTTGGCTTAGGGTCTATTACAAACACATGCCATTCACAATCCTCTGTATCATCTATAACTATTTCCACTAGCCAGGCCAGATCCACTAAGAGAGTCATTCAGCCAGAGAACATAGTTGACATGTTGGCAACTTAATTGTGACAGTTGATGGAATACATAGCCCAACTCTGTAATAAGGTGGATGAGTTAAAAGGCATGGGCTACACCTTATCTCAACATAGTTCAGATTTATAATATTTATGTACTAAAACTAGTTTTATTTAATGTTTTAATACTTTTGTGTTTTTTGGTGGATTGTTAATTTACAGTAGTTACATATATTTTACTCAAAAGTGACACATAAAAGAAAATGGAGAGAGTACCTTCTTATGTAAATGTGAACATTATCACAGTACAAGTTTAGTTAAGAAAAAAATTAAAAAACCATAATGACTTACATCTTTGGCAAAAACACTGAATAACATGCTTGGGATATCCTTTATGCTAAGTTAAATTATATTCTTAGTCTATCTTAGAATCTTTAAGGTTTTTTCATCTACATCTACTTCAAATATTTAATGATATTTTGACATCACTCATAAAATCAAACTTGAAATGCATAAGCAAACCAAAAAACTCTACACATTGAGACATTCCCTTCTTTTTTATTGGGCCTAGCCATTTTTCGAATTAACTTTGCCTTGAAACTACTAATTGTAAGTTCAAACACTTCTTTTCCCTATGCAGAATCCTCAAAGTCTCCACTATCAATAAAATCAATATCCTCCTTAGTAACAATTTTATAATTATTATAAGCTAGTAGAAAATAGTATATAAAGAATAACACTGCTAACTTTACAACATCTTTATCATTCTTGAAAGTCACAAACATAAAAAATGGAAAATTAACTACTTGGGTAGTTTTTACAACCAGCAAAATATTTATCAATCAATGTAGTACTTTGAGGTGTCATGTTTTTCCTAATATTTCCTTTACACTTCAAACCAGTTATGAGTGCAAATTCTTCCAAACCAAATCTCAAGTCCACGCCATCATGTCTCAAGCAAAACTCTTTATCATTTTCAATATGTACTTCTCTTAGAAATGGCGAATGAAATAGTTGACCATGAAGAACTATTTTAGGCATATCTAAACAAATACCCAAAACATGTTTTCCTCAATTTTTCAAGTTGTTTTGTATTCAGCATGTACTTTATGAGAGACAACATTAGAATTTACACAAAAGTGGAATCGAATAATGTGAAAATCATCTTTTCACAACAAAATCTCCAACTTAAAGAAAAATATAATTTTTTGAATAATAATAATAGACCAAATAGTATACAAGTACAATCACAATAAATAGGAAGTACACACATAGTATATATCAACTACAGGCACAATATATATCAAGCACATAGTATAAATCAAGTACATACACAGTATATGAAAAGTACACATAATATACATCAAGTACATGTACTATATACAGCAAGTGCATGCATTGTATGTAGCAAGGATATAAAGATTACAATGATAATAAACATACAAAGAAACATTGTACTACATTATATTAATTGCATATTAATATTACATAATATAATACATTATATTTTTACCTCTTACTATGCTCATAGCATAATATATTATTATTATTATTATTATTATTATTATTATATAAAAGAAAAGTAGTCCATAGTCTATAATCTAAATATCAATTGTGGCAGCTATATATATGGGAAATAAGGTCTAAGATCTCTACCAACCAAACCTTGTCTACAAAGACCACAAAGGATACATTGGATTGGTTAAGGAAGTTGACCATTACTAAAATAATAAAATAGTGTGTGATAGTCAATAATCAATTAAAAGTGTATAAAAGTTCTAATTTATTTTTTTTAATAAATCAAGGTGAGTGAAAGTTTACAAAAACAGACAACAAAACATAAGAAACCGCAGACAAATCATGTAGCAACCAAGTACTGATGCCATTGGGAGGATTGGGCAACAAATGCAGATCCGGAGAGAAATTGTAAGCAAAATGGATGAGGTAGTTTGTAGCAAAATTGACTTCTCTACAAAAGTGAACAATAGAAAAAACCATTAATAAGGAAGCAACGGCTCTAATATTCTTTAGAAGAGAGAGACTACGATCATTAGAAGCAGAAACATTGTTAATCATGTCAACAGTTCTAATTTTTTTTTTTTTTTAAGAAGATAGAGACGACGAATTTAATTTTTGTTAATAATATTTAGAATTATAATTAGATATTATGTCTCTTTATAGAAAAAATAATGGAAGCTAATTCATTTTTTTTTTATGCAATGCGCAACAATATAAAAACAAGTAAACTATTTCACAGTACGTAATGCATTAGTATTAATTTAAGTAATTATGAAATTAGCTTTAGTTTAACAACGTGAATATAAAAATCAAATAAATTGTGTATGAATTTTGTTGGGGGCGAATTTTCAGCTCAAATAATATGTCAATGATTAAAATAAGAGAAAAAAATAAGTTGGCAGTACAATAACGCAAAATATACAATAATGATTATTATTGAACTAAAAATAATTAAAATTTATCACCAATAAAACAATGGGGTGGTTAGATGTCAAAAACAATTAATCGAAAACAAATGAAGCATTCAAAAGCTGGAAAAGTTCGACCGAACCCTTGATCCTCCCTATTTAATAGAAAATTTCTGCTTATTGGCTGCTTTTTATTTACTAATTAATCAGAAATATTTATTTCCTAACAATCATATTTCCAGATTTATTTATCAATTCAAACAATAATAATATTCTATATTAACATTACATAATACATTTAAAATGTTAAAAAAAAACAAAAAACAAAGAAAGAAAAAGGCAATTACTTTTAGTTTTTTGGGGACATGAGAATCATAATGTGATTTTTCACTGACACTGCAATTTCTCTTCGTCTTTGTTATGGTCATTAAATCAAAGTTAGCTGCTGATTTTTTTGTTCTTATTAATATCTTTATTGCCATCTATTTTCTTTATGTTATTAATAATTTGAGAGATGCTTTTAGGTCGAGGAGGAAAAAATTAATCGAGTTACAACCATTTCACCTTAGATATGAATAGATAAATATTAGGATGACTCATTTTAGATAAACAAATTCAAATCACATCATTTTCAAAGGTTAAACAAGAAATCAAACATCAGTCCCGTCTCACCTTTGAAAATGCAAATGCAAAACTGTCCAAGAAACAAACAAGAAAACATATCAAATATTATCCAATTTTTTACTTCTCAAAATAAAATACTAAATCTGACTCTAAAAACAGCAGAGAAACCATGTGAGAAATACACATTAGTTAAATAAATTCAAATCACATCATTTTCAAAGGTGAAACAAAAAATCAAATATCCGTCATAGTTTTTCTTGCTCAACATGCATGATTAAAACAGCCCCATCTCACCTTTGAAAATGCAAATGCAAAACAGTTTAAGAAACAAATAAGAAAATAAATCAAATATTATCCATTTTTTTTCTGAAAATAAAATCCCGAATTTGAATCTAAGAACAACAAGGAAACCATGTGAGAAATAAACATTAGGAAAAGGAAAATAACAATAAGTATAATGGTCTCAGTAGAAATCCCATAATTTTTCGTTTTCTCAGCAACCAAAGGGAAATTTCAAAACCTATTAAGCTAAGGGTCCGTTTGGATGGTGGTAGTCTCTAATTTATTAATGTAAAATATAGTATAGTATAATATAGTATAATTTTAATGATACTATATTAAAAAACACTGTATGATAGTATATAATTTTATAATTTTTTTTGTTTGATTTAACTGTAGGGTAGTGTACAATTTCATTATAAGAATGACATAATTATCCTTCAATTTTAAAAAATATAAACATTTTCATAATTATTAATATTTTAAAATTAATTTTTTATTTTTTATCAAAAAATAATATTAATATTTATAAAATAATGAGGTAAATATTTATTTAATAAATATTAACTTAAAAATTTAATAAATAATTCAGACACATCAAAATATAAATAAGCTTATTATCATAATATAAATATCATAATAAATATTAGGTCCATAATATTTAAATATGTTAAATTTAAGTTCTAAATTTTTATATATATCATACTAATAAATATTAGGTAGATTGGTTATAAAAATTAATTATACGGTAAAAAATAAAAGTTATAAAATCAGAATAATAAAAGTAAATTTAAAAAATCAGTTATAAGGTTAAAATAGTAAAAATAAATTTAAAAAATTATTAAATTGATGATTCTTAAAATCAGATAAATTCATAATTTAAAAAAATTATGGATCAAAATTATAAATTACAATACCATAAAAAAATCATGCTCTCAAACATTAGTGTGTAAAGAACAATAAATTAATGAAACAAACTATACCACTAAACAAACACACCCTAAAAAAATTTTCTCACCAGGATTACACTATATCACTTCAATGTTAAGCAGCAGAAAAAAAATCCGGCGCGCAGTAAATTAGAAAAAATCATTCAATCAGTCATTCTCATTGAGAAGCCAAACAGAATATCGAATAGAAAGGAAAAACAAAACCAGATTTAGAGTAGCAAAATACCCTAAGATTTTCAAAGATTTTAGTGGAGAGATTAGAGAAAAAAATAACCTGTTCAGCAAATTTCAAAGGAGAGTAGCGTCGGTGGCCTTAAAATCTTTAGAGATGAATAGTAGCTGTTTGATACCGAAATTGTGGAGACGTAAAGCAGCTGATGATCTGAGAGGTTAAAAGTGACGGTTATAGATAGAGAGAAGAGTGGAAGTTGGCGGTGGTACGAAATAGGGAAGTGAGAAATAAAAATAAGAAGTGAGAATGTTAAAAATGGTATAAAGAGTGGTATTTTTGAAAATAAAAGAAAAACGTTTATAAAGAGTGGTATTCGTATAGTTATGTAAAAATCCCAAAATCTTATTGGGTTTCGTGTCTCGGTTCGACCCACCGAGTGGCAATTACTTTCTCTCGCTTTCTATAGCATGACCAGTCTCGATGAGGGAACATTTGGATTTGAAGGCCATCGTTATCTTTTAAGGATGATTATTTGCCCCTAAGCGCTATTTCGATGTCCTCACCAAGAAGAAATTCCCACTTCTGATAGGTAATATTCTCGATTTCGTTCACACTGGTATTTATTTCATGAGTGATAGAACCTTTGGTGGTGCTTTGTATTTTATTACAATTTTTGATGATCAATCTAGAAAATATTAAGTTGGATGTGTTCAAGCATTTTCATGCTAGTGTTAAAAAGAAAAGGAAGACAATTCAAGGGGACTTTTTTAGAAATAGGGTTATTTTAAAAGTTATTTGAGTGGATGTTGCGTGTGTATAAGAAATTGGAAAAATAGTATGGAGGTCCCATTCCCGCAATGTCAGCCTACGGGAATGAAAGGCACGGTGATTGACGAGCGGTGGCATGGACGACGAGGCAGCAGAGGGGGTCAGACGACCACCTATTCCGGCAACAGTTCACTACGGGAATAGGCAGTCTTCTGCCACCTTCAATACACGCTGAACAGGAATTTTTGCATGGTATTTATTTGCAAAATGCCTTCATCTTCATTCTTTTTTTTTTTTGGTCTTGTTCTCCTTCTTTTCCTTATTGTTTTGCTTCTCCTCTCCTGTGGTATATCAAGGCAACAAGGTAAATTTATATTAGTTGTAATTATTTATATTTTTATGTAAATATAAATTATATATATATATATATATATATAGAGAGAGAGAGAGAGAGAGAGAGATATAGAGAGAGAGAGAGAGTTGTATTTATTTAATTATTTAGAAAGTGCTAATGTCAAATTTATTGTAAAATTATCAAAAATAGTATGTTGATATATTGATTTATTATGTTAGATATTGAAATGTAGATTTAATTTGTTATAATATATTGAATATTTATCATAAATATAAAATAATGATAATAGAAATTATTATTATTCAAAATATTTATCATAAGTATTGTTAATATTATCTTAGTTAAAATAATTTTTAATAATATATTATCATTTTTAATGTACAATGAAATTTAAAAGAAATTTTATTGAATATAACCAAACAAAGAGCTGCTATGGATAAATAAGTTTCTTCAATAGTTTTGGCTTTGACCAAGAGAAATGTGTGCTGTATTGTGACAATCAGAGTGCAAATCATCTAAGGAATAACTCGACTTTTCACTCACGACAAAAGCACATTAATGTGAGATACCATTGGATTTGAGATGCATTAGATACAAAAGCAATTTAAACTTGGACAAATTCACACAAATGATAAGGGCTCTGACATGATGACCAAGTCTGTACCTACCTATCTGTTCTCTTCTTCTTCTTCTTCTTCTTCTTCTTCTTCTTCTTTTTTTTTTTTTGTCGAGATATCTAAACTAATGAACGGATACAAATTTCTTTCTTTCACCATCACTCCGGGTCCCAGCCTGTTCATATATTTTGAAAGAAAAAGAACCTCTTGAACTCTTCGACTAATTTATAATTTGTGTAAATTCCCCTATACTCCGTCAGCTTTACAGTACCGAGGATATAAACATCAAAATGCCGTTGTCTTCAAAATTGTACATGTATCGTATTTATGATCAGAACCAAAACAGATCACCCCTCGGATCCCTATAAACTTTCCATCAAACATCACTTTCACATCAACGGGAGGTAGGCGCCACCATGGCCCTTCCTCAGTACAAGTGGTCCAGCAGTTTCAGGAACCTTATCCAAGGCCTTTGTACATGCATAAATGACATCAGTAAAACCAGTTGCTACTGTAGCCAGCTGCAATCTTAACCTTAGATCCCCGGTCCTCTTCAACAAGCATCTAAATGATCTTTCCAGATATTTGGCCCATTCTGCAGGTAGCCCTCCGCCGGTCAGCCAAACTGAGAATTGCGATTGGTCACCTCTGGCAGCAACCTCAGCCCTATAGAATCTTGCCAGTTCAACAAGCATGGTAGGCTGGAGAGGAAGCACTGCAACAAATTCAGCCACAAATTCTTCTGTTAATTCTGGCTTTAGCATCTGATTCCAAAGCACCAGCGCCCATTCACTTGGCTGGTTAAGGCCATAGGCTTCAGCAACAATTAATGCCTCCTGGAAACGGGATTGCTCTACTAGCAATCGCCTGGCATTGGTTTCAGATAGACTGAGCCACTTGGAATCTGGCATTCGAATTTGGAGGGAAACTAGTGATGCCTGCGCACAAGTTCTGCGAGTTTTATTGCCTGCATCAATGGAAGAGTGAACTTCAGCTGCTTCAATGAAATAGCGCATTGATTCAAGGAGATCTTCATTCTGGTCCTTGTCATATCTATGAAACCACTGCTCAGAAGACTGCCATGCTCGTGACTCTAAAAGAGAAGCTGTTTCATGCTTCATGTCAAAGTGATTATAGACCTGAAATGAAGAAAACCACGCATGAGCACCACATAAAGAGAGAAAAATGGCTTGCAACTTCCTATGCATTCTTGAAATTGCCCATAACTGTAAAATTAAGCAGAAAAATAGCCCTTCAGATGAAATGAATTGTTGATATATGCTGCCAACTAATAACATGAAGCAAAGTTTGCACAACCTAGTAATAGATAATATTATGTTGTGGTAGTTCTGTTTATCATAAAGTAACCTAGACCTTTTACAATAATTGTTGCTGGAAGACAGATAAATCCCATACCGCGATGATAAAAGCAAAGTTGAAAATAAGTATGTACAGACAAAGTGTTCATATACAACATTTTGAATCATAACCTTTATACCATAAAGACATCTCCAGAGCCCCACATGGAGTTGATACTAGCAAAATGTTCAATAAATATATAAAGCAACTAAAAAACTACAAGAGACCATGGTTTTCTCTCTAGCCATGTGTAGAGGCCTAGCAAGACCCAAGCTGGTAGTTCAATAGGCTGATAAGGCCTAAACACCAATATAAGGGTACACAGAAGGTGAAAGTGATGAAGCAAGTGCTGCAACAGGATAAGTGCTGCCCTTCTCTCCCATAAAGGAATCAATCAGAGAGTTTGCACACGCTTTTTCATAGGGAGAAAGCATTGTTCTCTTGAATGTGCAACAAAATTAGCAGCCATCGAATAATCCTTCATTCCAGGTGACCAGAACATACCCTTTGCTTCCATTCCACGTTTCCCAAGACCACATTATCCATTAGATTCTAGAACCAAACATTTTTCCTTATCCCAATCTAAGCCATTGATTTATGTTAATCTTTTTTATTGGACTCAAATATATATACTTCATAAGGAAGATCTCTTCCACTAACATAATCCCACATGACACATCAAATTCAATGTATGTATTAAGCACACTCATTCACTTTGCATAAAAGGTGGTTTCAGATAATATGAACTATGATATACAAACCATAGCAAATGCATCAAGATCTTTTGGGTTGAACTGCTTCAATGATGTAAGGACAGCCATCCGAAATCCTCTGACAGCCTCAGCTGTTCCTGCATTTGCGTCTGCAGCAGCTGAATACTTTTGAAGTAGAAGATCCAGCTGACCATTTTCTATGAGAATGCCCAGAATGAAATTAAGAGCATGAAAATTTCCAACCCCAGTTATTAATCGAGCCAAACATGGAAAATCGCCCTCAGAAACATACGCTTCCACCCTGGTTGCAGCAAGAGCAACCAAGACATCAACTCCATCAAGGCATGCCGATGATTTGTAGAAATGGTGAGAAAGAATAAGAAGCTCAACCTGAATAGAATATTGAAATTACAAAAAAGCTTTTGATATTAAGCACAATATTAAGATTGAATCAAGAACAAATAGTGAAATTACAAAAAAGCTTTTGATATTAAGCACAATATTAATATTTAATCAAGAAACTACATAGTTATCAAATATATCCTTATTAAATATTTCTAAGAATCAAATCTATCATTGTTTTAAGCTATTTCCTGTTTATGGAAATATTGATTAATTTCTTAGTTCTAGTTGAGCATAAATTACAAAGGCCTGTTATCTTTTATGGCATTATTGGCTGACAAAACAAGTCAAATAAATAAAGTAACAAATTGAACAATTACACGACATTAGATCAAAATTAGACCGTAATCAACAAAAATAATGCAAGACCATTGCTGCTTGTTATCGGTTAAAGCTCTAGTCAATTCCTGAAGTAATCTGAACCTGAAAACTTAAGATCCAGTTGATCGATTTCCGACTTGACACGAACCAATTGAACAGTGAAAAATAGATTATTCCTTGCATAAATATCTTGAAATTATGTGTGGCTCTGCATAATTGTATTTTTTTCTTAGTTTATAGGATTTGATTGTTAGGCTATTGTAATCCTTATTTGCTATGACATATCTAGTTCTTCATGGTATCAGTGCCTTTGTTCTTAAGCAGCAGTTCTTTTTGTTTTTCTTCCTAATATATACTTCAGCCTCCATTGCTGATTGATAAGCCTCCTTGCATTCATTGTTGGTTGCCATGCTGTTTTCTTCCTAATATGTTTTTCAGCCTTCATAGCTGATTGATAAGCCTCCTCACTTTTATTGCTGGTTGCCAATTGCATAGGTCCTCAGCAGAAAAAGCAGAAACCTCGCTCTCAACTAAGGATTTCATATCCATGTATTAGACTTGCTGAGTTAAATAGGCAAACTCAAGTGTAAACCAATGGAGATACCCACTGAACAAAATCATAAACTTTTTTGACATTTCCAAAAGACGTCATGGTGGATAGAGGCTCTTATCAAGGACTTGAAAGAAAATTAATTTATGTCTTATACTAGATCGGATATAGCTTATGCTGTCACTGTTGTAAGGCCATTTATCCACAATTCCAGAGGATCTCATCTCCAAGCAGTCTACAGAGCGTTGCAGTATTTAAAAAGTACTCCAGGCAGAGGAATTATATTTTTAAGAAAAAAAAAAAAAAAAGGAAGGAAAGGGGGGGAGGAGGACGGGGAAGAGAGAAGGTTTGACTCTTGAAACAGGGTACATAGTGGATAGAAGATCTACATTGGCTAGTATATTTTTCTTGAAGCTGATTTCATCTCCTAGATGAGCAAAAAACCAAATGTGGAGACGGTATCTAATGCAGAAGCTGAGTTCAGGATCATGGCACTTAGACTTTTGTGAATTGTTATGATTGAAAATAATTTTAGACACTTTGAAGATTAACTGAAAATGTCCTATGGAACTTTATTGTGGCAACAAGTCTGCTAGTAATATTGCACATTATAGTAGAACATGATCATACCAAGTATATCCATGTTGATAGACATTTCATTGAAGAAAAGCTGGGAATGCATGATATCCACTCACTAGCTAACTAGTGTGAAAAATTAGATAGCTTGAATCGTTTCAACTATTTGCATATCCCTTTGTATTCTGTAGTTATAATATCTATTACTCCTTCAATTCCCTTTTAGGTATCCACTTTGACTATTTCATCATGATTAAGAAATTAATTAATTGACATAACTAACATAGTACTTTACTAAATTAACCTTTCTAAAATAAGCCAAGTCTTGGCAAAGTAAGGTTTGAAATATTTTGAGAATTGAACAAATATTCATTAAAGGACAATATGGGAATAAAATGTATAACTATATCTTATTTTCCTACATGGACCCTTATTTAAGAACAAAAAGAAATTTCTAAAGTGGACGCCTAAAAGGGAATGGAGGGAGTATTTAGTATCAGTATGATTGAGGATTAATCTGGATAAATAAAAGATTACCTTATATATCATGTGTATGTATATACTTGTGATCTGTCTCTTTATCATTATTTCAACACAGAAATTATCGAGTTTCACTTTCAAGATAATAAAAACCTGCCTGAAACCCATACAATCTACAACATTACGACTTGATATGACTCAAACCCCCAATCCAATTCAATTGCCACCTCTAAAAGACAGCAAGATGAATCCACTAGTGAGATAAAAATTCCTTTCCATGATCTACATTGCCATCACTTCATCATGCAATAACAAATAAATAAGGGTGCTACCACCATCACTGAGGACTAAGGAATGAAAAAAAAAAAAACAAAAAAAACAAACAACACCAAAAACAATAAACAAGTTTAGTTTTTAAAATTTAAAGCATATTACAGCCACATGCAATTGCCATCCACTTGTTAATGGAAAATGGAATACCTCACAGGCATGTGGTATTTCTTGTCCTGTCATTACCAAACGCATCAACGCATGGCCAATTTCAGGTTGTGAAGGGCAAAGCTCTGCCCACTTTAAGAAGTCCGAAAATCTCCACAATAAAGGAGCAGGTCCTTCTTCCTTCTGAGAATCCATATATCCTCCACGATGAGCAGCCAATAGACCCTGAGGTCAATAAAAGTGAATCCAGGACATTTCTATAGACCAAAAATAGCAATTAATTATCACAACTCATATTACTTGGAAGAAGAAAACTGATAAATGGATAATTTCTGCGTGGACAGAGATAAAAGGACAAGAGACAAACAAATAAAACCAATGGATAATTTCTGCATGGACAGAGATAAAAGAACAAGAGACAAACAAATAAAACCCCTGCCACCGCACAGACTCTGATTTCTATCCCAAACTATTCCTACAGCACAAGTGCTGTCTATAAAGAAACAAAAATATAGTTCACTTCTATCCTTCTGATCACAATCATATGAGCCAGAAATATTGTCAACAGAGAAAAAAAAAGCAATAAAAGAAAGTTTTGCAGTAAAGAATCCACCTTTAAGAACGATTCGGCAAGAATTTGAGCAATACTAGCTGCTGGCATGGAATGAGTTTGCTCTAAGAGAGTTGCTTCTTCAAATGACTCCTGTGCTTTAAGAGAAAGCAGCTGTAGCAATTCAACAGGCTGCTTCTCAAATGCCTCTGAAAATGAGAGGCCCAAGACATTGGCAGATTTTGCAACAGCTATTATTCTCTTACAAAGTCCGCGGCCACTACCCTCTGTAAAAATAGTTGCTAAACTCTCCAACACCTTCATCACACAAACAACATTTCCAATTTGTGCATTCAGAAGAGTAAGATGAGAAAATCAAGAATAGGAGTAAATACGTTTATGAGTTAAAAGATAACAATGAAAACAAAAATTAAGAGAACAACCTCCAATGGGTCAAGAAGATGCTGGCCAGTAAGTATATTATATGAAAGGAGAACAGAAAGCACTTCCTCATCAAGCATTGATGGAGATACTTTTCTACTTGGTGTTGAAATGGCTGCAAGCTTTAGAGCAATATCAACAAGAAGAAACTCCGGAGGTGCATGTTCTGGAGCAAGCTTATTTTGGAGTTGCTTGGCAGCTGTTATTTGTCCAAATTCCAATAAAGAAAGAACGGCCCTTTCCAGCTCTGCAGTCCCAACCCTTTCCTCCCATTTGGAAAAAGAAATTTCTAACTTTAAATTTTCATCTTGCAACTGTAACTCATTCCTAGAGATGAGAAGATTAGATACATCTTCTAAATCAGTACTTTTATCTACTGGATCTGTAACTGGTCGTCTGGATGGCAAGTAGGCTTTGGCCCTCCGCTTTGTCTTTACACTGACCCCTGCTGTTTGAGCACTGGCATCCGGTGCTTGGTTCTTCTGAGGTCCCGAGGTGTTCTCCTTCAAATCATGTTTCTCTACATTTCTATTTTGCATTGTATTTATATGAATATCCATCTTTGTTATTAAACTTGCAGTCTTGTCGATAATATTGGACGAATTACCATTCACAAGGTCTCGATTGGAAGTGTTTGATGTAAAGTCTCCATCACTTTTTACCTGAGCTTCTGATTCTACAGCTAAAAGCCATACTCTACTCTCAATTTCTCGCAGAAGATTTATTGGATAAACTCTGACAAAAATGTAATATGGATAAGAAAAGACAAGTCCTGTGACAAGAAGTGAAATAAAGAATTTAGGGAAAATCACTCACGGATTGGACAAGGTTATCATCCCACTTAACCATTGAAGAGAAAGCAGCAGTAATTCATGAAGCTCTCTTGCTGGAAGATCTTTCTCCACCATTTCAGCATGTTTAAGGAAAAATGAACCAGCCTATATATTAAATGTAACCAGAGAAGGTTAACATATTAGCAGCAAGCAGGCCAACCAAAATCATTCTTAATTATCATAAACACCGTTAGCATATAAACACACCTGTAAAGGAGGAAAGGCATATGTCACAAACAGTGTCTGACAATGGCCCCACAAAGCAACTCTCTCTTCTGGAACATCCCAAAGAAATTCTTTCCATTCAGTTACCATCGATTCAGCCTAGTGGTTGACAGCAGAGAAGTAAAGCAATTAAGTGGCTCAAAATATTGCCATTAAAAAGAAACAAATCTTGAAAAATAGGATATCAGGAAACAGAAACCTTGTGGATGTCAACTAGAGAGGGCAATGTGCTACTCTCTCTTTCATCAAGTTGTAATGGCAAGACAATGAGCTTTCTTGATACAAAAATCTATTAATTTTTGTAGAAGGATATTATTCATCTTTTAAGCTATCTACCAATTGATAAATTATTTTTTAAGAAATGAAATGTATATTTTGTTTCTCTTTTTTTTTTTTTTTTGTATCGAACTTAGTTTAGTGAAAATTATTAGGGATTAACACTGGTAGGTAATAACCACAAAGAAGGAATATTATTTCAAAAGACAATGATGATATTTTATGAATTGAGAAAAAAAAAATAACCATAGAAGAAAACGCTAAATTATGCAGTAAACTCTTTTGTAAGAGAAGTTAACATCTAATTGAGGCAAAGATAAAAATTAAGAGGCACCAGAGAGTTCATAATTTTTTTTAGGGAGAGTTAAATGCCTTCTAGAAGTCAAATAGAAGCAGTCATCCCCACCCAATGACAACTAGTTGTCCTCTATTTAATGTTCAATGCAAGCAGAGGATTGTTGCTAGTTGAGGGGGTTTTCATAAAGGGATCTGATTCAAGTGATAAAAGTAGGCTAAATAACATCAAACTGTCACAGTTGCAACTTCAAAATGGCATAGATTTTGTCCACTCGGAGAACATAGATTATCTAAAAACATGTTGACCCTACTTTAATTTTCAAACTCTCGTTGTTATAAATTATTGTTTCCAAGAGTGGCTTGCCAAGTATTTCATATGGGCAAAGCCTGTAAAATTGCTAAATAAAATTGCTACTTTAGCACTTTTACAACGTTGGAGTGGCATATGACCTATGTAGGTTCTCCTACTTAATATTACCAGCTGAAGTGCTTTAGTGCCTTCAAGTGTGAAAAGCTTCTACAAGCTAGACACTTGGGAAGTAGTTTTCTATTCAAGAGTAGATCATATCAGTTTGACAAATGCCAGTCCTTCTTCTGTAGCTGTGTTCTACTTATATCTGTTTACAACATCTATAGGATAGCAAAAAGAAAAATAAAATTGGAAATTTGTGAGATTTTCTTTTTATCAGTGGCATATCAGACCTAATCATTGGTTATCTGGAGTCTAAAAACAGCCGCAGTGGTAAAAATTCCATGGCATTTCAGTAGAATCTGATAACTTCTGCAGTGGCACTTCCCTTCACATTCTGATCCTCTGGCATGAAATTTAGTATATAATGGGTGGGATTTGGCTGAAGCTAAAGTGGGCCATTAAATTTTTTGGAAATTTGACTGTACATTACTCCTATCTATATTCTTTCATTTTTTTTTTCAGTATGCTTGTTCATGATCATAATATACCTCTAGGAAAACCTTTGCTTTTATTCACATATCTCAATGACATGAAAATGATTAAATTTTTCATTGCCTATTCTCTTGCACTCCTTTTGTTTGCCATTTGAGCCAATAGACATAATTGTGATCTTTGTAACCCTCCAGTCAACTTTTCATGAAAATCCCACTCTTCCCATCTTAAGTTCCCCTTTGAAGATCCTTCTTCTTTCCAATTAATAAGATATGGAAAGCTAATGTAAGGAAAGACTCTTTTCTAGATCATATCTCATTAAATAGATACAGATTTCGACTCCTCACTTCGTAAGAGATAAATAATTAATCCTTAATTTTCTGATTTGTCTACATTTGAATCATCTCACATGATACACAATTTAGTTCGTGAGTTTCAAGTACTAAACTTCACTGAAAGAGTTTCAAATACGTAACATTTTAGTCTATTTTATGAGACTTCAATGTTATTTTGTTAAGTATACTAGGAGGGGTAAAGTTGTCATTTGAATTCCTATTAGTTAAGTTGGTTAAAATAGTTGTTTTGTTAGTTGGTTTACAGGATTTTTGTTGTTTTACAGAAATATGTTATTTTGGATTGTTAGGGAGAGGTTTGCATGTGCAGCTGCCTCTAGCATAGCTGTAATTTCTCTCCTTGTTTGCTTTATATGTACCGTCCCTTTTGGGACCACAATGATCATCAATCATTACTGAATATTCTCCTCTCCCCTCTCTCTCTCTTTTCTCTTCCCAAGTCTCTCTTTTGTCTTACTCTTTTCTCTCTTCTTCTTTCTCTTTCTATTCTCTCTTATCTGTAAGTTCTGGGATTAATTCTCAGGATTAATTCCTCAAACTACCGTTAGGATTTAATCCTAACAACTGATATCAGAGATAGGTTACGATTCATTGAGACTATGAGCAAGAACACTGCAGCAAAGAAAGCCAAGGGAGGGATAGAGGAATCCACAGTAACCATGGAAGAAATGGAAGAATACCTGCATACCCTGAGTGCTAAGCTGGAAAAACAAGGAGCCATGTTTGGATCTCTGGGGGCTCAATTACAGGAGATGCAGCAGGAGCAATTCAACTTGAAAGCCAACCAGAAGAGGTACCAGAACCAGTATGAAGAGCTCCGGCTTGAAAACCAGAGGTCTGTAGCCTTCCTAGCCCAGCTCATTCAAGGTAATCCACCAACTTCTACCTCTCCAATTCACCACTCATCACCTGCTAGCAGTAGTGCTAGGGGAAAAGAAACCCAAAGCCCTGCTCCAATCCCCAATGGAGAAAGAGGCTTGTTACCCAAACCAATAGATAGGGAAGGGGCAGAACTAGGGGGGTTAGGGAGACCTTATTTCACTAAGCTCCTCCCCAAATGTGAGTTACCTTCTTTTGAAGGAGGGGATGCTGGTTCCTGGATCAGCAAATGTAGAACGTATTTCCAGATTTATGATATTCAGAGTGATAGGAAGGTAGATCTGGCCAGCCTGTTCTTAGTGGGAAAGGCTGAAGCCTGGTACCTGAATTGGGGAAAAGGTAGAGAAGGGATAACTTGGGAGGAATTTACTGAGGCTTTACAATCCAAGTTCAGAGAAGGGAGAAAATTAGATATAGTAGAGGAATTTCAGAAATTAAAGCAAACCACAATTGTGGAAGCTTACCGGGAGAAATTTGAAGTTCTTAAGTTGAAAATGGAGAAGTTATACCCTCAACATACTGATTCCTACTACATCAGTAACTTCAAAGGAGGACTGAAGGAAGAGATTAAGAATGTAGTAAGAATGTTTGGTCCCGGGGACTTATACACTGCTATTACCCAAGCTAAGCTCCAAGAGAGACACCTTGAAGCAACCAGACAAAAATTATACCCTAAACCCTTCACCCAAAACAAATCCTACAGCAACTCCCAGACACCAAACCACCCATACAATGTCTGGGCTGTTCCTGGAATATGCAAGGGAGCAATTTCCATTTCAGGGTCTTTGATCTAGGGGACTATGGTGTCATCCTAGGGGTGGATTGGATGAAGAGGTACAATCCCATAACCCTTGACTTTGATAAGCCTGCCATGACCATACTTAAAGAGGGGCAGCCCTTTGTGTTACAAGGACTCACGGAGCAGGTTCCTCTCAAAATGTTATCTGCCAAATCTATGTCTAAATTGGTGCAGCATGGGTGGAGGGGGTTCGCCTTCAAGTTATTTCTTGTTTTAGTACATCACTCACCAGCTCCTGCCACTTGTCCTTCCCAAAAACCTATTCCCAAAGCAATCCAGCAACTACTATCTCAGTATGAAGATGTGTTTAGTATTCCAACCTCACTCCCACCCAAGAGATCACATGACCACTCTATACCCCTCAAAGCCAACACTCAACCTATCAATATAAGGCCCTATAGGTACTCTCACCATCAAAAAAATGAAATAGAACGGTTATTGGATGAAATGTTGGCAAATTCTGTTATTAGACCTAGCACCAATCCCTTTGCTTCCCCAGTGGTGCTGGTCAAGAAAAAAGATGGGACTTGGAGATTTTGCATTGACTACCGCGAGTTGAACAAGGTGATAGTTAAGGATAAATACCCCATACTTTTAGTGGAGGACCTAATGGATGAATTGCATAGGGCAACCTACTTTACCAAGCTGGATTTGAGGTCTGGATATTACCAGATCAGGATGAGGGACACTGATGTTCACAAGACAGCTTTTAAAACACACTCCGAACACTATGAGTTCTTGGTCATGCCCTTTGGGCTTACCTAATGCTCCAGCCGCCTTCCAATCTCTTATGAACACCATCTTTAAACCCTATCTCAAAAAATTTGTCCTAGTATTCTTTGATAGCATACTCATTTACAGCCCAAATGAGACACTCCACCTACAACACCTCCAGCTAATCCTTGACTTGCTTAGAGCCCATCAACTGTATGCTAAGAAGTCCAAGTGTGAAATAGGGCAGGGGCAGGTTTCTTACCTAGGGCACATTATCTCAGCAGAAGGGGTTTCTACTGACCCAAGTAAAGTTGAAACCATGCACAACTGGCCAATTTCTAGAAATTTGAAGGGGCTTCGGGGATTTTTGGGGCTGACTGGCTATTATAGGAGGTTTATTAGGGGGTATGGTACAGTGAGCCAACCATTGACTGCTCTTCTTAAGAAGGACAGATTTCATTGGAGACCTAAAGCCCAATCAGCTTTTGACCAGCTGAAGAACCTCATGACACAAGCTCCTATCTTAGCCTTACCTAACTTCAATGAACCATTTACACTGGAATGTGATGCAAGCAAACACAGGCCTAGGGGTTGTTCTATTACAACACAACAAGCCACTTGCCTTTATATCAAAACCCATCTGTCCAAGGAACCAGCAAATCTCTGCTTATGAGAGGGAACTTCTAGCCATCATTTTTGCAGCCACCAAGTGGCGACACTACCTCGAACAGGGTCCTTTCATCATCAAAACAGATCATAAAAGTATTAGACATTTGTTGGAAAGGCTGCATAATTATATCCAAGTGAAGGGAATCACTAAACTCCTAGGGCTGGACTATAGCATTCACTACTAAAAGGGCATGCACAACAGGGTGGTTGATGCTCTATCAAGGCAATATGAAGGTCAACCTCTCCCTCACTGCCATGCTCTCTCAATCATCACTCCCAGCTGGATTGATGAAGTTATGTATTCCTATGCTGGGGATGACAAGGCCGCAGCCATCCTCCAGCAGTTAGCAATAACACCACACAGTTTACCTAACCACTCCTTGCATGGGGGCCCCATCCCGTATAAAGGGAGGCTGTATATTGGGTCCAACACCACCCTCAGACAGCAGCTGCTCACAATTTGCCATGATTCCCCATTTGGTGGTCACTCGGGCATTAGAGGCACATTAGCAAGGCTCCAGCAAGTTTTTTATTGGCCTACTATGCAAAAACAGGTTGCGGAATGGGTCTCTAAATGTGATACTTGCCAGAGGTGTAAATCAGAATCTGTAGCCTCCCCTAGACTGCTGCAACCACTGTCCATCCCTAGCCAAGCTTGGGTTGATGGACTTCATAGAAAAATTACCCAGGTCAGGAGCCCATGACACCATCCTAGTAGTGGTTGACAGATTCTCTAAGATGGGACATTTCATTCCCCTAGCCCACCCCTTTAATGCTACAACTGTTGCACAAGCATTCCTAGACAATGTATTCAAACTACATGGGATGCCTTCCACCATTGTAATGGATTGAGACAGGATATTTACAGGGGGGTTTTGGCAAGAGCTGATGAAGCTGTTGGGGGTCAAACTTCAGTTCACTACAGCTTACCATCCCCAAACAGATGGGCAGACTAAAAGGCTGAATAGGAGCCTAGAGTGTTATCTACGCTGCATGAGTTTCCACAAGCCAAACCAGTGGCTCAACCTAGCTGAGTACTGGTACAACACTAGCTATCATTCAGCTATTAAGATGAGCCCTTACCAGGCAGTGTACAGCCAAATTCCCTCTCTACCTGCTGCACCCACACTTCCAGCCTCTGTAGCAGCAGTTGAGGACTACATGCAGACTAGGGAAACAATGAACTCCTTCCTTAAGGAGCAATTGGCTACCTATAAGAATAAAATGAAATAGTATGCTGACAAGAAGCAGACTGAAAGTGAATTCTAGGTTGGTGACATGGTGTATCTCAAGATCCAACCTTATAGACAACTCACATTGGCTATCCACAAGTCTGTCAAGTTGACAACAAGGTATTATGGGCCCTTTAAAATCTTGGCTAAGATTGGTGCAGTTGCCTACAAGTTGGACCTTCCCCCTACATGTAAAATTCACCCAGTTTTTCATGTGTCCCTCCTGAAGCTGAAAATTGGCAACAACATCCTACCCATCCCATCCCTACCCCCACTCCTTAATGGTGAGTTCACTCTGCTGCCAGAAAGGATCTTGAATGCTTGAACCATTTTCGCTGGTTCTAACCATATTTGGCAACTCCTCATCAAGTGGTAAGGGTTGCCCTCCATTGATTCCACTTGGAAAGATGCTAAGTACATACAACACCAATTTCTAGACTTCTATACTTCTTGGGGACAAGAAGTTTCTCAAGGGGAGGGCATTGTTAAGTATACTAAGAGGGGTAAAGTTGTCATTTGAATTCCTGTTAGTTAAGTTGGTTAAAATTGTTGTTTTATTAGTTGGTCTTCAGGATTTTTGTTGTTTTACAGAAATGTGTTATTTTGGATTGTTAAAGTGAGGTTTGCATGTGCAGCTGCCTCTAGTACAGCTGTAATTCCTCTCCTTTTTTGCTTTATATGTACCAACCCTTTTGGGACCACAATGATCATCAATCATTACTGAATATTCTCCTCTCTCCTCTCTCTCTTTTCTCTTTCCAAATCGCTCTTTTGTCTTAATCTTTTCTCTCTTCTTCCTGTTTCTATTCTCTCTTATCTGTAAGTTCTAGGATTAATTCTCAGGATTTCTTCCTCAAACTACTGTTAGGATTTAATCCTAACATATTTTATCAACGTCTTAGGGACTAAAAAGCTGCTCCATCTTGTTAGGAAATAGCTGTTGTGTGTGAACAGTTTACTGTGGATGTGTTATGTGTGAATGCTTGTAATTGACTATGTGAATACTGTTCAGATAATTAGGAAATGGGGGTTTAAAAACACAAGTTTGCAACTAAATTAGGAAACTGTAATGTTCAGATAGATGAGAGTGCAGTAACTTGCTGCTTTTCATGTTTGTTTATCATCATTTTTATTTAGGAGGATTTAGCATCCATGTTAATTTCTCCTCTTTGATTAATGAAAATTTTTATTATTACTACAGAATATGTAAAACCAAACTGACCAGTGTTATCAATAACAATGATGGTACCTGAGTTTCAGTAACATGGTGAAGAGCGGATTTCCAAGTTCCACCTCTAGCTTCCAACTGTCTGGCCCAGTTCCGTGCTTGTTCCCAATGCCCATTCTTTTCTAATGCTGTTAAAAGAGAAGCATCATCTAGAGTCTCGTTTCCAAGATGAAGTACATCATCCTTCCGCAATAAAGGCTCTGCCAAGTTAATTTTCCAATAAAGTTGCCAGTAATACAAAGCTGCAGATCCTCCATCCCCAAAGTCTGTTGCAGCAAGAAGTTGCAGCAAGCATCGTTTTTCATAAGGAGATGGACAAGTCAAAAGCATGGCATTGGCAGCTTTTACAGCAGTAGAACTAGACAAGGATGTTCCAGTCTGCCCTTCTCTTCCAATATTCGACTGTGAACCGAACGATTCTTCCTTTATCCTGGCAGAAAAGGAACCAAGATGTGCTGCAGCTTCCGACAAGCGCATTTGTGAAAATGCCTGAAAGGGAAAAAAAAACAAAAAAAAAGAAAATTTGAGATTCTAAGATGATCTGATCCCATTAATTAATTGTCTTTCTAACACACGAGACAAATTTCATTTAGTCCATCATACAGTTTCTTTATATTTTTTGACTTTTTAAGATACCCTTATTGTAAGTGCCCTCCATGCAAATCACTACAGATTTAGCAATCTGAGTATAATTATGCAGCTCATTGAGCATTAATCTGAATGGTTCAGACTCCATATTATATTTGGGAACCCTTTTTGACAAATATGATTCCCTGTGATATACTCTTAAGACACACTAGAAGATCCAACTGGCAACTGAAAGCTTGTTGGATACTGAGCTGAATGCTCCAGGACTAAATTCTAGTTGGTAGGCAGGGGATGAGCCTGCAGCCTGCCTCCACAGTAGGAACAGTACATCAAAGGGCAAGAAATGGACACTTTCAAGCCAATACCACAAGGATCAATAAGTAAGATGAAAGTCAAAAGTTTTCTTACTTCTAAAGAATCCTAGAGATGGATGGCATGGAAAACTGAGTTCTAAGTTTGCTCACACACCTGAAGTGCACGGATGAAAGGTAACAAAGAGCATGAAGGAAGGAACATTTCAAATGCCTTCAATAATGGCAGAAACAAATACTGTTCACAAAGTACAGCCACCAGCTTTGAAAGTGATGCTGGACCTTCATCATAATCACTTGAAATATTAACATGTTCGCCAATTTCAGGTTTTCTGTCCTCCTCACCAGTTACACCTTTTGCTGTATATAGTTTTGGATCAGAACAAGTACTTGAAACATCGGAAGATGCAACCAATTGATTGATAGACATGGGTTCCATAAGACGTCGGCGTTTGGGATTCTGGTGGTTATAATGTACTGTTACAACCCTACTTCCCCCTGGCAGGGAATTAGTAGCTTCCACAGCTGCTCCAACATTATCAGCAATCTGGGATGCAATGTCATTCACCTTGATGGCTGAAGTTTCCCTGGATAATGATTACCTTAAATCAGATAGAAACCTCAAAAACAAGCGAACTAACTAAGAACCTAAATAACACAGATAACAAGGAACAAACGTATTGTGTGCAAATGTGCATGTTATTATAAAATCTAATGGTCATTTGATTGCCCCAGTAGAAGTGATAAATATCCAGAAAAGCAAAAGAATATGGTGACTTGGAAGTATTTTTTATCTGAAGTTGGCAGTAACCTTGCTGCTGTAATTTCCAGCCAAACTGTGAGACAGGATAATGGAGACACATCAGGAAAGCATAATGCAATCATCGCCAAAAGCGACCATGACATCTCTTTTGCTTTCCTCAAGAGGGCTTCTCCAGGAGTTTTCTGCTTCTCACAATCCGCTATAATTTTAAAGAGTTCAGCAGGAACGAGCACATTTTCATCAGAATACAAAGTTTCACTCCTTTTTTCAGCACTATCTGAGCATGAGGGAGAACCAGCTTTCTTTCTTGACTGCATACCCTTCAAGACTGTCAATATATGACTTTTGAGACGAGGATCTCTAAATTCCCTCCTTGCCTGGAAAAGTGAATAGAAAGTTTCATAAAGGAAAATTTCATGAAAAAAGAAAAAAGAAATAAAGAAGAAGAAGAAGAAGATTATGATGACGATGAGTTTAAGCAGAATTTAAGTTTGAATATCCTAATAACTTAAAGGCACTTACTACTTGGACCACTGTATCAAAAGGATAACCTCCAATCTGAGCTTCTGACAGAAATCCAACCTTATAAAAGAGAGTGGGAATGTGAGATTGAGAGATGAAAATAACTTAGAATCAAAACTGAGGAAACCCAAGAGAAACAGAACCGATCTCATTCTTTCTCCCAGTAAAACCATTTTGAATTTTCATATAGACTAAGAGAAGAAGCCATACCCAATCATTGTCTCTTGCCAATACAGCAAGGTAATTTGTGCTTAAGGGAAGCTGGTGCATCTGACAAAAAACTGAAACTAAATTCCAGTGTTGGCTTGCAGCTTTTTGTTGAGATCTTAATTCCACTCCATCACCACTACCAGTTAGCAGCCAAGATCCACAAGTATTTCCATCCACCATCACCAAAAGGCTAGCCTTTTCCAAATGCTGTAGAACCAGTAAGACTGCTCTCGAAGGTTGTTTACTTGATGGAGAATCTGAAGCTCGCTTTAGCTTTGCGTCCCTAACGCTATCCTTCTGCCGATATTCATCTGCTAATGACCGAGCCAGAGATTCTACCAGGCTACCTTCGTGAGAAACCATTTGAAATGCAGAGCCCTCAGGTGAAATTTGAACATTTTCCTTGTGACTTCCCACTAATTTGTAAAACGAAGATATCCGCCTCAAGACAGCATTATCTACCCGAAGCATGCTAGCAGATAAGCCACAAAGCTCTAGGAGAAAAGCACATGATGCTACCAATATAGAATCCTCGAAATGAGTAATAGCAAGTGGAATGACCTGACATGTCACAAAATACACTGAATAGGGATTTTGAGATTTAAAAAAAATGTACAAAAAGAATGAAAGATGTATGCATGCATTAATTAATACACCCTCTATTCCACTTTAAGTGTTACTTTTGGCTTTCCTCACACAAACCAAGGAAATGATTAATTACCATTAATTTTATAAAATGCTCATTATAATTTGCTAAAAGGTCCTATTAATTCTCTTTAATAATATATTCTCATCTATTAATTATCTCATTTTTAGTGCAAACATAAGGTTAAAGTAGTAAAATATGTTGTAAATGCTTCCTGAAATCTGAAAACGATCACTTGAAGTGAAACAAAAACAAATCTCAAAAGCAACATTTGAAGAGAAACAAAGGGAGTAACAAAAATGAAAATCATTAAAATTTGCTAGCACTGTTTAAGTGAATTACCACTCAAGACTCCATTGCCCAATAAAATTTTAGTTTCTTAGAATGTTGATCACTTCAGTTCAAGGATTCATCACATGAAACGTTGAAGCATCAATTTTAGGAGCTTCTGCAGCAGTTTCATATGTTACAGTGATTTCTAATCTGGTAGTGCAAATAACACAGATCAAATACTCAATCTAATTAGACTAGAAAAATGAAGCGCATAAAAGTCAATTCCCTTGCACATTCTAGTGCGACTAATATAATTTTCTAATTCTGAAAGCTAGTGTTTGCGATATCTATAACTAAGATGGAAGTTACTGCAATTTAGTACAAATATACAAAAAGATAGCCGTCATGAGAATATTAAGTTTAAGCAAATGAAGCTAAATAACAACAATTACAGCAGATATGACATAATACATAATTTTGCTTTCCTCTCTTAAAACATCTAGATCTTACCATGATCCATATTTATTATAAATTTTAATTATTATAGCCTCCAGCATGGATAGATAGTGATTTTACCATCAATGCCCCATATATTAACTAATGAGACAGAAAGGTGAAGAGAAGGAATCAAAATTGACTCTTCTGATCAATGGATCCGCCAAATTCTGCAACATGATATTGATTAGACAAAACTTGAAGTAATTTTTGGCTGTTTTGTCAACTGAAGAGCACTTTTCTCCAATGTTACTACGCATTTCATAAAGTCATTATCAGTTATGTTTCTTACAATGTAAACAAAAAGAAATATGCAGACAGACCTCGACATTTTCAAATAAAGTGGTTGAAATCATGTATCTTCACAGTTATAAACCTAGGATTATATCATTGCATTGGAAGAGACCATTTATTGACTACTTTAAAAAAAAAAAAAAAAACCCTCTGGCAGCTTTCTAGATTCCATACAATATTGTGGATCACCTTGTATACTGAACTAATGAAATCTTTTTATGTACAGATGCAATGAAATCAATCCTTACAGATGAAAGAACTGCCTCTTCACTCTGTGTTAAAGGTGCTAGAAGTGTTTGCACATCTGACTGCACATTTGCTTGTCCATGTGATAAAGAGCCAGACTGGCTTTCTAATTTCAACTTTTGGACTCTAACACCAAGCATATAATTAAAAGCTGCCAGTGCACGACCACGATGCAAATGGTGCTCAAGCCCATGTACAGTTTCCTGAAGTCCATATAACACCATCAGATCATAACCATCATAAATAAACATGATATTTGAAAACTCAGAATATGAAAATAAAAACCAACGAAGATTCATGTTGTTTTACAGACAAAAAAATGAGAGATAAAAAAAAAATCTCGTCAAAAAGAAAGTAATTAAACATCAGAAAAGACAAACTACATAAAGTATAACCTCAATAAATAAATACTTGTATTTACCACACTTCTGCAAAGTTATTCATCCAGCAACATCATTGACATTCTTATCAGTAGCTTCCAATTTTAAGAAATAACCTTCCAACAATCTAACTTATCGTGAACTGTTAAATTCCTCTCTCCAACTGTGAAAGAGGAGATGGCCAGTCCCTTCAGTACAATTTTATTCTCATCTTGCAAAGTTACAATTGAACATCATAACTTACAGTGTTGAAAACCTGATAACATCCAAGATACCTCCTACATGTTTGTCTTTGTAGAGAGTAACTTATGTTACATATTTGCAAAAAAATCAAGAGAAGTTGTTTATCTGAAGTCAAATGCTTGGAACCAGTCTACGCATTACATGACATTTGAGTGCAGGTCCCTATTACTTGTGTTGAATTATGGAAGAGAGATATCTAATGCATAAAATATAAGCTAATAAAATTAATGCTTTAAAATAAACTACAGGTTGCTTACTCTTTTCAGATTCACCTCTTCATGGGCATATGGCATGGGAATAGCAATTTTGATTTTCAATCAGAACTAGAGTTCTAATGCAACTGGCATATCAAAATACATTGATACCAACCCCTCTACCCAAGCTGAGTACTCAGATTGGAAGCAGCATTTTCGTTTTCAATTAGAAATCAGCTCTATTGCAATTCATGTTCAAAACTAGAATGGTACCATCCCCCCAGCCAAGCTAAATCATCTTAAAACAATTCACGGTGTGAAATTACATTTCACAAAAAAAAAAGGGGGAAAGAAAGATTAAATCAGATAATGACTGTGGTTCCTTAGCAGAAAAGGATGCAGATACCTCGAGTGAAGAATCATATAGTTCCTCCTGAACGTGCTTTTGAATTGTTGCTTCCCAGGAGACAGAACTTATCTCAGTATGTTCATCAGCATGTATGTAAAAATCAATTTCTCTATCTAACAAAGAGTCTCCCACAGGAAGCCCTGAGAATGATTGCCATCCAAGAGGACCCTACAATATCATGCAAACATCAACATGAGTTTAAGTCTTACCCATAATACACACAATGGTTAAGTTAATGCAAAATAAATATGTTATTCCTAGCTCACATTAATATCAGATGATCGGATTTAGAACTATAACACAAGTTTAATGCAAGGGTTAACGACCAAATAAGCTCTAATTGTCTAGTATAATTTTCAGTAAGAACAATTCTTCCAAACCAACTTTAACATTTTTTTCAATTGTTGCCACCGTGCAGGAGTCTAAAGCTCATTGAACAGTACATGTAGTGCAATCAGAGTAACCCCACCCCACCCAAAAAAACCAAAAAAAAAAAAAAAATGCTGACAGGCGCACCTAGGACACAACACATAAAAGGTCCAAATGGTACATAGAAGATCTAAATGGCTAACGGATAAGGCAGAGGTGAAAATAATACCGGAAAAAGTAGTGGTGCTGTTGCATTTAGTAACTAGGATTGGAATCCTTTAATGTTCTTTGTTAAAATTTATATTTCCTAGTTAAATTAGTATTCTATTTTATATTCCTAATTAGATTTTCTTTTATATTCCTAATTAGATTTTATCTTTATATTTCCTAATTAATTTTTATTTTTTCTTATCAAAATAGAATTAGAATAGGGATGATCACGGGACAGAAATTCCCAGGCCCCAGCGGGGACCCACCTCATTCGGGACGGGGAATCCCCGAATTTCTCCCCCACAGGAACAGGGACGGGGGGGCGAAAAATTCCCGTTATAAAATCTGGGACGGAGAATGGGGTATCCGCCCCGCGGGAATCCCCGCCTCGCAAAAAATATTTTTTTTTAATTTTAAAATATAATATTTTATAAATAATTAAAATTAAAATATAACTTAATTTTATAATTATTAAGTTTTAAATTATACTTAATTTTAAATTTATGAATTGTTAAAATTTATATTAATTTAGATTATGATTGATTTTAAATTTTTTTATTTATTAAATATTATATTTTAATTTTAATTTTAATTATTTATAAAATATTATATTTTAAAATTAAAAAAAAAATCGGGAAACAGAGATCCCCGCGGGACGGGGGGATTTTCTCCCCGTTCTAGAGTCGGAGGCGGGGACGGGGAATCCCCAACCCCGACGGGGCAGTGAGTATGCAATCCCCGACCCCGCCCCGCCCTGTGAGCACCCCTAGACTAGAACTATTTTTGTTCTATATAAAGAACTTGTTAATTTTTTTTAAAATGAGAGAAATAATAAAATTTTTATTTTAAAAAATCTTCATGATATCATAGCCATGAAAGGTATGTAGAAGTTGAATTTTCCTTATTGTTACATCAGTCCCATAAAACCTGTTTTTTGGTTACAAATTCCTAATGTTCGGTGTGGCTTGAGAACCCTATAACACCAAAAATTGGTTAAAAATCCCTAATATTCTTGTGTGGTCTGAGAACCCTAACGCACTAAAATTTGGTTAAAAATTCTTAATATTTTTTATGTGGTTTGAAAACCCTATAACACCAAAATCTGGTTAAAATTTTCTAATTTTATTGATGTTGTATGAGAATTCTAAAACACCAAAATTGGGACTTTGCTATTTTGAGCGGAAGGTGACTTGCACCACCACTCTCAAAGGGTACGTCATCTTCAGATCAGTTAACCCACCGATTCCTGTCAACGGAGGAGCCGCAAGGGACGCACATGCGCTGGTTGAAGACTGTTGGGTACTGTCACACACCAAAGAGTAAAGCAAATACAGCCTACTCTAGCTGCTGTTTGACTTCGGATTTTCTTCCAACCACTTCACCTGCAATTTTTGACTCGAACGAGCTGTTTTCCTGTCATTGTTGGACTTCTTCGGTGTTAAGCTTTCTCCATTATAGGCTAATGTTCACGCACAATATCAGTGCTTTGATACAAGATTTATTGAGTGCTAAGCAAATAATGGCTGGAGCCTAAAAAAATTTCAAGAGCTGCCGCCATTTAGTTTTGTACTACAAGGATGTGTTTACTAAAACACTTAATAGCAGGACTTATCACATCCTATTTACAAGTTGAGCATATATGATATCTATACACCAACTTAAGGAGGAGTGTTGGATTTCCTAATTAGGATTGAAATCCTTTAATTTTCTTTGTTAAAATTTATATTTCCTAGTTAGATTAGGATTCTATTTTATATTCCTAATTAGAGTTTCTTTTATATTCTTAATTAGAGTTTATCTTTGAATTTCCTAGTTAGTTTTTATTTTTCCTTATTGTACTAGCACTAAAACTATTTTTGTTCTCTATAAATAGCTTTGTGCTGTTTTTAGATTTTTTTTTTTGAAATAGTTTTTAGATTTTTTAAGATGACAGAATTAATAAAATTTTTATTCTCAAAAATCTACGGATGCAAATTCAAATAAGATTTGCACGAACTTTTTTCGTTATAATTAATTCATTTAGCTCGTGAAATCTCTAGTTTTAGGGAAAAAAATCATATAAATATTAAAATTGCTAATCAGTAATAGATGCAAACAAGCATATTAACCATAATGCAAAAACATGACTATGTTTTGCATTTATTTTAGTCACTAGCTGGTCAATATAATGACCACATAGCTGGCAATCCAAAAACAAAATCACAAAACAACAAAAACAAATTCAGTAATGTGCAATGAAGAGTGAACAGAACCTGGATATAAAGCTGTATCAATCTCCGCACAGTTTTAGGAAACCAATATGGCAACATTTGTAGAAGTGAAGTATCGCGTGCAGAAGAGAAGAAAATATTATCACGCCAACATAGAAAGTTTGACAGTGCTGAATTTCAACAATTAAAGATTACAATTAGAACCATATGCTTGAGCAAAGTAAATTCTATATGGCTGATTTATGCATACCCAAAGATATAAATATGAGAAGGCAAAGTTAAAACCAACCATTATTTGCCTTAGAGCTGAACAAATTAGAAGTATCTTGTCCAAAACTTGCTGCTACAAGAGTACGCCACAATGTTGGAAACTGTTGTATAGTAGGCCTAAGATTTTCCAAAGTGCACTGAGCGGTGGAGCTACTATGCCTTAATACACTACCACTACTAAGGCAATTCTGAATTGGATAAGGAGCGAACATCAGAGTGGCTAAAGCAGCCATTTCACCTCCTCCTTCCGCTATCTCATCAACAGTACGAATTATTTCTTCAACCTCCAGAAGACTAAGGTTGCTATTGTGTGACATTATCGAACGAGCATTACAAAATGATGCATCATATTCATGACCCTTAAGCCTAAAAAGAATCAACCACTTTGCCCATTGGCAATCTCCCTGGTGAAAGCATTTAACAAATGTCATAAGCAAATGCATGCAGAATTTACCCACAATAACAACGCCATATGATTTATCAGAAAGTAACATCAGAGAAACCTAGCATGATAACCAAGCATCACAACTAGGTTATTCAAACTAATGGGACCACCAGCTTGACAAAATTTATTTTGTACTTCCACATATTGTTTGTGCTTATGAAACAAAGTTCAGAAATAAAAAATTGCCATAAGCAAATGCGGCCACAAATTACTCATAGAGACCTGCCACGTAATGCATATAAATGAAAGTACCATATCATACAAACCCAGCATGATAGCATGCATATGCACAACCACACTATTCAAACTAATGGAACTGGCTGCTTAATAAAATTTATTTTTGGAATAAAATAATGAGATAAATTGGAAACTTAATTCCACTAATAGGCACTATATTTCAGTAGGATCAGCAAAGTCAATTTTGTCAGCAAATTACTCAATTCATGTTTTTTTATTTTAACAGGTTAATCATTATAATGGAATTTTAAGCAGATTCTTTTAAATGATAACCAAGTAGTTTTTGGTATTCTAGTTTTACATCAAAAAAAGCTACGGCACATTTTTATTTAAACAATAAATCAAGCATTTGGAAAAATTTTAAGAAAATTCAGGTGAACGAGTGATTGAAACAAAATTGGAGTTCAATAATCTAATAACTACAAAATTGATAATTAGTGATCTTGCTGAAAATCCTCGAGTGACAACAGCTGAAACTGTCCTAATTATGAAAGATCAAACAATGCCCCTCTATTAAATTGGAATTATATTCACATTAAGTATAAGAAATATGGAAAAAACATAGAAGGTGAGAGAACACAAGGATTTGCAATTTGGAGTACAAATAGTCACCGTAATAAACCGCAATGCCCGTGTAACAAAACCCACTAACTGTTACTTTACAGGACGAAATGATATTCCTAGGCAAAATCTGCTCACCAAACAAATTCCAGAAGAACAAGAAAAACAGTGTTCTTTTTTGGGAAGGAAACAGAGGCAAGCCAACTAACATAATGCTACGTTTTCATGCATTAATATTCCCAATACGTCAAATTATCCATAAAACATTACAGAGGGTTTATAAATGCACACCATGAAATATTTCAATTTCATTCAAATTCTAAGTTAAAGTAATGTAAAGAAGGTCCAAAAGTTTGATAGTAACAAAGGGATCAGTAAGCTATAAGGTTTAAATGATACAACATGACAGAGGATGCTATTTCCTCTATCCTAAAGTAAAACATTGAAACTCCACCAGGATTTTATTAGCGCAGCAAAAAAAAAATAAAAAAAATTAATGCAAGGATTGACATTTTTCATCTCTGGATAGTGTTTCATAGGCGAAGAGTATGAAACATCATTCTCAGGAAACAGGGACACATGTACTTATTAAGTGTATTATAAGTTGCAATATCATGAGCCATTAGAAGTAAATAGAATGCAGAATACAGTTTAAAGATAAGCAGGTCCAAATGAAATTTGATATTATTGCATGCTCATATACAGACACACACAGCATAATTGCATCTT
Source organism: Excoecaria agallocha (assembly GCA_037975025.1). Taxonomy (NCBI): domain Eukaryota; kingdom Viridiplantae; phylum Streptophyta; class Magnoliopsida; order Malpighiales; family Euphorbiaceae; genus Excoecaria; species Excoecaria agallocha. The sequence goes on along the minus strand of CM075807.1, from coordinate 111,814,652 downwards.
TTAGTATATTTTTGGTCTCTATTCCTGTAAGCTATTTGCATTCAGTTGAGCTACATAAGTAGAAAATATGCTAACATGTAACAGTGAGACCAGAAATACCTAAACACCATGATCTAGCCATCAACATTGGCATCAAACAAAAGCTACATATATGCCAAACAATCAAGTAAAATACCACACGGAGAATTCTAACACTCACTGGATGTGAGGAAACTTACTGCAGCTTCCTGTAAAAAGCAAAGGGAATCATTGTCCAAGACCAAGTTTTGATGGTCAACATAAAGGTCCAAAAGGTTTGGCAACTTATATTGCACACAGTGATGCAAGAGTAATTTATGCAGAGCTTGTTTGGTATCAGCATTTCCACCATCTGATACATTTAGACCAGATGACACGTTCACAGAACAATCTTCTGACAGCAGTCTATCAGGTCTACTAGTTACGAAGCCTGAACGAGCTAGTAGAGCTACAATCTCTGCAGTGCCTTCCCAGTAATCCTTCAAAAATATGAATTTCTTAGCAAGCTCCTGTTCCATGAGCATCCTTATCCACATGGAGCATATTGCATCTACAGAAATCCTGAATATTTTGACTCCTGGGACTTCCATGCACACAGCATCCACTTCTTCAATGGAGCATATGTAATTGCTGTACTCAGGAAATTCACTACCGCATCCAACATCTGGTTCATGCTTTATGCCATCCAATGTGATCTGGAGGCTTCCACATGATACAACAGATGCAGGAATAAGGTCCATAAGTTTAAAAACTTCTTCCCAATCATTATGGCATAGATGGTACTCCAGTTGAGACTCCCACAACACATGAACACCCATAAGGAAAGGTTGATCCAAAACTATCTGCACGGCAAGAATTAATTATAGATAGCATATATACAACTTGCTTTCTTGAATTCATACTGAGATTCAGAGAAAAATCCAATTAACATGTAATTGGCAAGCGCTAGCAGTATTCAACTCAGGAACAAACCATGGCGCAAAGGAAGATGAATTTCTGCCACATGGCATAGGCCAGGTTCTGCCAGCCATAGCCTGGCATTTTTGTTCACTATTATTTTCTCAGAACATGGACCTTTTCTAGAGACAAAAATTCAAAAACTAGTAACAGAAGTAACTTACACGATCAATGGTTCTCTGATCCCAGACACTGGACCACACTACTGCAGCAGCCCAGTATCCAGCAGGTGCAGTATCTTCATCAACTACAAGGTCTGCAGAATTTTCATTGATGCTAGTCCATGAACCTAAAACAACCCCATCAATTTCACCACACTCTATAACGATATTGCCAAATAGATGTGAATGCAGTAATTGCAGGTTCATTCCTCCAGATGAATTTGAAGTCAATGGAGCTCTTATTAACACCTTCTCCCGGCCAACAAAAGTTTTCCAGAAACTGTTGCTAGGATACAATCTCTTTCAACAAAGGAAAAAGGAAAAAGCCTCAGCAGAGCATAAAATACAAAATCAAAGAACAAGCACTTGTACCAAAAAAATAAAATAAAATAGTGAATTGCTATAAATACCTCTATCAGTAATATCATCTCCAATATCTTCCACTCATATGGTCCCACATAACCATATCTTCTCGCCTCCTCTGCGACTTGTATCCGAATAGATCTCCTCAATGTGCCATATAATAACTGCTTGAGGCAGGTTTCAATGTCTTCTCCAAGCCTTTGCAAAGTTGCAATTGCATGTCCTGTTTGCCCCTGTAAAGCACAGATGATTAATGCAGTTATGATTTAAATTACCTTCATGGAAGTAAACTTTTATACCTTCAAAAATAGGTCATAAGCAATGGCTTTTCCAACTTCACGGACTTCAGTAAAAGTGTCAGGAGGCTCATCAGTGTCTAAGTCTTTTGAACGATGAAGATGTAATTGAAGAACAGCTAAAGGAAGACGACCAGAGAGAAGAGCATCTTTAACCACAGTTTTAAGGTCCAAGTCATCTATTTTCCATCGTGCAATCATCTCCTTAGGATTTTCCAAGGGTAAAATTTTCTTTCCCGAATTCCCAGCATGTGGCATATATACAGATACTGCAGTTGAATCCTCTTGATCCTTATGAACACTGGAATCCAAGACACGAGCAACCTTATCATCACTGGAGCCCTTGGAAGATAAAGAAAGTGAAAATTCTTGTTGGTTCAGTGTCTGCAATGACACAGCATTAGCTGGAATAATTGGTCGCTCACATTCATTATCAGACAACTCCACATCCATCAATTTTAATGGTTCTCCATCATCAGCCTATAAGGTGAAAATAAAAAATAAAAAATCCTATTTGGGAAAAAGAAAAAAAAAACACAACAGTTCATCTATAAGCTGTAATTAGATAAAACAGCATACAAGAGACTGGCCAGGCTTCTTGAATTTTGCTCCGAGCCGATACTGCAGACCCCGAATGATCTCCAAAAGGTGAGCCAAATCATGAAGCCTTCTTGAGTCTGCTATTTCGCTTTGCACTTTTTCTGGTGGAAGAGAGACTGACACCATCTTCCTTAATCCATGTAATTTGCCCTCTTTATGCTGCAGTAGCGCACATTTCCGAATCATTTTGTTGGTGAAACAAGTCGCCAATGCAAGAACCCTATAATATGGATTCGACGATTAGTAAGAAAAAACAATGATAAGACAGGAGTTTTAAAAACAATAGATTTAAGAGCAGAATGTCAGTAATTGCAGCATGTTGCAAAGAATAATGTTTGGAAGTGAAGTTTCCAAATAACCTAAATAATAGGACTTCTGGTTGGCTTATAGAAAGGCATGCATAAATTTGACTAAGAGCCCTTCTTGTCGAGAACTTTTACTTTGACTTTTGAGCAGTAGAAGAAGAAAAGTAAAAGCTTGAGATTTTGATTGGTGTTTGGAAATTACTTTTTGAAATAGTTTCTTATTTCATAATAGCTTTTTGTCCATTTGGATTTAGAGCGCGTTTGGCATTGCTTTTGAAAAGATAAAAAACTGATTATTGGATAAAAAATTGATTATGAAATAAAAATATGTGTTTGGTAAATGCTCATTTTTAAAAAATCAATTTTGTAAAAAGTGAAAAAATCTCATATTGAAAAAAGCTAGAAATTTAAGCTTTTCAGAAAAGCTGAATTTTAGCTTTTAAGGGTGGCTGTTTTAGAATTTCTTTTTGATAAAAATATCCCTTATTTTATTTTATAATGACAATTATACCTAATATAAAAAAGAAATAATACAAAAGATATTTAATGTTGAGTCAAGATAAATAAAAAAATTATAAAATAATAATTTAAACATTTATTGTAAAAAGTCATTTTTAATCATATAATTTATCAAACAGTCGATAAAACTGTTTTTGAATTTATAAGTCATTTTGAATTTTATTTACCAAACAATTATCTACTTTTTAGGATATAACTTTATGGAATACAACTTTTATAAATTGAAAAAGCTATTTTCATAAGTTTTGCCAAACTGGCCCTTAATATATTTGAAACTAATATAATATGGATAATGATTATTTTACCACTTAATAATCATATTATGTTAAATTTGTTATTAAAACAAATGATATTATCACATCAATTAATAGAAAAAATCTCATAATTATTTTAATCAACAATTTATTTTGACAAAAAAAATTAAAGAAATTGTGCAGCAGAAACTATTTTCTTTTTAATCAAAAAAGTTACTATCTAATAATTTTTTTCTTCATTTATGAATTCAGCCAAATGTCATGTGCAAAATATATTAATTATTTATTTTAAAAAAAAATAGAACATTGGTGAAAAATGATGGGGAATTTAAACAAAAAAAAATTAAAAAGGGATATGGATGGAATTTTTAATTTTGTATGCACACATATTAGGATAGAATTGGAATTTTAAAAAACTCATTAAAGGTAAAACAGCTTTCCTTGTTTTCCTAGGAATCACTTCCAAGAGAAGCCAATATGGAGTTGGTTCTCCCAAAAACGACTTCTAATAAGTAGAAGTCCTTTTGAAAATTTGCCAAACAAATCTAAAAGTGGCTTATCAAGCTTAAAAGCCACTTTTGGCTTCCCAAACAGCCCCTAAGTAGAATGGCAATTGTTAGTTTCAGTGGGACAACAGAGTTGTTGGCTCCAAACAGAGGTGGGCTTGATAATTGGGTCCAAAATGGCTGAAGCCACTTTAGAGTTAGCTTTTTGTTTTCCATTTACTAGTGATGTCGAAATCTTGCTTCAGCACTTGCCTTCAAATGCTACTAGCCCACCCTAGTTCTCACTTCCAAAAGTGGGTTGCTCTTCTGCTTGTCCATCCCATCTCAAATTTAGCCTGGGCCTCCAGTCTTTAAATGCAGGCCTATCTGACCCAAATATCACAGGAAATTTGCTTAAAAATCAGGAGCCACTAAGCTTCACTGCTCTGATACCATGTTCAGTTTCTGCAGATCTCGAGAGTTGTTAGGCTTAAACCAGAGTTTGGCTTCATAATTGGGGTCCAACATTGTTCCAAAAATGGCTTAAGCATTTCAGAGTTAGCTTACCTACAATTGTAAGCCCCCATAACTTTTTAATTACTACTGATGTGAACCTTCTTGCTCCAATGCAACTTTGGCCAAAAGCTAGAGAAAAAAGCTTTTGGAGACCAATGTGCTTGTTGTCTTAGAATTTGTGCACTCTGCACAAGAAATGCCAACATGCAATGGCTGTGTAAGGCACACATGGTTCCAACTATTCCTTAGTCTTGATTATTCTTCAAACTTCTATCAAAATGCTACTGCAGGCATATGATCTCATCCAGATGGATTCGACTAAGCAAAAAGTTCTAGTCAACTAAAAAGAAGCAAATTCGATCATGAAAAAAAAGTTAACCAACCAATTTAAAGGAACTACAATGCACAGGAATAATTGAGTTCAAGAAATAAAAAAACTAGACAAGCATATGAAAGATCTTGAAGAAAGGAAAGTGCATAGCTCACTGCATATACACTTCAAGGCTGAAAAAACAAATAAATAAGTAAATAATAGTGGTAGAAAAATGAACATGAATGAAATTTGGTGAAAATATTTACCTTGATGCTGCAGACACATCATTGTCACTGCCATTCCAGCGACACATAAAATAAACTGCAGCAAAGAGCAGTCTCAAAATGCCTTCTTCAGCCAAATTGACACCGTCTAGCATTTCTAGGGATCTGTTAAACTACCAAAGTGTTAGAAAATAATTTGATCCATCCATATATGAAATTGACATCAATGGTTAGAATATAATTTGATCCATCCAGACATAAAATCGACATCAATGGGTACTCATGAATAACTATGTGACGATGATGGGGTCAGGCCAAGTCTACAAAATGATTAGAAACATATCTTACTCAGCAATTACAAAACCTCTACCACAATAAGTGCCCTTGCCATCATAACAGGGCCCCAATTCTTCAGTTATTTGTGTTTACATCCCCATCTATAGTATAAGAAGCAGGAAACTAGATAAGCAAAATCCAGTAGTTCTATTGGAGGACTGAATAATGTGGAAAGAAAATTTGAGAATTTAAGCTGTAGTTATTCTGAAACAATTATGATTTTAGAGAACTACGCACTCATGTATATTACTCATGATGCTCATGTTTATTATTTATTTATTGTCATATTTTCAGTCAAATAGTGTAATTCTATTTGGTTTGCAGGATTTTCATCAACATCTGGCACTCAGAAATACAAGTATACAGTATAAATTGTAGAAAAATCCTCTTATGCATTTGCTTTAGATATGCCCATATATGGGTGCAAAACACGTGCATGGATAAAAGTACAACATATACACAAAAAAGCAACCATAGAAGTTTAGATGACGCTCAATCAAACTTTAAAGTCGCAACAATCAACCAAGAGTTACATAATGGACATTGAAAAAAAAAAAGAAAGAAAGAAAAGAAATGAAATGAAAGAGAGAGAGGAGAAGAAGAACGAGGAGGAGGAGGAGAAGAAAGAACAAGCAAAAAAGAAACTATCATCTTAAATAAAACAATTATGAGAAGTCAAAAGAATATAGAGAATCTCACTGTTCTACTTCATCAAATTTCAGGTAGTTCAGTGCCATCTGTAGCCGACGCATCCTAGAAATACTTAAGTTCCAGCCTGACAAGAAAGTAAAATCCAAGTTAAGCTCATGAACCCTTAGAAAATGCTGCAAATCTATTGCATGTACCAATCACATGGTAAAGTTTAAAACCACAAATAGGAACCAGACACAACTACTTCCACCTTCAAAGGATGCATCCTTTCTCATGTTTCCACAATCCATCTTAACATTCTCATCTTAGGGAATTAGAGAAAGAGAGATGGAAACCGTAACCTAACTATTCCATGACAAAGAACCAACTAAAACTGAAAACCATATACATTGTAGGTTCTACCCTAAAAATTATCACTTCCAGGTATGCTTTCAATGATAATAGATATATATCCACTGATTTCCAAAAAATAGTACAAAACCAGCTTGAACGGTGAGTGTAATTGCATTAATTTACCATTTCACATAAAATTCTGTTCAATTCTCATCACTGGAACACGGCATTTGAATTACCACTCTCATAACAAAAATCTTTGTCTTCCATTTCACATATGCATATTCTAAAAACACAAAAAATTCCCTAACCAAATCAAGGTGGAATGCACCTACACAGCAATAGGAGCCCCATATACCAAAATGTCTAGAGCTTCTCCGCAACATAGCAAGCTAGTTGGTCAATCTAGAAAGAAGCATACGAAAGCAAGGCACCTCTCAAAGAAAATGTAAATTAAAACCTTCACCATTCAAATGTTAATAATATGAATTCATCATCATCAGTTGGTTTATGCTAACTCTCATTTCATTTCTTGATAATTTTATAGTAACAGGCAAGCCAAAACAGCTCTATAGTGTACATAATTCTCTACACCTTTCCCCTCCTCTCAACCTGATAAGGTTCAGAAATTCTTTGGGCTTCTGCAAAAAATTATAGAAGCAGTGAAAAATTTTAAGCATATGAAAAAAGATTGTCTCTATACCATATAACAACTAAGAAAAGGTTCTGTATCTATACCATATAAAGTTTTGTTTCTATAAGTCCATAGCAACTCAACTAAGTCATATTCCCAATGTAACTGGACCAAATCCAACAGAACATTTTCCACTTTTCCACACAATTTAAGGCCACATTTTCGAAAAGGTACAGCATTAGTAATTCCTCCTCCACTACTTGAATCAAAGTGATCTTAAATATACTTCTGATCTTCCTCCATTATGTGACTTTGATACACTCAACCTTCCACCAATTCATTTTTAGTCTATAATAGATGAGGTCACATCATGCCAATCATTTTTTTCATGAATAAAACCAATAGTTACCACTTCCAACTTCCTAAAAATGCATTCATTGCTCTCATCTAATCCCTTCCTGTGCTTCCACACATCCATCCCAATATTCACATATCATCCATCCTAATTTTAAAGATATCTTGTTCCTTCAGCAGTGCACATCATTGCCTACTGATTTGATACATTTTAGAACCTCCCCTATAAACTTAGATGGATTTACAATTACATAAGACCCCTCTCCTGAACTAATTCACTCCCTTCCATAATAAAGCTTAAATATCAGAAATCAGTTTCCAAGTCGTCCATCCAAAATGATCCCACTTAGTGCTTTTTTCTTCCATTTATTTAGAAAACTGCACAACATACATATTCTGAAAGTGCACAGGCTCATAAAAATGGAAAACAATGATTCAAGCAAATGAAAAAGAGGACCCCGAGGAGGCTATAGAAGAAATCAAAATGCAATTTTGTTATCTCAGTGTTGGAAGAGAAGAATAAATACAAATGGACCGCACCAGTGAGAAATAAGAAAGAACTTGGAAAAGTTATTAATAACCTATTTTCCTACATGATGCCAACATGATTAAAATGATCTCAAATTGAGGGTTATCCTTTTAAATATCTAATAACGGTTCAGTAATGGTTAGAGACTATCCAAAGTGCCTGTTGCCTCAAACAAAACTGGCCTTGGCGCTTAAGTGAAGATCTAAGTTAATTGACACCTCCCGTTACCTCAATGGGACACTCCTTTGACCACAATGAAAGCAAAAATTCAAGATTTCAATAATTGAAGTCCAAGGACCCATCAATTAGGTTAAGTTTATAATATATCATCATCATGCTAACCAAAGAGACATAAATTCATTTCAGCTACCACACCTAGAGCACAAATTAGATAGAACTAAAAGTTTCAACATGCCAAACTTAAAAAAAAAAATTACATATTCAACTAGTCAAATGAAGTCATGCGCTATGTAACAAACTTGGATAAGAAAAACTATATGATAAATTGGCAAGATTTTGCGGAAAAAAAAAAGGGGGAGCAGGTGGGGGGGGGGGGGGGGGGGGGGGGGGGGAGGCAAAGCTTGAACATCTCACCATTTTCCAAACACAGTCGATCTGCCTCTTCAGGACCCTCATACAAAAGAACTCTATCCAAAACTTCAACTTTCCAAGCTGAACACCGCTCTTTTGATTCCTTAATTTGATGAGCTGTTTTTACTGTAAATCTAGTGCTTGTACCAAAATTGTGTAGCCGATATCCAATGGTTTCAACAGGAAGGAAATTTGAAGAGAAAGAAACAGAGGGGAGAACAACAGAGAGCCCAACTTCATTCACTAAATAAAGACATCCCTGAAAAGTGCAACCAATTGCTTCTCCAATAGAAGCTTCTTCCTTCCGGTGGATATTTTTTCCTCCAAAATCCAAGCATATATCATCATGAACCATTAACCCCACATGCAGATTTAAATGAATGACATGGACAGTCCTTTGGTTTTTTATATTGTGCTTTTTGGCAAGCAGAGTAATACCCAAAGGCGAGAAACAGATGCGATCATTCTCACTAAATCTCTCTGTTGGAATCAAAACTTTACGCATGGGTTGTAAATGTATCTCAGAATCACAAGACCCATGTTCCGATGAAGCAGAAGAGATGCTTGAGCACATGTCATCTGGGGTCTCCTTTACATGAATGTTCCCGTGTAGGATGGCTTGAAGTAAATACTTTCTGTTGCATTGAGAAATGGAAGCATCATCTTTGCTCATGGAAGAATTATTATAAAATTCCCTTTGGCGACCTATATCAGACCCACCAGCCTCCCAACCAACCAACCTACCCAGTCTTAAATGTTGTAAATGAGGAAGCAAATTCTCATGTGCATAATAATTGTCTGGCAGATAGCTTCCAATGCACAAGACATATATAATACCACAATCATCAATTACAGCTAACAAGGAAGTATTTAAGCAAACGACCAACTTTCTAAAAACTCTTCTACCAAATAAATTATTGATTTGAGAAGATGAATAATCACAAGATTGATCAACATGTCCCGTTTGCGGATCAACAATCCCAGAAGCTCTTTTTTGCGGCCACAGGTTTGATTGAGGGTTAAACCCACAAGCGTGTAAAACATCAAGATGTGCAACACACTCACCAGACATTACAGCATAAAAGTATATTAACCCAGAAGCATTTAGGCAAAGAAGAAGGCTGTCAGAAAAGCAAAAGTCAGTCCACTCAGTCAAAGGGTCTACATTTACAGTATGAGCAAGCTTCACCATGGACACCCACTGGATTCCTGAACTATCTAACCTAGCAACAAGAAGCACAATTTTTACACAGCTTCTTCCAAACTCATCTGCAGAATGGGTAAAAAGAGAAGATTTTAACGATAAAACAAATCCAATTAGAAAATGTGAATCACTAGAAAACACTCTAGAACATTTGTATGAATTGGAACCAAAACTCATATTCATATCACTATCTGGATCCAAAAACGTTCCATGTTGGCTTTCTTCCTTACTTGAGATGGAACTTTTGGGAAAAAGAAAGTCTAGAAATGGTCCGTTCTCATCAAGAATGCTAAATGAGATAACCTTAGCAGAGCTTGGAAATGATGCCTTCTTCGGGAACCTTGTCCAGACGTTACCATCTGAATTTATTGTTTCAGCTTTAGTTAAAAAAGATCGCAACCACTTCTTCGAAGCAACAAACCTTGAAGAATCAACTCCAATTTCTGAAGATGCATTTTCAGGAGTTTCCATATTTCCATTGTCCACTTTAACAATGGGAATAGTGCCAGAGCCTTCAGAACCCAAGCCAAAATTATCATATGCTGATGTAGAAGAAGGGCCCCATTCCACCCACCTCCCTTGCCCAAACTCACCCTCCAATGTGGTTCTTGTTACTGCATTTTTGTCGGGTTCACAAAATGCATGCACTGTAATCCCATAACTACTAGATATGAATAGGAGCTCTCTAAACAAAACATCATCATGAAAATTATAGGAATCCCCACATAAACCCCAAGACAATGAGTCCACATCACAAACAAAAGGGTAAGTACTACATGTCGAAATTTTATTTTCAGCTGAAAGTCCATCATCAAAATCCCTGAAAGAAATATTGTCTTTTGAATCTGAAGAACTGGGTTTGCCTAATGATTGCGAACAGAAATCTGATGAAGATTGATTTTGCAGACATCCATTGAGGCAACTTCCTGAAATTTTTTCATCTGGGAGATCCCCTGTGAAGATCATTGGAAAGAAGGCAATATGATGTCAAAAATGCAGACATGATAAAAGTAACAAGATTCACACTATGCACTTGGAAAAATTGCTGAAGGTCCACGCATAAGCATGCAAACACAAACACAGACAGCAAAATATTGCACTGTCCAAGGATTAAAGTATAATATGAAAGGCATATTTACCATTAACCAAAGGCAGCAGCAAGGCTTCACTCTGATATGATAGTAATAACAGCAACTCCCTTGTTGGAGAAATAAAAGCTTCACGAAATTCTGCTAAATTCAGTTGGAACTGAGACTGGTCCCATTTGTGCAGCTGCAAGATAGCTGGCATCTCACCGCCAACAGAGGAACTCATTATGATCCCAATATCCTATAAAATACAAGCGAAATAAATACAAACATAAGAATGATTCGAAAGATTTTGTTGCAAAAAGATTGAGCATTTAAAAATAACTTCAAGCTATGCGCAACCTGAACTGTCCTTAATCCCTTCTTCGGGTGAGGAGGGGAAAGGAAAGATAGTAAATGGCGTCTAAAAAGCAGGTAAATACTTCAAGTATCATAATCATCGTTTAACACAATAGCGCACAATCATATTCCACTAAGAACATAAATACAAAGATGAATGAAGAGAGCATCCGGTTATTGGCTTTTTCCTATAGGATAATGCGGACAAAATAATGCTGTAATCTCCGTTTCTCATCACGCTAAACCAAATAGGTAACAGTAGGAAATTCAGACGAGCATAAAAATGGAAAAACCAGACGAATTGTTCCATGGTCATCAATAAGTCAAAGAATTGGTGCCTCCAAGAAGATAAATGGTACAGTCTAAACCAAATTGGACATAAAAAGTATATAAAAATCCGATTTTATATAATCAAATTGAACAATCAAATGATAACTGTAACTGACAAGGGGAAAATGGAGAAAAACTCACAATCTGTATGCATGCTTCAGAAATGAAGAGGTTTCTGGATACAAGTAGAGTAAAAGAGGGAGAGATGAAGTGTGGTCCAGAGAGTAGCCGAAGGAGGATAGAGCCCGCGTGTCTTTGATCTGGAAAAGATGGAGGGTCTTTGATACAGGGGAGAAGAGAGGGAATACGGGACGGAACTGGGGGTTTCTTTTTTATTAATTATTTCCGGCATGTCGTTTTCAGTTTCGTCGAGTTTTTTTCCTTTTTCTTTCTGACAATGATTTTGAGTTTAAAAAAAAAAAACTGAAATTAGATTAACGAATCAAGTTGAAATGGTTAAAAAATAATTTTTAATTGATTAAAATTCAAAAATATAATTATCAAAAATTAACATACCAATGCTAATAGTAGATCTTATAATTTTTGAAAAAAAAATATATAAATTTTATAATTTTTTTAACGGCAAGAAAGAGATAGTGAGGTTCGAAATTTTATTTCATCAAAACTTTCTTTAGCTCCTAAAATAGTATTTGTTAACCTTAAAAAATTAAGATAAAAAAATTAAATTATTACAACATTTTCAATTTTTTAAATCGTTTGTTAAAAAAATGATGCCACAAAAAAATTTTTTTAACTACCTGTATATTAAAAGATCAAGATATACATATCTTGACATAATATTAAAATATTCATATTTCTATTTTGACGGATAAGAAATAATTAAAAATTTGAAAAAAAATATATGTTTAATTCATCCCAAAATAATTTCAGAAAATTAAAAAAATATTGATTACATATATATATATATATATATATATATATATATATATATATATATATATATATATATATATATATATATATATATATATATATATATATATAAAGAGGAGTTTGGAATACGCCTATAACTCACGAAATGATAAATTAGTCCCGATATAATAGAGATAATATCGAAACATAAAATAATTTATATGGAATTAGTTCCATATTGGGTTTTTTCTTAATTAGGAAATTTATCATTTATGTGTGCATTAATATGGACAGTTATATATTAATTTCGTAATTGTCATATTTATTATTTCCTTATTAATATTGTAACTGTCAATTTAATTCATCATTATTAAGAAAATTAAGTATTTCTTAATTAGAGCCTTATATAAGGGCTTAGTTTCTTCATTTGAAGGAGAAGAGAAAATTAAAGATACCGAAACTCTGTCGATTTGTCTCCTCACATATTCTTTTTATATAAGGGGCTTTTAGTTTGTAGATCTATGCTTTCGTCACATAGTTCGTGACACGTGGGTGATAGCCTTTACCGGTAACATGAAACAATCAATTTCTACTTCCGCTTTAATGATCTGCGCTTTGAGAGGTATTTATGTCTATTTCTCGCAATATATCGTGATATATATAATTTTTTACATTGGTATCATAGCCATATTTCTGCGTTCCGGCATATCTATAATGTAAATCTGATTTTTTGTGAAAATTCAGATATGTTTATATGCTGAATTGACATGCATATTAGATATGTTTTATATGTAATTTTTTTTAATTTTGGTCTGAAATTATTTTTTTGACACCGAAATTAAATAATTATTTAAAAAATCCGTAATTAAAATTTCGATTGAAAATTTTTTATTTTTGACCACACCATTGGACTTAGTGACCTCGAAAACTCCATCCTAGAAAAAATTCGGCGGCCTAAAACCACCGTGTGTTGGGTGGGTGCTAGAGGGTGCGTCTTCAACACGCGGCTGGCCACGTGCGTTGAGCAAAACATCACTCAGTCACGTGGCCCAATGAGGAAGCAACAAGTGGCGTTATGGTGAAGCGCCATGTGTCAGCTGACATGTCAATGGGATCCACATGATGAGACGTGTCACCACGTGGCAACCTATGGGATTGACACGTGGCATGACGTGTCATGCCACTTGGCAGTCTACGGTGCTGACACATGACTTATTGAGTCATGCCACGTGTCAACACGTGGGCCAATGATTGGCTGACACATGGCAGATCGAGGTCATGCCATGTGTCAGTTGTAACGTCCCAAAAATGACCCTAATCGAAATTGCATGCTTCACTGTATTAATATTTAATTTGAATTGATTAAATGTGTGAATGTATGTTTGATTAAGACTAAGATATATATATATATATATATATATATATATATATATATATGTGTGTGTGTGTGTAGAGCAAGGAGGGCAAGTGATACGTTCAATTTATGTTATGAGTTGAATATAAATTATTTGATATGAAATGTTTAAAGGTAATATTGAAATAAATAGTATGAGGTTGAGGTGAAATTAAGCATGATTGGGAGGAGGCTAAGGTAAATGTTATTAGGTATTTTTATTTTGACTAAAGGTTTGGGTCAACAAGTAAAAAAAAAGAGAGAAAATGGGGGGTTATTATTATTATTATTAGTATTATTATTATGATTATTATTATTATTATAAAAAAAAGAAGAAAGAAAGGGAGAGAGGAGAGGGAGGATAGAAGAAGGAAAGGAGAGGAAAGAGGGAGGCAATGCCGTCGATCAACGGCGCCTGCGTCGGCAATTGGCGCGGCTGCCACCGCCTCCTCGCCGTCCCTTCCCTTCGGCGGCGCTGCAGTCTTCTTCTTTCGATTTTTTTCCCATCACCACTGTAGCTTCTTTCTCTTTTTTCGGTGGTTCTCGACAGCGGTTGAGGGAGCTTATAGTACCGGTGGGATTCCAAGGCTGTGGCGATTCCTTCGGTTGTTGCCGCTTCTTCCCACTCGCCGGCAGCAGGGAGATCGATGATGGTGAGGGCGGGATCTTCAAGCTCCGATCCCGATGAATGATGGCAGCATGGGGGCGCGTGAGTGTCGCTGGGACGTTGCCAATGGCTTGATCTTCCGGTGGATGGCTTCAGTAGCTTTCTGGCGAGTCTCCGGCGAGGCAGAAGGGAGAGAGCATTATGAGTTTCGATTTTTCGGTATGGGATACTAGATTTATCTCCTTCAAATTTTTAATGAAACATTTATTGAATGTTTAAGTTAAATGTCTACCTCTGTGTGTGTGAATTGTTAGAAATACATGAATTAGATTTAATATAAATGGTAAATTAAGACATTGTTATGGGATGATTTCAAGGCTTAAGAATTGATAAAGATTTGTCTTGTTATTATAATTTCATTTATGTTATATATCTATTGGCAAATTGAACTTTCATGTTAATATTTTCGTTTTGATCGGCTTTGGTTAGCTGCAGTGTGTTATGACTCTGATTTTTCTTTTATGGGCTATTTGGATCAAATTAGATTGACTTTTAATACCTAGTTTAATCTTATTTGGTGTGGAGATTCTGTTTTGATTTAAATGGCATGAAAAGTGATAGATTGTATTCGTTACGACCAAAGTAAGGATTTATTGATGATTTATTGTTAGACGATACTGCAAGTAGAATTCTTTCCGATTTTTGAGTTATCTCTTTGAATTATCACAACTAGTTTTGAAGTTTTAATTAGTTTTAATGGACTTGAGGGTGAATAAAATATTTAATTTTACCCTTGATGCTTGTAATGCTATCTTAATTAATTCTTGGAATTAATCTTCAAATAGGTTAAGGTTGAGAAGTTTCATAGATAATAATGTTGGAAATTAGTAGTTAAAGGTAAAAGATCATATTTTGAGTTTATAGGTTGAAGTGGGGAATTATAGTTTTTTTGTTCTTGATCGAGAGAGAACATTGTTTCCTGCGTTCACTTAATTTAGTTTGAGAAATAAAAATATATAATCATAAAATTTATATGTAATTAACCCTAGAGCAACCGTTGAAGTTTGATAAGCATTGATTATAAACTTTTGGTTGGTAAATTTTAGTTACATGTTAAAATTATTAATAAATTAAGGAGCTATTATTTGACAATGGGCTTAAGATGTAGATTACAATTAACTTTTAATTGGAATTTCTGAAATAAGTTACAATTTAATGGGTTATTAATATTATATTTATTTAAGGATGGTTAAAGGTAAGTTAGTGTTAAACAGTAGAGGTTTAATTCTGGAATGTGAACTTGTTTTGAAATAACGTTTGTTGTATAAACTTAATGATATAAAAATGTAAGGATTTTTGTAAGAATTCTTTGTGTTATCATGTAAATAAATTTATTAATCCCCCATAATTGAATAGACTATACGTGAGAATTATAATGGTATTGATACAAAATAAGTAATAATGTAATTAGTGGCAAATTATTGATAGAAAGATCAAACATTTACTTTCCTTGATAAATTCTTGCTCGGTATTTGAATATCAAATATATTTAATAAAGTAGATATAGTAGTCTGTTTATGCTTTTATGATATCGCGTGAAACTAAATTTAAAATAATATGCTTTTACACATGGTTGGTTGTTTAGTATATAACGATTTAAGATCGTATAGTTACATATATAAGTTTGATATGAAATTTATATGCATATATAGACAGCTCTATTAAAAGTGACGCATTGAATACATATATCAAATATAGTATTTGAGTAGGTTTGTCTGATGATTAAATTAAGTACAGTGAAGCATGGGAGATGGTTATGATGAGCCATACATGTATGTCCTTTTTGTAATGACAATGTGTTTATATGTTGATTCTCACATAAGTAATCCAAATAATGGTATATGAATTCATTCTTATGAACATAAAATAGTCAGGTATGAACTATCATGATTAGTACAAGTAATGTCCACATATGGTTATTAGATTGTTTAAAGTAGTTTAAAAGAATCTGTATAAAATATATTCATCTGATGACTGAAGTATGTTTTAAAGAGAATTTACTGAATCATTGTGAAATAATTTATGAGTGAAAGATGGTGCACAAACTGTACAAAAATATTGAAGATTCTGAATAACTGTATTTTTTGGATTAAAAAGGAATTGAAATGATGAGAAATTTAATAAATGTTTTAAAAGTAAGTGAAATTTTGTGCCCTTAAAAAATAGTATGACAGTAAAAAATAGCTCATGATATAATTGGCTGGCCATAGGGATATCTGTACCGCGGTGTAAGTCATGGCGACTTGCTTTGCTATGGTAGGATCATTGATCTCCATAGTAATTTTCTGTATCTGTTATCTTTATCTGTTCTGTAGAGAAATGGTTCATTGGGGTCATTTCTCCGTCTGTTGTGGTCCTGTGGGGTCCACATCCCGTGTATCCAGTCTGAGTATTTCTGTCGGCACTGTACTAGGGGCATTAATATGATAATAAGTTAAAAAGTGTAAAAGATAAGAAATGTTATAGTTCAGAATTCATTTGCATAAGAATTATTTTTTATATATATAACAAATGGATAATAAATGAAAAGTTATAATATTGATGAGCATGTGATTCTTTAATACTATATAAGCTAGTTTCTTAAATTGTTATATTTGTTTATATATATATATATGGGTATGTATACAACTCTATTACGGATCAAGTGTATAATATTTGGTATAATGTGGGGTTATGTAATATATAATGCACCTGGCTAAGATTGTTTTAATGATTACATGAAAGTGAAATTATAATGCATACTATATTTTAATGATGCATATATATGAAGGAATTATGCCAAACATTTTCTGTGGTAACAATTACTGATGAGTTACTTATTGAGTTGTTAAGTTTATATGAGTAATATGTTCCTTCTTTTATGCTTGTGATTTATTGGTGAATGTAAAAGCTTAAATCTAAGGTAATTAAAGGTATTAACTGGCAGTATTATTAAACTTTGTATTTATATAATTGAGGTTATGTGTTGTAAAGAGTATCTTTAGCTTATATTGTTCCCCCTAAGCTTTATAGCTTAGCACATGTTTTGTTATCTATGTAGGTATCAGGATAAGCTTGTCCCTGGTTGGATAGCTGCTTTGGTTCTCCATCAGAAGAGGGGATTTAGTGTGGGCTGATCCTCTTTGAGATGTATAGATGTAACAAGTAAATTTTAATGTAAAGTGTTCTTTTTGTTGGACTGTTTTAATGGTTTTAGAATGTAATATGTAATATTTATTTATCTTAGGAAATGTGATTAATAATGAGAATGGATGTATGAGATGTATGTGGAAAATTATTTATGTATTGTGGTGCCCCTGAAGGGCTGAGAAATTGTCTAATTTGCAGGTGGGTTAGATAAGTTTTTAGGCGTTATATTGCCAGATTTTTATTTGGTGATTAGTCAATTAGACAATTATAGTTTAATTAGTGTACTTAATTTATAAGTATTGCATGTTGGGCAAGTCTGCAGTTGATGGAGTAGTTAAGGTTAAAAAAAAAATTCGGGTTATCTCATGTTTAGTCAGACTGTTCAGTAAGGGTGTTACATCAGTTTTGTCAATCCAGTTGGTGCCATATGGACCAGTCAGTAACTGTCATGTGGCAGTGGGGTCATGCCAATCAGCATCTTGTGGCCCAGTCAAGTCGTGCCACGTGGCAGAGTGCCACAAATGGCATGTGGTTCATCTGTCACGCATGTGGTGCGTGAGGCCCACCCTCGTCAACGTGTAATGGTGCGTGCGGCCTCCTCCAACCTCCAAATCAGCTCAATTTTTTTAATCTAATTTTCTCAATTTTTTTGATTTTTCGGTAATTTTTTAAAAATTTTTTGAGGACCAGAAAGTATTTTTTGAATTTTATTCCATAAAAATTATTTTAAAATTGATAAAAATTAAGAAAATTATTTTTCCTGCCTTCTTAAATTTTCAAATTTGTTTAAAATTTATATTATGTGGATATTTCATTATTTGTTGATTCAAATAAGTTTCAATCATATGTATGTTTGTACATGAGTGTACTGACCATTTATATTTTGTTATGAGTAACAATTTGTCTTTATCATTTTGATTGAAATGAGTTTCAATCATATATGATTGTGTATGAGTGTACTTACTGTTTAATTTTCTATTATGTGTAACAGAAATGGTGAAGATAAGGACTTTTAGATGTCCACAAATGCCTCAAGAAATTGGAGAAACCGAAGCTAAAGTGAAAATGGTTTCCAAAATAAGGATGCATAAGAAAGTTCAAGATGATGACATTGATGCAATAGTGCATCATATTTTGTGTATGCATGAAAAGATACAAAAGTGCATTTGGGCTAATGGCCTGGACTAAGGAGGTGTTGACAGTACCTTATTTAAAGTGATGAAAGACTTTTTTTGATCACCATCCAGATATGAGAAACTGGTTGGTTGATGCCTGGATCAAGGAAAATGGAATTTATAAGCAAATCATTATCCAGTTTTTGTATTTGGTGACCAAAAGAGAAGTGTTGAGAAGCAACATTAAATCTGAGATGGTGCTCAGAAGTGGACATTGTGTGTATCGTCCATGGCTTCATTATTGGATTTATGGCATACCTCTCGATTTGTTCGAAAGGGTCGAGAAATTATTTTCAATGATGAGGCTAGTTTTGTCACATTCTAGGTTCCCTGAGTTATTGACATAAGTGTCAAGTTATTAATGGTTAACGAATTTGTGGTTAGGATTTATGTTTCCTATTACTAGATTAAAGACAAGAGTGTTTTTATCTTATTTTAAAGATTTCCTCTTTTTGAAATTGTTAGATATTTAATGATTGATTAAATAAATGAGTTTATTTATCTTTTGTTATGAATGTATTTATTTTGTTGTTAATTACTTAGCAATATTTTATAAGTAAAATGATAGCATGATAATTGAGTTAAGGCTTAGATTATCTTATATATAATATTCTGAATTAAGTTTAAGAACTTAATGCCCAACAACCGATATTTACTATGCATAAAATTTTAACCGATAAGGTTAGACATTAGAACTTAGAGCATAATTGGAAACTTTAAGTAACCTTTTCAAATTTGGGCCTAATAGATAACTTTATTAGGTTGATTTTTCAGATGCATAGTAAATAGCATGTATTGCTTGATCTCCTTAATATTCTGTAATAATTACTCCATTAGTGATAAAAGGATCCAAATGAAATATGTACATCCAATATGTGCTTGAAGAGCAAGAGGTTTTAGAAACCTTAAGTTTGATTATCATTGAATCTAAGCATGTTGCCATAGTCTAGAATAAGCAGGATCGAGATGCCTATGTGGCATGAAAAAGAGATGTTTCACTACTCGTACCATATTGCTAAGTGCAAATGGATGATGATATTGCTAAGCAAATTTCACAAGTGTCAAAATGCAATGGATCTATGGATCGCTTTGTAGATAAATTCGGGGATATGTTTTTGACTCAGTTTCGATCATTAGTGATCAAATTTTGATACTAATCAGAAGAGTCTAATCATATAATGTGGGAACATCTAAGAGATGGATAAGATGATATGTGAACTTAGTGAATCTAATCATAAAATGATCAATGAGCAATAGGTCCAAGTTATTGTCCATTATTTACCCTAAAGTTAGAGCATATGAAGATGCAACTAACTCATATGGACAAGATTAAGACATTTAGGAATGTCGCTTGTCATTTTGAGTTTGAAAACGACTGTATGGCAGTGATTAAGATCAACGATGTAGTGCACATGGCACAGTTCTATTCTAGTATAATAAGTTCTAACTAGAACAAAAATAGAAGCTTTAGTGGTAAGGGTAAAGGAAAGGCTCGAGAGCCTAAAAGGCAAAAGATAAAATAGAATCACATAAGGTCCAAAGGTAATAAAATGATAAATATTTCAAGAGTGAAATATTTCTTCAACTGCCAATAAAGGATCACTGTGTAAGAGACTTTAATGTGCCCTAATAGGTATACTATCTTGACTTATGAGTGAGTAATATCTATGTATCTAGTCATGTCTTTTTACTAAATTTCATCCTTTGTGGGTGATAGATCCTGAAGTGATGGACCTTGTGTTTTATCTGGTTAGTTTCTATTTTTGCTTTAATAAAACTAGGTTTCATTTACATTTTAAGGATAACAACGCACTCTTATGTTTAGATAATGCTTAATGTGGTTCTGGTTTTGTTTTGAACATTTTCATTATCATGGATATTGATCCTGATTATTAAAATACTACTAGTTTTTCGTCAATTTCTTCTTCTATTTCACATTTTTATGAGTATAATGTGAAATTATGTAGTGCTTGATAATACCACATTAGCCAAAACTGAATGAGTCAGTTAGCCAAAGTAGGATTGATTGGTGATTTGAATAAGCTTGAATTACCTCCCTATGAGAATTGCCTGAAAAGAAAACTAGTGAGGAAACCGTTCAGAAAAAGGAAACTAGAACCAAAACTCCATTGCAATTGATCCATTCATATGTCTATAATTTAATGAATTTTATAGCAAGGCATGGGCATATTATTATTCATCACTAATATAGATGACTATATTAGGTATGGTCATGTCAATTTAATTTCTCATAAGTTTGAAGCATTTAGTTGCTTTAAAACGTTTATAAGTCTTGTTAAGAATCAATTAGACAAGAAAATTAAAGCTTTAAGAACCGATAGTGGTCGAGGATATCTTTCTGATAACTTTAAAGCTTTATGTGATGGAAATGGGAGTGGACATTAGTTATCTATTCCTCGAACTCCATAACAAAATGGTGTTATAAACTGTGTGCCCTTCAAGTTTGTTGCTTCCATTTTTTATAAGTTGTGGACTAGTCGGTAATTCGACCTAAGACATTGATGACCTTAGGGCTATGTTGCTTATATCCATAATACCTTAAATAAATTTGGTAAATGCGGACCATGAGGTTAAAAAGAGTATTTTTGTGTGATATTCTGATGTATCAAAAGGATACGTGTTTATGGGTGAACAAGCAAATGGCTCAGTAATAAAATATAAATCACGAGACATCATATTTTTGGAAAATGAGTTTCTTAAGTTAGGCGAAGTAAGTTGAGACTTTACTTTTATGAAACTCAAAAATATGAACTAACCGGATCTCTCCATCCGAGTGGGAGGAAAATTGAAAAAGAAGGTCAAGACTCTCTTCTCGACGGTCCAGATGTTCGGGATCCATTCTCTAGTGGGAGGATAAGCATGCCTAACTCTAGTGAAAGGATGAGCATGCTTAGCTTCAGTGGGAGTATGAATATTTAGGATCTTTATTTAAGTGGGAGTATAGAGCTTAATTCCAGTAGGAGCATTCTGAACTATGATGAATATATGAGATATGCCTATCAAGAATTGGAATTACAAAAGAATGCCTAACAAAAGATAAATGGATTAAGGAAATGGAAGAAGTAATGTCTTCTATGAGATTGTACCATGTTTAGGAATTGGTTGATCTGCCTGAAGGACACAAACCAATTGGGAATAAATAGATTCTCAAAATAAAGCGAAAAGCTGATGGCAGTATCGAAAGATATAAGGCTCGGCTAGTTGCTAAGGGTTTTATACAACAAGAAGGAATTGACTATGAGAAGACTTTTTCACCTGTTGTTAGATTTACATTGATAAGGTTAATTCTAACCTTGACAGCTAGTTTGGACATAGAGCTACATCAAATAGATGTAAAGACTATTTTTCTCATTAAAAAAGGCAACGAACATAAGGTTTATCGATTAATGAGATCAATCTATAGCCTAAAGTAGTTTTTGAGGCAATGGTATTTGAGATTTCATAAAGCAATCATGTCAAATGAGTTCAAAATAATTGATGAAGACCATTGTGTTTATCACAAAAGCTTACTTGGTATGTAGACGACATATTGATACTAGAAAATGACATAAAGTACGTGAATCTTATCAAAGATTGGTTGCGATCCAACTTTGAGTTGAAAGATATGGGTCAAGCAGATTATATCCTTGGAGTTAAAATTTCAAGAGATCGCTCGAGAAGGTTGTTGTCATTGTCTCAAGAGACATACATTAACAAAGTTCTTGAACGATTTAATATGTAAAATTATAAACCCATTGACAACCCTATTACTAAGAATCAGTTTTTTAGCAAAAGTATATGTCCTAAGACAAATGAGCAAATTGAACATATGAGAAATGTTCAGTATGCCAGTGCCATGGGTAGTCTAATGTACACAATATTGTATACCAGACTTGATATATGCTATGTTATGGGCATAGTAAATAGATATCAGTCTAACTCAGACAAAGCACATTGAAAAGTAGTCAAAAGAATACTTAGATACCTCGGAGGTACTGCAACTTATTCTCTTTATTTTTAATGAAATGATCTGCAATTGAGAGAATATTCAAATGTTGATTGGGAAAGTGATGTGGATGAGTGGAAATTTACTTCAGGTTATGTATTATTGCTTGGCAAGGATGTCATTTAGTGGAGTAGCAAGAAACAAATCTTTGTAGTCCATCAACATTGAAAGTTGAATTTGTTGCTTTCTCAGTTGCAGTATAAAAGGCAGTTTTGGTTGAAACAGTTTGTGAAACATTTGGGATTAACTATCTTAGAGGAACCAGTGACAGTCTATGATGACAGTCAGTCATTGATGGATGTATCAACATTAAGTATCAATAAATCGAAAATATTGTTGTACTAGTAAAATTGAATTTACAGTATATTTCCTAGCTGGATGTGATTGCAGATCTTTTAACAAAACCTGTATTGAGAGATGTATTTTGAGAGACACATTAGATCTCAAAGGTTGCGTAGGATTTGACTTGTACTGTTTATGTGATCCTTTAACATTATTATTTATGAATAATAATAAAGTTCATTATTTGGCAATACATGAGTGTGAATATTTATATGTGAATATTTACTATTATTTATTATATGAGTGAGCATATCGGACAAAGAAGTAGCCTACTCACATGGGTGTTTACCTTAGTTTTGATAATGAGTTGACGAAGACTAAGATGAGGCGATTGTTGAACACGAAGTGAATTTTGAGAACCTGTTCAAAATAAAAGTGTTGTCTTGCAGAAATTAAAAGACGAGTCTTGTTAAGGTGAAAAATAAAGACATACATGAGGTTGTATGCTTTGAATTAAGATCTAAATTGAATTAAGTGTGATCTTATGATAAGTTAAATGTAACTATCATGTTCTGTCTTAAAAGCCAGAAGTAGTTCTAAAGTGGTAGAACTAAAGTTGAATGCTTCGATGCATTGCAACCATATGCTTCTGTATGGTGTTAAATAATGATAAGATATGTGTTCCTTTAAGGGAAAGAAAAGAACACCATAACACATGCATCATACCATGTGTGCTTGACTTGACCAAAGGAAGGAAATTTTATGTGAATGATCTCAAATTTTCCCTAGTATGAGACCCTAATTTTTCCGACCTTCAGGACTCTTAACATATACCTGAAGTATAGTTCAGTGTGACTAGCTTAGTTAGTCTCCAAAGGGTTATGGAAAAATTTCGACCCAGCAGATCTAACTAAAAAAGCGAGTTGGACTATGATGGAAGGTATATAAAAAAAGCAAAAGATATTTTTCGATCACATTCAGTAGTTTTGTGGTTCACCGGTATACCTATTATAGTCTTTATAAGTAGAGACACAATAGTAAACATGAAAATTATTTTTATAAGATCATGAGATAAAACAAAAAATGTGAGAAAACTATCTAGGATTTGGTATACAATTGTGAGAAGATCTTGTTTCTTGAGACGCTATATATTCCTAACAGGTGTATAGCATTAGTGTTCTTGACGTATGCCGGTCATATGAACTATTTGCCTGTATGATAGGAGAGAATGATTGAAAATTATTTCATCATGTGCGAGTGGGAGATGAAAGAGTTTGGGATACGCCCATGACTCAAGAGATGATAAATTGACCTCAATATAATAGAGATAATATCAGAACAGAAAATAATTTATATGGAATTAGTTTCATATTGATTTTTTCCTTAATTAGGGAATCTACCATTTATGTGTGCATTAATATGGGCAGTTACATATTAATTTCGTAACTATCATATTTATTATTTCCTTATTAATATTGTAACTACCAATTTAATTCATCATTATTAAGGAAATTAAGTATTCCTTAATTAGAGCACTATATAAGGGCTTAGTTTCTTCATTTGAAGGAAAGGAGAAAATTTGAGATACTGAAACTCTGTTGGTTTGTCTTCTCACATATTCTCTTTGTCTAAGGGGCTTTTAATTTGTTGATCTATACTTTCATCTCGTAGTTTGTGACACAAGGGTGATAGGCTTTACCGGTAACGTGAAACAATCAATTTATGTTTCTGCTTTAACGATCTGCGCTTTGAGAGGTATTTATGTCTACTTCTCATAATATATATGTGTGTGTGTGTGTGTGTGTGGGTGGGGGGGTGCACGAACGCGTGTGTGGTTTATGTGTATATACGTATATCCATATGTATATACCTTAATTTTTTTTCTATTTCTCACTAAAACTCACATAAAAAATATTTTAAAATATATTTAAATTATATTTTTATTTTTATACCTTAATTATTTTTATATTTTTATAAAATTTGTATAATACTTTAAACTAAATTTATATTAAGTCATTCTATTTAATTATGTAATACTATTTATATATAGTAAATGATTAACTTATATATATATATGCATATACTTATATATATGTGAATATACACATATATATTATATTGTATGACTACATATTTTATAACTCTACATCTATATATGGGTATTAGAATTTTCAAGTGCACGAGGAGGAGGAGTACTACCTTCAGATAAGTTGGTTCTTTTTGTTGAAATGCGATTGATAATAGAATCAAATTCTTCTTCTGTAGATGCTAAAAATAATAAATTGACAATTTGATTTTTATCTGCAATAAATCCTACTGGCAAAGTTGTGATGAAGCGGTAGATGCTGGTTGCTCTAAATAATTAATAATTGCTTATCTATCGGCCTTTTTAACATCAAAACTGTCCCACCATTTTACTCGAAATTCTCGATAAAGAATTGTAACTGATTAGCCTGCTTAGAAATGTGATAGGTCCATGAAACAATCCATGAAACCTTGAATATTGCACAATATTTTAAAAGATTATCTAGAGCACTTGGATTGCAGTAAGTAGTAAACTTGACAAAATCTTCCCTAATCTGATTAACCAAAATAACTAAACCATCTAATTAACCAATTTGGGAGAACGCCACCGAACTTATGTGAAAAATAAAAGAACCATGAATGTTGAAAATTTCTTAAGTATAATGCTCT
This sequence comes from Excoecaria agallocha, assembly GCA_037975025.1. Taxonomy (NCBI): domain Eukaryota; kingdom Viridiplantae; phylum Streptophyta; class Magnoliopsida; order Malpighiales; family Euphorbiaceae; genus Excoecaria; species Excoecaria agallocha. The sequence continues at coordinate 111,789,033 of CM075807.1, read as the reverse complement.
ATACTATGCTTTTTCATAATCATAATAACTATATTCCAGTTTAGGAGGATATCCTAATAGCGTCTTCAACTGATATGGTTGTGATCCCCATTTTGATTAAGTAATGACATGAATAATCTTAACCTTACTATAAGTAATCATATTCTTATCTCTCTCATCATAATTATGTTCTATTTCTACTGACTCAGTATCTACTAATATGGTTTCATAATACTCTCTTGTTTTACTCTGATCTTCTTCGTGAAAATGCCAACTGTTGGGAAAAACATGGTCAATTAACCTATAAAAACTTTGACTTTCTGATATATGAAGTTCTTTTAGTTTTAAGACTTTAATAAATAATCTTTTCTGATTCCAATAATAAGGAGAAGATGTTTTAATAGAAAGAGAATGTACTATAGGAGAAACAGGAGAAGAGGGAGAAGCTAAAGCTGATGAGTATGATCGAGGAGGTGTAGAGGGTGAAAACGTTTGAGGTATTTAAAGTGGAGAAAAAGAAGGTATTATTGGGAATAAAAGTCTGGATATGGTCCTAATAGGAGAAGGTATGAGTGGATGATTTTGTTAAGAATTTCCTAATGATAATGTAGTTTTTGTCAAAACTTTCTTATTAGAACTTATTTGTCCTTTAAGAATTCACGAGAAAGAAAATCAAGTAAACTATTATCTTTTCCTTTGATGAATTCGATTTCAAAATCAAAGTTACTAAGTAAAGCTTGCTATCTTGCAAAAAAACTGTTTTGAAATTAAATTTTTGACATCTTTTTCTAAAACATATTTTGCTGATAAACAATCAATGCTTAGCAAAAATATTTTCATGTGTAAATCATCTTCAAACTTTTTTATGCATAAAATTATACTTAATATCTCTTTTTTGATAGTAGAATAATTCTTTTTAGTTTGATTCCAGCTTCCTGAATAAAATCTTACTAATTCTTTTTTTGTTGGATTCCTTTCGTTTTTGCTTTAAAATACCACCATAACCTATATCAATAGCATCTGTTTCAATTATTAAAAAAGCTTCTTGATGCGTATATTTAAACATGGTAAACTTTTAATTTTTTTCTTTAATTTCTTTAACTATACTAGTATGTTTTTCTGTCCACGGTTCAGGCTTTTTTTAGCTTATTGTATCATGGTTTACATAATTTTCCTAAATCCTTGAAAAAATCATGAACATAATTTAAACATCCTAAAAATTTTTGTAATTGTTTCTTATCTTTTATTTCATCTAGAAATTTATTGGTAAATTTTAAACTTCTATTTATTGGTTTTATAGTGCCTTGATCTATGTCATGTCCTTAAAATCCAACTTTAGTTTGGAAGAGTTGCATTTTTGGTGCATAAACTACTAATCCATTCTGATGAATTAAGTGGAAAAAATCTCTTTAAATGTTTGATATGTTGACTTATTGAATCTAAAAAAATTAATACATCATCAATATATACTATTGAAAATTCATGTATTGGTCTTAAAATATTATTCATAATATTTTGAAATTCTGAAGGAGCATTTTTTAAACCAAATGGCATTTCCACTCATAATGTCCAAATGGAATATTAAACTTGTCTTATTCATATCTTCTTTATCTACTTGTATTTGTCAAAATCCTGATTTCATATCAAATTTATAAAAATATTTGCATTATATAATTTTTTTAATAAATCTCTTTTGTATGGTATATAGTATCTTATCCATTTTAAAACTGCATTTAAAGGTTTATAATTTATTACTAATATAGGTGTACCTCTTTCTATTTCTGCTGCATTCATAACATGAAATGCTGAACATGACCAAAGGAACTTAAAATCTCTTATTAATCCTTTATTCTTTAAACTTGTATTTCTTTTCGATAGAATTTTTCTAAATCTGGTGTCATTTTAATAGCTTGATATTTTGTTGGAATTTTCTTTTCATTAAAGTCTTTTAAGTAAGGTAATTTTACTACATGTTGTTTTCTATTCCAAAAAGTATTAGGTACTAGTGTACAAATTTCTTTTGAAAATGTGCTTTCAAACTCTTTGATTTTTTCCCTTATCTCTGGACTATCTAATTGTTCTTTTATTCTTTTTTCTTCTATTTCTTTTATGAGAAATTTAATCTATTTTTGTTTATTTTTTAACAAATTGATTTCTTGAATATTTTTTCTTACATGACTAATATCTCTAGATACTATAGGAAATGCAAATTCAAAAAAAAATTATTTATCTAAAATCTTTGTCTTAATTCCATTATATCCGACCTGAAAAGGATATAACATTGTAATAAAGGGTGTTCCTAATATAATGCCAGAATTTAGGTTTTTAACTAACACTAAATGAGTTTTAAAACAATATCCTTTATTGCAAATCTTAACTCTTGATAATTTATAATTAATTATCAACTTAGATCCATTAGCGGTACCTAATCTTTTAGAAGTTTTTTCATAATATTTAGTTGGAATTAAACCTTCCTGAATACAATTTTGATCTGCTCCACTATCTATTAAAGCTAAGGTAGTTAAATGAAAATTATGTCATCTTGCAAATATAAACGAGGGTCTCTTACAAAATTTTTAGCAATTGCAAATATTAAAGTACTTATTATGTCATCTTGCTCTGTTTCTATTTGAACATTATTTTCTACCTTAACAATCCTTTTGCGTGCTGTTAATATAATTTTTTATCTATTTCAGTTACATAATGATCCCACCAACCTTTTAATTGTCCAGTAAATCATGATATTAACATTTGAGATATTGCAGTTTCATTATTTCCTTTTGATTTATAAGCACTAGCTGTTATAGTCATTTATTGTAATAAATTTAATATTTGATATTCTGATAAATCATCTATATTCCATTCGTATAATGATATGCCATCATATTATAATTGATATCTAGTTTCTTCATATTGAGTATCAGGAGGTGTAGGTCTAGGATAATAATTTTGAGTTTTTGGTCTAGGTGTACATATATTAAAACTTAATTTTTTAATTGATAATTCATCATCATTATTTGGCTTAAACTATTCTTCTAGATTGTCTACTTCCGATGGAGTTTCTATTTCAAACATAGTTTCTTCATCCATAGTAATAATCTGTTTATCCTTAATATTTAGTCTTGTTAATTTTTTTTCTAATACAGGGTCTTCATCTTTTAGCTTAATGATCGTTCCTGGTGAAAATTCAAAAGGTATAAACAATGGGATTTCTAATTCAATAGGTGGATTTACTACTACCTTTTTCGATGTTTGTCCTATTTCTGTTTGTGACTTAGGTATTTGTACTATTTTCTCAACTCTATTTAACCGATTAGCTATAGTATCTAATATTTGATTTGAAAAATTATTTTGTAAAATTACATGTTGTAAATCTTTTCCTACTTCTTTATTTTCTGCTTTTATTTCTTTAAAGGGTTCAACAAAATAAGTTCTTTCTTTATTTTTTACTTGAATACATTCCAGCAGAGGATGTATAGATACTATTGATTTTCCATCTAAAGTGTTCCATTGTTTACCTATATTTGAAGATACATTTATTTTTTTTCAAACGGATAATTAATATTATTATAATAACAATTGTAACACCCGATAGCCGGATATTGGTCCGAATACAGATGTCATACTACACTGCGGTGGTCTATAAATTATTATTAAATTATACATCTGCAACATTAATTATTTTAACCATTTAGTTATGGGTCCCACATTCTAAAATATCTTATTAATTAATCTACAGAAATTCGGGTAGCATAATGGCTGAAATCAAAATTTTGCCTTCTTGCAAAAGCTACAAAACACTCCCAAAATATTCACAAACATCTAACCCGACCTCCAAAATCTAAATATATACTCCACAAGATCAACTAAATACAGAACAACAGTCATTTCCAAAATTTTATATATAACCATACATATATACAGTACAATTCTTGTGCTTATCCCATCTACTTATTTATAGTATATATATATATATAAAAGTCCAAAACTATATACAGTCTCCAAAACTAGCCATGTTATCCTACAAGGCAACATTCATATGTACATGCTAAACAAAATCGCAAAAATGTTGGATCCTTCTAACGTTGATTCCCTTCCAGCACAAACTCAGTCTCTGTCTCCTGCGTACAGTACAAAACCACACGCTAAGTACAAAAGTACTTAATGGTGAACATAACCTTAAAACCCCAGAATTTCACTATAGTTCATTCACATATTCTTCATAATTGTATTTCATTATCTGTTTTTCATCGGTTCATTTCATTATAATTCAAATATTTATCTCGATTAAAGTCTAGATTTTTACTTTTATTGACAAAATTACTAATTTACCCTTGCTTGAGAAATTCGTTCTCAATTATAACTTTTCAAGTTATATTCTCAAATTTTATCACTTTAAATTTGAATTTTATACTATAGGGATAATTTTTCACTTTAATCCCTAAAGTTTCAAATATGCACTTCTATCCTAATTTTTTTTGTTTATCAGTTCTTTTAAGCTTTTACCCTTATTTTTCCCTACGTTTTTGTCCAAACAGCAATTTATTCTCGCTTTTCAAGTTTTACATTTTTACTCATACAATATCTTTTTATGCTTTAGTCAATATAATATTTTAATTCTATTGTCCCTAGTATAGCATGAAAATGTATCACTAATTAGGATGAGCGAAACTATGGACCTATAAGTCCCAGTACTCTGGTAGTATCAATTACACACATATTATTATTTTTTTCCTTTTTTTTTTCATTTTTTCCAAACACTCCAATACAGATGTGGAACCATATCAAGATTACCACTATACAAGTCCTCATGACTTACTATCGCGGTGACAGAAATGTCCCTATAGCTAGCCATGTACATCCTAATTTTTGATTTCACACATAATACTGAGGACAAAATACAATTACAATTTAATACAGTTTATAATAATGCATCATTACTGATTCATGGTAATAATTAGTATACATTATTAAAAACAGCCTCAATATTTCAAATATATCAATTTTTCAATTAAAATCATACGATTCAATTACAATTATTTCATTTATTACTTTCTTTTCCAATACATGCTCTTCACATATCATATATATAAATTATATTCTATTTTACACTTATTCTGATTTATATCTCAAAATTTTATAAATTTTCTTAAGGTCCCTATTCGATTACCTTATTAAAATTTCCTTATAAATTATATTTTCTACTCAATTTAATCACAATATACATAAAACCATCTATTTTTCAATTTAATCCGAAAAATTACATTTTAGTCCCTAATTTTTTTTAAAGTGACCGAAATTTTTCCTAAAATTAAACTTGTCTAAATTTTAATTAAATACCATAATTTCACTAATTTATCTTCTAATTGCACAATTCTAAGTCCAATTTCATAATTAATTCATAATTAATAATTAACCTAATTTTTTTAATTATATATACAACATATATATTATGAAATTAAAAGGTTTAAAATTATTGACTTACCAAATCACTCAATAATTTTGTCTTTTCCCTTATTTTTTGTTGATTTGCTTCCCTCTCCTTGCTCTTCAATTGGCAACAAATTCATGGCCAAAATCACCATATATTAAGTCAAATTTTAGCTGAAATAATACACATAATACTATAATCAACAATTAATTACTCGTCACACCCTTCACGGAACAGTCCTTTTCGAAGCAAAGATAGTAAAAATGGTATAATTTTTTTCCATCACCAATCAATTTCGATATACTTTAAATACCTTTACATCAAATTCCTAATCAATCGATAACCTCATAAACAATTAAAACCTATATTAAATAAATTCATGCCAAAAACTTACACCAAACACTCACCCATCAATAATCATAATAACAATCAAAATACAGTTAAATCTTTTATCTTAATTGTCTAAGTATATACATACCAAAATACAACTCGGTTTAGCATTAATTCTTCTTTTCCGATCTGGCTCCAGCGTGTACTATGTTTTCGCAATACTTTATAACCTGCACGTAGTAAACACTACTTGCTGAGCACTAGATATGCTCAGTGATGACTACTCATCCTAGAATTTTCCAAAATAAAGCATAATTACATAGATTATGCTACTCTTATTCTTATTTCCTTAAACATTTTTTTTTACTTCAATCAACATTAGTTTCATTATTAACTCATATTTTGGTAATTTATTTGTCTTTGATTTTCAATCTTCCAACGTTACTTTACACTATTTTCTAAGTAAAACGATTTCAGATTAAGTTTTACTTTTACATTTATTCTTTACTATAACTTTTACTTTTACTTAACTTTCGTCTTATCTTTTTAGTCACAGTGATATAATTATCATTTCATTTAATAATGTACATTGATACTCATATTTTTAATGGTACCAAATTTATATACTATTTTATTTTTCGATTTATTGTTCAGTTATCCAATACGTGCTATAATTACAATTCTTGCTATTTATTCTTTTATTTTACCTTAACCTTTAAACTAATAAACAAATTACTATTTAAAGGCTTTTAAGCTTTATTGCAAAGTGATACCACTATTTTTGGACACTTTGCATTCAACTCTTTATTTCCTTCTTTATACATTTAACTATGTTCAAATACTTGTTTAGGACTTATATCTTTTGCTTTTTTCCAATTGAACAATTATGTGCCTTTTTATCGTTTTACTTTTCATTTAACTTTTCTTTCAGAAATACATTGCTTAATTATCAGATTTCACTTAATGTCATTGTCATCACTTTTTGACTTTAAATAGGAAATTAATATTATTTTCCAAACTTGTTACTTGTCAAAATAATAATTGGTACATGAAATACCAACTAATTAATTTATCTTTTTCATGTAAAAATACATTTTAAATCCTTTTTCTTTATAAAAGCTTAACTTAATATTCATTTATCATTTTATTGTTATAAAACATTTCTTTTTCTTTTTCTTATTAATCACACTTTTTGGGAAACCTTACAGTTTTATTCTGACTTTTTATTTTCTTCTAAACAAATTATTTTTCGTTTACAACTTTTTATATTCAATTCATTCAAACAATACCGATTTATTCATTATAATGCACCCTTAGTGCAATATAATAGGATTCTCAAAAAGGATACACGGAACTGGATCTAAAGGACCCACTGAGAGAGAAATGATCCCCAAGGGATCATTTCTCGAAAAATATTTCACTTTCATTTTCACTAAAAACACTGAAGCTATGGAGATCAAAGATCTTACCCATATTAAAGCAAGTTGCCATGACTTACACCGCGGTATAGGGTATCCCTATAGCTAGCTAATTATATCCTAAACAAGAATATCCTTACCTGCTTATCACTAAGGGCAAAACAATCAATTAAATTTGAAATAATTTTTAAACGTTTAAAAATTTTTAGTTTCTTTCTTTTATTACTTGATACAATACATTTCTGGTCAATCACACTCTTTTAGTGCTTTTGACTATTCAGTAACTTTTTCCTTTTTTTTCCTTCTTTCACTTTGTCTTTTTAAGTCACTTTTGTGAATTATTCTTCAATAATTCACTCGGACACATGATGCTTTTCAGTCTTTTATACAATTTATGAATTATAGCATTATAATTCACAATTTCTTTAATTCTTTTTATGTAATCTTTTGTACTTTATCTCTTAACAGTGCAGTGATTAACTTTTTGACGATTTTTTTCTTTTTCTGTCCGAAATGTTTGTCATTCTTTTTTAATACTTTTTTATTGACTAATTTATTTTGATAAATTAGTGAAACATTTATTTTACAACTTTTTAAATAATTATGAATTATATTGATATAATTCATTACTTGATTTCTTGAAAGTGCATAAATTGACTTTTTCATTTCTTTTTATATTAAAGTAATTTACTTCATATTCGTTTATCATCACATACTTATTTATTGAATTATTTTTTAATAATTCAATATTTTAGTTAAACATAATTAATATTTTATTTCAAAAATATTTTAGTAAAGCATATAAATTCTACAAAAATTCGAACACACATTATTTTACACTTTCCATCATTTTCACTCATTTTATGAATTATTTACTAATAATTCATTATTCTTATTACTTTCATAGCTTAATAATTATTTCGAAAAATTTATCGGTTGACTTTTTATTTCATTTTCATTGACTATAATTTAATTTCATATAAATTCACCTTTTTCAACATTTTTTCGCAATTATTCACTAATAATTCAATTAATTTCAATACACATATTAACATTAGAATTTCAATAAAATTTCAATAATTTTAATAAATTTCAATAAAATTTATTTATGCATTATTTATTATTTACTATCATTTTCACTAAAATAATCAATTATTTCACATTATTTCACAATTTTCACTATAAATATAATTGTTACATAATCTTTAAAATTTCAAAATAAATTTCAATAATTCAATAAAAATTCATGGGCACCATTTATCATCTCTATATTTAATTTAGGCTAATATATATTATTTTCATGCAAAATTCATTCATTTTTCTATAAGAAGAAATTCGGCCACTTATAGGAAATCCACCTAAAAATCTTATTTCTTCCATTAAAGCTTTCATTTCATCTTCTTACATGTCCCATTTCATTTACCCAAAACCAATTTCATCAATTAACAACTTTAACAATTTTTGACCTAATTACATAAATGGAATTAATTCACAATAAAAGGGAAATCAAATAATTTTGTAATTACTTACATTTTTTCCTTACTTAAGGGTATCAAATATCTCTTTTCCTTTGCTCTATACTTGCAAGCTTTCCTTTCTCCTTCATAATCAACCATGGCTGGCCAATAAAGCTCTTTATACCTTATTTTTTTGTCCTCAAATGTAGAATTTAAGCTTATAATTAGCTTCTACACCTCAAAATTTATAAGAAAATACTAAGAAATCAATTTAAATCATTAAAATTCTTAAGATCCAACTTACCCCTTTTTCTTTTCCTACTTATTTTCTCCACTTCTTTTGCCCAAATTAAACAATAAAAGCTATTTCAAAGCTCTAGAGAGATGGAACTACAATTCTTAAGTTGGAATTTATGAGAGATTTTGGGTGATTAAGAAGCAAGAGAGAGAGAGGGAAGTGGTTTCGGCCAAGAAAGGGAGAGGAAGGAGATGAGAAAATTTTTGGAGTTTTCTCCAGATTTTTTCCTCTTATATACTCCTCAAATGAGCCCAAAATTGGGCCAAACCAATGGGCTTAGCCCATTTATTTCTTAAGGCCCATTTTTGCCTCTTTAAAGCCCAATCAAATTTCTATCTCTTTCATCCATCAAATCACTCCAAAAATAATTCAATTACTCTTATCACATCAAAAATAGCTGGCACAAAACTTTTTGGCTCAATCGGAGTTCGTTATCAATCCGATTCAAACTTATCGATCCAATTCGACAACTGCCGGTGTCACCGAAAAATTTCATTCTCATCACTAAAATATTCTACATAAAAATTCATGTAGGCATGCAAAATCTGACAATTTTTGAAATTTATTTACTATTTTAAATTATTTATTCAAAATCAAGTTTCATTCCCTACCAGGGAAATTGACTCGTTACCTTTTTTCGTATTTTTGACCTTTAAAGGCCCATATGATCTCAATTTCACTTCAAATTTTAACTCCGGGCTAACCATTACCATTACTTTCCAATGGTCCAATAAAATATGTTTGACTTTCGGGTGTCCTTTCGGGCCTGAAAAATACTATTCACTATCGGAAAGTACTGTTCACGGCTGATCTGGTGTTAAAGCCATTACAACTCTAATGATCAAATAAAACTAAATTTTTCCCAACTCACCAAATTATCCACTTGAATAATTAGACTTTATTCACATTCTTTCACCACCCATAGTAACCAAAGGTGAAGGGAAGCAAGATGAAACAATTTAATTGAGATGATGGTTGGAAAATCTTAAAAAATAAGCCTTAAAGAAACAAAAAAATTAAAGAAGAAGATGAGAATGAAGGCAAGGAAAAAATGGGAGAAAATGGCCAAGAATGGCTGGTCAACCAAGAGATAAAATCTCTTAATGCCCACATTTAATAATACACCTACTTTAGGACAAAAGAAATTAAGTTCAAAGTGGGTCCAATACCACATGTTACCATTTAATTGACCAATACACTTTTAGTTGTCAATTTTTGATAAAAATTAACCAAAAATTCCTAAAAATGTTAATTATACCATGTTTAAAATTTCGAATCAATCTGATATCGTTTGATATCAAACTAACCCCGAATGTAAATTTTAACCAGTCCGAAAGCTGAATTTTCAAAGTCTTTGAAAAATTCAGTTTATTATTCCAAAAATTCATATACATAATTTTTAGTCAATTGGTGCAATTGGAATAATTTTATGAAGTTCAGGGAATATTTTTAAGCAAGTCAAAGTTTTTAGTCAACTATATCAATCAATTTGTTTATTTTATTTTTCCCTTTTGGAGACCTATTTGACCTCAATTTCAGCCCAAATTTTAACACTAAATTTGTTATGAATAATGATTTCCAATGGTGAAGAAAATATTTTATAGGCCAGGTGGCACTATTCACCTCGAGAAGTACTATTTACTTGATCGGCGATTCTTGAGGTGTTACATTTCTCTCCTACTAAATAAAAAATTTCTTCCTCGAAATTTACCTAGTGAAAACAATTGCGAATACTGCTATCGCCTAGTCTCCTCTGGTTCCCAAGTCACTTCCTCGACATTATGGCGAGTCCAGAGTACTTTAACCAGCAGTATCTTCTTATTTCTCAATTATTTTACTTCCCTATCTAGAATTCTCATCGGTTTCTCATCATAAGATAAATTTGATTTCAGTTGAATGTCCCGTGTTGTGATCACGTACGATGGATTTGATTGATATCTCCTGAGCATAGACACGTGGAATACATCATGGATCTTTTGTAACTTTGCTGGTAAATCCAATCTATAAGCTACTGGTCCTATTCTTTCTAAAATCTCATAAGGGCCTATAAATCTGGGACTCGACTTTCTTTTCCTACCAAACCTCACAATCTTCCTCCAATGAGATACTTTCAAGAATACTTTCTCACCCACTTGATACTTAATATCTTTTCTCTTCAAGTCAGCATAGGACTTATGTCTATCAGCTGCTGCCTTCAAATTATCTCTAATCAATCGGATCTTATCTTTGGTTTCTTTAATCAGATCAGGTTCGACTAATTTATTCTCACTATGCTCGATCCAGCATAATGGAGTCCTACATCTCCTCCCATACAGTGCTCATATGATGCCATTTTGATACTAGATTGATAACTATTGTTGTATGCAAATTTTGCTAAAGGGAGATATTTTTCCCAATTGCTACCAAAATCTAGAACACAACATCTCGACATATCCTCAAGCACTTGTCTAACTCTTTCAGACTGTCCATCCGTCTGTGGGTGAAAAGCTGTACTAAAATGTAATCTTATGCCCAATGATGTTTTTAGTCTCTCCCAGAATCTATCAGTAAATCAGGGATCTCGATCTGAAATTATGGAGATAAGAACACCATGCAGTCAAACAATCTCTTTAATATAAATCTCAGCTAACCTTACCAGAGAAAAGTCTGATCTGACAGGCATAAAGTGGGCAGATTTAGTCAATTTATTGACTATCACCCAAACAGTATCATGCTGTTGTCCGGTGAGTGGCAAACTCGATCCAAAATCCATGGTAATCCTATCCCATTTCCATTCCGGTACAGAAATAAGTTGAAGTAATCCAGAAAGCACCTGATGCTCAGCCTTAACTTATTGACAAATCAAACACTTAGACATAAACTCTGCAATCTCCCTCTGCATCCTAGGCCACCAGTAATGAGTCTTCAAATTTTGGTACATTTTAGTACTACCTGGATGCATTGCATAACTGCTATTATGTGCCTTAGTCAAAATCTTTTTCTTTGACTCTTCATTAGCAGGTACACACAGTCTTCCCTTGAAATATAAGCTATCATCTGGAGCTAAAGTGAACTCAGTATCCTTACTCTCACTGATATCCATCATAGCCTTAGCCAACCTCTTATCATGTAGCTGGATGGCTTTTACTTGCTGTAACAAGTCCGGCTTAAATTATAATTCAGCTAGAAGTGCTCCATCAGCCGTCTAGGACAATCTCACACTCATAGCTCTTAAAGCTGTTACATAACATCACTCAGTTACCATTTATACTATATGGAAGGTAAATGTATAAAATATTTAATTAACTTATTACCTGCCATATGTTTTCTACTGAGTGCATCAACTACCATATTAGCTTTACCCGAATGGTAGTCAATGTAACAGTTATAATCTTTAATCAACTCTAGCCAACGCCTCTATCTCAAGTTAAGTTCCTTCTGTGTCTGCAGGTATTTCAAACTCTTGTGGTCGGTGAAGATAAAACATTTTTCACCAAAACGATAATGCCTCCAAATTTTCAATGCAAATACAATTGCTGCTAACTCTAAATCATGAGTGTGATAATTCCTCTCATGAGTTTTCAGCTGTCTGGAAGTATAAGCAACCACTTTACCCTCCTGCATCAAGACACAACCTAACCCATTTCTAGAAGCATCGCTATAAATTACATAATCTTTTCCTGACACTGGCTGGGTCAAAATAGGTGCTTCTATCAACATCTTATTTAATTGCTCAAAACTCTTTTGATACTTCTCTGACCATACAAATCTAACATTCTTCTGAAGTAATCGGGTCAAAGGAGTAGCAATGGTAGAAAATTCCTTTACAAATCTTCTATAATAACCATCCAAACCCAGAAAACTTCTAACTTCTGTCATATTTCTAGGAGTTTTCCACTCTAATATCGCATGTACTTTCTTGGGATCCACAGATATTCCCTGTGCAGACACTATATGTCCCAAGAATGCAACTTTCTAAAGCCAAAACTCACACTTACTGAGCTTTGCATACAGTTTCCGATCCCTTAGAATCTGAAGTACTATCCTGAGATGTCTATCATGTTCTTCAGGAGTCTTAGAATACACCAGATATCATCTATGAAGACTACCACAATCTAGTCCAGGTATGGGTGAAAAATTCGGTTCATGAGATCCATAAAAGCCATTGGTGCATTTGTCAATCCAAATGGCATCACTAGGAACTCATAGTGTCCATATCTGGTACGGAAAGCTATCTTCTACACATCAGCCTCCCTAACTCTTAATTGGTAGTATCCCGATCGCAAATCAATCTTAGAGAACATCCCTGTACCTTTTAACTGGTCAAACAAGTCATCAATGCAAGGCAGTGGATATTTATTCTTGATAGTAACCTTATTCAACTACCTATAATTGATGCATAACAACAGAGATCCATCTTTCTTCTTTACAAATAGTACTGGTGTACCCCAAGGTCAAACACTAGGCCTAATAAATCCTTTATCTAATAACTCTTACAACTGAAGTTTGAGTTCTTTCAACTCAGTAGGTGCCATTCTGTATGGAGCTATAGAGATAAGTGCAGTACCAGACATCGCCTTCACAGAGAATTCTACCTCTCTGTTTGGTGGTAGACCAGGTAATTCATCCGAAAAAATATCTGGGAAGTCACAAATTGTAGGAATGTCACTGATACACAGTCCCTCCTTACCAGTTTCAATCACATAAGCTAAATATGTTGTACACCCTCTTCTTATCAATCGATGCGTTGTAGTAGCTAACATCACATTTGATAAGAAATCTGATCGTTCCCCATCTACAGTTATTTTTGTTCCATCCCAGGACATCAAGGTGATTCACTTTAACCGACAATCTACTATAGCCCGATGAGCATAAAGCCAATCCATACCCATAATAATATCAAATTCTCGAAAAGGAAGGGCTATCAAATTAGCAGAAAAGGTACACTGTCGAATACTGATAGGACAGTCCAGATATACTGTATCAACTACTACATTATGCCCTAAAGGATTACTAACCTGAATATCATCTTATAATAAAAACATCACAGTTCATGGCATATATATACATAAAAATCCAATCACTCAATCAAATTTAACTCCTCTTTTCTCCGACCTTAGGACCGCCTAAATTAGCTCTGATACCACTAAATGTAACACTCGATAGCCGGACATTGGTCCAAATACCAATGTCACACTACACTACGGTAGTCCATAAATTATTATTAAATTATCCATTTGCAACATTCATTATTTTAACCATTTAGTTGGGGGTCCCACATTCTAAAATATCTTATTAATTAATCTACAAAAATTCGGGCAACATAACGGCTGAAACCTAAATTCTGCCTTCCTACAAAATCTATAAAACACTCCCAAAATATTCACAAACATCTAACCCAACCTCCAAAATCTAAATATATACTCCACAAGATTAGCCAAATACAGAACAACAATCATTTCCAAAATTTTACATATAACCATACTTATATACAATACAATTCTTGTGCTTATCCCATCTACTTTTTTATAGTACATAATGCATATATATATATATATATAAGTCCAAAACTATATACAGTCTCCAAAACTAGCCATGTTGTCTTACAAGGCAACATCCATATGTACAGGCTAAACAAAACCGTAATAATGCTGGATCCTTCTAACGTTGATTTTCTTTCAGCACAAACTCGGTCTCTGTCTCCTGCGTGTAGTACAAAACCACACACTAAGTACAAAAGTACTTAGTGGTGAACATAAACTTAAAACCCCAAAATTTCACTACAGTTCATTCACATATTCTTCATAATTGTATTTCATTATCTATTTTTCATCGGTTCATTTCATTATAATACAAATTTTTATCTCGATTAAAGTCTAGATTTTTACTTTTATTGACAAAATTACTAATTTACCCTTGCTTGAGAAATTCGTTCTCAATTATAGCTTTTCAAGTTTTATTCTCAAATTTTATCACTTTAAATTTGAATTTTACACTATAGGGATAAATTTTCACTTTAATCCCTAAAGTTTCAAATATGCATTTCTGTCCTAATTTTTTTTTGTTTATCAGTTCTTTTAGGCTTTTACACTTATTTTTCAGTACGCTTTTGTCCAAACAGTAATTTATTCTCGCTTTTCAAGTTTTATATTTTTACTCATACAGTATCTTTTTATGCTTTAGTCAATATAATATTTTAATTCTCTTGCCCCTAGTATAGCATGAAAATGTATCACTAATTAGGATGAGCGGAACTATGGACCCTATAGGTCCCAATACTCCAGTAGTATCAATTACACACATATTATTACTTTTTTCTTTCTTTTTTTTTTCATTTTTCCCAAATGCTCCAATACAGACGTGGAACCATATCAAGGTTACCATTATACAAGTCCTTATGACTTGCTACCGCGGTGATAGAAATATCCATATGGCTAGCCATGTACATCCTAATTTCTGATTTCACACATAATACTAAGGGCAAAATACAATTATAATTTAATACAGTTTATAATAATACATCATTATCGATTCATGATAATAATTAGTATATATTATTAAAAATAGTCTCAGTATTTCAAATATACCAGTTTTTTAATTAAAAGCATGCAATTCAATTACAATTATTTCATTTATTTTTTTATTTTATTTATTACTTTCTTTTTCAATACATGCTCTTCACATATAATATATATTAATTATATTTTATTTTACACTTATTCCAATTTATATCTCAAAATTTTATAAATTTTCTTAAGGTCCCTATTCGATTGCCTTATTTCAATTTCCTTATAAATTATATTTTCTACTCAATTTAATCACAATAAACATAAAATCATCTATTTTTCAATTATTTCAATTTAATTCGAAAAATTACATTTTAGTCCCTAATTTTTTTAAAGTGACCGAAATTTTTTCTAAAATTAAACTTGTCTAAATTTTAATTAAATACCATAATTTCACTAATTTATCTTCTAATTGCACAATTTTAAGTCCAATTTCACAATTAATTTGTAATTAATAATTAACCTAAATTTTTTTCTAATTATATATACAACATATATATTATCAGATTAAAGGGTTCAAAATTATTCACTTATAAAATCACTCAATAATTTTGTCTTTCCCCTTATTTTTGGTTGATTTGCTTCCCTCTCCTTGCTCTTCAATTGACAGCAAATTCATGGCCAAAATTACCATAGATTAAGTCA
Organism: Excoecaria agallocha; assembly: GCA_037975025.1. NCBI lineage: Eukaryota > Viridiplantae > Streptophyta > Magnoliopsida > Malpighiales > Euphorbiaceae > Excoecaria > Excoecaria agallocha. The sequence goes on along the minus strand of CM075807.1, from coordinate 111,772,930 downwards.
AATTTTTGCTCAAATACACACAATAATATAATCAACACTTAATTACTCTAATTATCAAATAAAACTAAATTTTTCCCAACTCAGCAAATTATCCACTTGAAGAATTAGACTTTATTCATCTTTTTTCACCACCCATAGCAACCAAAGGTGAAGGAAAGCAAGATGAAACAATTTAATTGAGATGATGGTTGAGAAATCTTAGAAAATAAGCCATAAAGAAACAAAGAAAATGAAAGAAGAAGAGTAGAATGAAGGCATGGTAAAAATAGGAGAAAATGGCCAAGAATAGCCGGTCAACCAAGAGATAAAATCTCTTAATGCCCACATTTAATGATACACCTACTTTAGGACAAAAGAAATTAAGTCCTAAGTGGGTCTAATGTCATATGTCACCATTTAATTGGTCAATGCACTTTTAGTTGTCAATTTTTAATAAAAATTACACCAAAAATTCCTAAAAATGTTAATTAGGCCATGTTTAAAATTTTGGATCAATCCGAGGTCGTTTTGATATCTAACTAGCCACGAATGTAAATTTTAACCAGTCCGAAAGCTGAATTTTCAAAGTCTCCAAAAAATTCATTTTATTATTCTAAAAATTTATATACATAATTTATAGTCAATTGGTGCAATCGAAATAATTTTATGAAGTTCAGAAAATATTTTTAAGCCAGTCAAAGTTTTCAGTCAACTATATTAGTCCAGTTATTTATTTTATTTTTCCCTTTTGGAGATCTATTTGACTTCAGTTATGAATCTTTACAATTTGATAAATCGGCGGCCCTTGACTTCTCTAGTGGTGAGTCGAATGTCAATTCAAAATCCTAAAAATTTATTAATATTTTAACAAAAGATCATGAGTTAATTCTTGATATTGTTAAACAAGTGGAAGATTCAAAACTTCAAAAAGATATCATAGAAAAACTTTTGAAATCTTTTGAAATAAGATCCTCTAAAACATCCAAACGTTTATCCTCATCTTCATCCTTAATCCCAAACAATACTTATGATTTGATGAAGATTTTAAGAACAAAAACAAAAAAAAAACAACATGTTAAAATTCAATAACTTCAAGAAGAAATTAGGATTGTTAAAAGAGAGTTAAAAACCCTTAAAGAAAAACAAGAGAATGATTGAAAACTTCTTCAAACTATTGTTTCCAAAATTGCATAACAAAGTTTAGTGAAGAAGAGGAAGATAATGAATAAGAAACTAAAACATAAAACTTAAAGAACAAAATTGAAAACTTTGAAAAACTTCCAAATGATTTCTTGTTTATTCTAAGAATGATTACAATAAGAAATTATCTTATCAAAATCACACTTATTTTCTCATAATATTTTAAAATTGAGACCATTGCCTTTTTTGATAAAGGTTAAGATTTGAATTGTTTAAAAAGTTATATCATTCCAAAAAGATTTCTTGAAGAAACAAATGAAAAGCTCACTATAGTTAACATTTCCAAAATGCATATCAAAAGCAAAACTAAAACTTCCATAATAAATGGAAGAATTTCTGTCAGAAATCCTTTCATTTTGATAGAAAATATAAATCATAATGTAATTTGGAGACTCCATTCATTAATATGATAGCTCCTTATTCTGTCAACTGTGATAGTATTTCTTTTAAAAAAAAGAAACAAAATTATTTTCTCTTTCATTGAGAAACAGAGAACAAGAAATTTAAATTTTTTGAAAGCTTGTTTTATTTACAAAAATGAATTAAATTATATGATTCAAGGAAAACAAAGGCACTTACATTTTCTCTAATATGATGTTTCTTGTTTCAAAATCCAAGATAAATGGAAAATGATTTGGTAAAACAAAAAATTTCTAATTTTCAAAAATTAATTGAAGGGGAAATTTCTTCAAATTTGCTAAATGCATTTTGGAGTAGAAAACAACATTTAATACTTGCCAATTCAAATGAATCATGAACTTGAAAACCATTGTAGAAAAGAGATTTAGGATCTAAAATCAAAAGGTCTAATTATAAAATATAGGTTTCTATGGAGTTATGCAGCTTTCTATATCAACAAAAACTCATAAATAGAAAGAGGTACACCAAATTTGTTAATAAATTACAAACTCATAAACAAACCTTTGAAATGGATTCGGTATTTGATTGCAAATAAAAAAGATTTTTTTACAAAAAGTTGATTATACATTTGTATTTTCAAATTTTGATTTAAAATCAGGTTTTTGGTAAATATAAATTGATCTAAAAGATCGTTACAAAACTGCCTTAACTATTCCATTCGAGCAATACAAGTGATCTGTGTTACCGTTTGGACTAAAAAATGATATTTCAAAGTTTCAAAAAATTATGAATGAGATTTTTAATCTATTTTTAAAATTTTGTGTTGTCTACATTGAGGTTATTTTTATTTTCTCAGAAATAATTAAATAGCATTTCAAAAATCTCAAAAATTTTTCCATATGGAAAAAAATAATGGTTTGGTCATAGAAAAAATAAAAATATCTCTTTTTCAAAAAAGTGTTTGTTTTCTATGGACATTATATTTCCTAATGAACAATCACCCCAATCGAGAGATCCTTAGCTTTTGCAGATAAATTTTCAGACAAAATCCTAGACAAAATTTAGTTACAAAGATTTCTAAAAAGTTTGAACTATATTTTAGATTTTTGTTCAAACATCAACCGATTAGAAAAACCTTTCCATAATAGGTTGAAGAAAAACCCCATTTTATAGTCTAATGAACATACTAGGTTCATTCAGTAAATCAAAAGATAAGTAAAAGGAATCCCATGCCTATATTTAGCAAACCTATTAGCACTTAAAATCATTGAGACTAATGCATCTAATATAGTTTCTTGATATATTTTAAAATAAAGAATGAATGACAAAGAATACATTGTCCAGTTTTTATCTACACATTGGAATGATTGCCAAAAGAATTATTCGACAATCAAAAAAGAAATTCTTCCAATTGTCACGTGTATAACAAAATTTCAAAGTCATTTACTCAATCAAAAACTTTTATTTTGCATTTATTGTAAATTAATAAAAGAGTTTTTATAAAAATATGTTCAATACATTGCTTCAAAACAAAATTTTTTCAAATGGCAAGTAATCCTTAGTGTTTTCAATTTTGAAATTGAATTTATTAAAAGAGATAAAAACTCAATCCTGCCATTTTCTAACTAGAGAATTCCTCCAAAATAGGTCTTGAGTGAACTTGAAAGATGCCTAAAAAATATAAAAGAAAGGAGAAAGTGGTCCAAAAAGACCAATAAAAGGAAATTGCAAAACCTATAACCATCTCATTAGCTATACAAATCAAATCCTAGGCCAGAGCAGTTAAGGAAGAAGAAAAAAAAATAAAATCTTCAAGTCCAATAAAGGATCAAACCTATTAAACAACAACTAAAATTGAAGCTTATCCTCAAAGAGCTATAGAAATAGAAAAGCTTAAAAACTCTCTAGGCACTGAGGAATTATACCTTCAAAAGCTTACAAAGATCTAATAATCACAAGATGCTCTTGACGCCAAAAGGCTTGTACTGGTAAGGCACTTCTATTATAACCAAAATCAGAGAAAGAAAAATCTTTTTCTTCAAAAATTCTTTCTTAAAAATCTTCAAATCCCTCTCAGAGGGAATTCTACACAAAAATTGTTATTTTTAAAAGCCTACAGGATGATTCCTGGAATAAAATTATTTCAAAATCCTCAGGTGAAGAATTTTCTCAAATTATTTTATCACAAAATAATTCCCAAATGTTATTGTCTTAATATAAATTAAAATTGAAATATCTTGTTAAAATGGATTTTCAAAATATTTGGACCTTAGAGGATGGATTTTACCAACCTGATCCTCAAAAGGCTCTTGCAAAAAATTTTCAAAAGGTTGGCTTTTCAAACTTTGGAATTTAACAAAATTTCAGCCTTACTATAGAGTAATCTTAGAATTGATAGGATCTATTACCATTCAAAATAACCCAAAAATTGGTTTAGTCATAAACAACTCAAGCGTAAAAATCCATAAAATCCTATCACCTTTTGAATAGGGATAAGCCCTCCACAATCTAAAGTACTTCTCCATTGATTTCAAAACCCATATCAACCATTATAGAACCTATAAATACTAAGATTATCAACAAACCTAGTATAAAGCCTTTCTACTTTAAAACCCAAATTTTAACCACTTTTAGCTATTCTTTTTCAATCCCAAAATGGACCTAACAAAAATCCCATTTTAGTGTGTCCATTAGTGAAAACTATATGGTGCCATTCCCAAAATCTTAAAACCTAAGGGTCAAGAAAGCCATACCTTTTTTAAAACCACTTATAAACCCACAGATAGGGAAAGAAGGTTTTATTCTTTAATATTTTTTCCATAAAATTTTACATATCATGGATAACGACCTAGCATTTACAGTATCAATAAAATGAAGCTCAAACTGTCATTGAGAAAAAAATCAAAGTCTGCTAGTGGACAAAATTCTCAATCCTGACCAGTACTAAAAAAATGTGCAGTTAAGTAATGGTTAAAAGTCCAAGGACTTATCAAACAAGACATTGGAAGAACCCAATTCCTAGCTAATAAATCTTTTGCTCAAATCTAACTCATAGCAGTAAAAATAAAAGAGGAATACTTTTCGATTATGGCCCAACTTTTACAAATCAAGGCCTTATCATGCAAAGCTTTTTCAGTACCCTCAAAGGCAAATTCATCTTCAAATTCTATGCCCATTATCAACTAGGGAGATAATAATAAAGATGATTGTTACGATATTATTCCACCACCTTAGCAAGCCTTATTTTAAACATTGGCTTAGCCCATCTTGTCAAAATTATGGACTTGGTCCATATTTTGTAATTTTCAAAATTAGGCCTAGCTCACTCATTGTATTAGGCCCAGCTTATATAAAAATAAAAAGTTAAAAAGAAAAAGGATTCTTGTACAAGTTTTTTATCCTATTCTCCACCTTTCCAAAACCATGTAAAGACATGGTACTCTGGTAGGAGGAATCTCATCTTTATAGTTAAAAGAGCCATTTCATGGGTCCAAGCTCCCCATAACTGATTGAGAAATTTCCTTATGAAAAAGAGCTCTCTTTTTCATTAAGGGGCAAAGATTTTCTTAGAGAAAATTTTCCAATCTCAAACCCATTCATCCTAGTTATTACGAGGCTTATATGCTGAGCACATCGTGCAGTCTTGAGTTGTATGTAATTATCTTCAAATTTACAAAAAAAAATCGTAATTATTTTTTAAAATCTATAAATATCACTCATGTGTTTAACACTTTATTTATTTTCTATTAACATATATTTAAGTATGCTCTGCACTTACAGCACAAGTTGATATGTTGCATCAAAAATATTATTTATTTATTTGTGTTTGCATTGCATTCATTTTTATTATTTGTATATACCCTTAGATCATGCAACATCTTTTGTATACACTTTGTGTGAAGTGTATATAGTGCATAAATAAAAGTGTATACATCAAGTTTTCTTATTCATAATCCAATTTTAATTTCTATAATCATTATCTTTTTTAATAAGGGTGACCACATCCAGCAACGTTCAATTTACTATCTATTAAATTCAAAAAACATAGGTGGTGAATATTAAAGAAAAAACACTTGCATGTAATAGGTTCAAAATGGATGAAATGCGATGTCTTTATGCATTAGTAGTAATAAAAGATAAGGACTTAGATCCTTATACACATTGCTTATCATACTACACCAAAAATAGAATGTTAACAACATATGAAGAAATTGTTAATCTAATTCCTAATTCAAGATGCATAAAACATACATATAAGTGTTCAATATGAAGTTTCCCTACCACTAAATGAAAGAGTAAAGTTTGAAAGACCAAAAAAGAAGAGAATTAAAGCAACTTGGAAAAATAAAAACAAAATAAAGTGTGAAAAATATAACTATAATTGAAAAACATGTAGAGATATTCCAAAAAAAAAAAAGAAGTGATATAAAAATTTTATTATTCATTTTAATATTATATGTAAATTTAAAATAATTTTAATAAAATAATACAAATTCATTATTTGAAATTGTCAAAATTCCAATGTTTATTATTGTGGATATATACCTGGTAAATTTCGGCTAAAAATGTTTCTAAGTTTTTTACATGGTTATAGACTTTACAAAAAATGGATATAATGTATACACAGAAGGGTATACACTATATACTCTTTGTGGAAAGTAAATACACCGTATAGATTTTTATAAATACACCATATACCCTTTGGAGAAAGTGAATACAGTTTATATAATTTTTATGAATACATTGTATATGCTTTAGGAAAAGTGAATACAGTGTATAAACTTTTGCAAATACATTGTGTATGCTTTGGGATAAGTGAATATAGTGTATACACTTTTATGAATATACTACATATGCTTTAAGGAAAGTGAATACAATGTATACATTTTTGTGAATACATTGTGTACACTTTGTAAAAAGTGAATATAATTTATAAAGTTTTTTGAATACACTATATGCGCTCTGTTTAAGGTAAATACAATGTATACACTTTTGTGAATACACTATATGTGCTTTGTTTAAAGTGAATACAATGTATACACTTTGCATAAAGTGAATACACTATATACACTTTTGTGAATTTAGTCATTGTAAATCTAACCTTACAGTTATAGTGAATATATTATAAACAAATTAATAGCAACAAAATAATCAAAAACATGTACATCAAATATAAATATTATTCAAAATTGTATATATAAAATAAATTACACAGTCTTTGTACATAATTAATTTTGCTAAAGCTAACCTACTTCTACATTATCCCTAGCCTTCTTCTTATTAAAAATTCCTTTTTCTCTCTTTTTTTTTCTTTTTTTCCATTATTTTTTCTACTATCACTTTCAATAATTTCATATCTTTTATTCAATCCATATAAATATAGAAACAAAGCTAATTTAATTTTGTGATCCTCTGAATTAAACTTTATTGGAATTAATCCTCGTTCAATGTAATATTCAATAAATACAATTAAAAAAATCCTACAATCATTGATAAAAAAACATAAAAAAAATCAACAACACAATCAGTTCTATTTTAATAAATAGTAATATAGCATAGAAACTCAAGATATAAAACATGCCTACTTTCTTGTGTAATTTAAACACTATATGCATTCACCACTTTCTCCAAAAAACATAACAAACTTACCATCAACCTCAAAACAGCAGTCATAAAACCGTACTTGAAAAGTCAATAGAAATCCTTTCAACCTATAGCTCTTTGATTTTTCATGCTAAAAATTTGCCTTAAAACTTTCAATCATCATTTAAAACACATCCTTGCCCCATGGATAATCGTTAAATTTTGCATTATCAACAAATGTAATATCCACTTTCCTTACCATAGTATCACCTATACCTGTCAAAATAAAGCAATGAACCAAAAACATAATGGTTATTTTCACCCATCCTCATCTGACTCCTATTTTCTATCTGAAAAAATCTTACTTATTAGATCTTTTTTTGTCCTCTAAAATGTTTCTCAATCAAATGATTACCATCTCTTGATAACTTTTCTTGTTGAACTCTCAATTTCACTTCAAACTAGTAACCGTAACAAATTCAACTAACTCAAACTTCAATAGTACACTATTCACCTTTGTTCATTAATTCCTTATTATTCTCATTATACACCTCTGTCAACAATAAAGAATGGATTAGTTACCCTAACCAACAATCTTGGGCAAATACAAAAAGCAACCAAAATAGATTTCTTTAAACAACCTTTGTTGATTTTGATTTAACTTCTCTTTAATTAATGTAATTGCATCAAAGTTCATGCAAGAACTCATTTTGCTTAAAAAAATGATCATTGGGATTAACATATAAATCTCTAAACTGTAAAATAACATAGACAACATATGACAATGATAAATCTTAAATTACAACAAAATATAACAACATTATAAAAGCAACATCAAACAAAAATATTTAACCAAAAAAAAAAGCAAAGAAAAAATATACCTTATTTTGCACTATTAACTTCACCATTTTTCTTAAAATTTATGAAAAATGTCTTGTATTATCAGATGAAGAACTTGACTTAACCATTGTGTTATGATTAGATCAGAGATTGTAAAAAAGATAAAGAGACAATAATAGAATTCATGACAAACAACTGAATAAAAATCCCTATTTCTTTTGCCAAGAGTACATATTTGTACTTCAAACATATTCAAGGCAAAACCAAAATGCAAAACAAAAAATAATCGATATTTAAACAGAAAATACAAGAGTTATACTTTGGGCATCCAAGAATCTCAATTAAACAATACATGTGAATGCTTTTACCATGTTCATATACCAACTAAAAATAACTATTTTTGAAAAATGAGTAGAAAAAAGAACTTTTATATAAAATCTAAAGTGTATACATTGTATTTAGTTTTTTGCATACGTACATTCGCTTTGCATAAAATGTATACATTGTATTCACTATTTTGAATACACCGTATACGCTTTGCACTAAGTGAGTACCATGTATTCACTTTTTTACTACACTTTATATGCTTTAAGCAAACTGTATATATTGTATTCACTTTTTTGAATATATTGTATACGTTTTGAGCAAAGTGTATATGTTGTATTCACTTTTCTGAATACAATGTACACACTTTGTACAAAGTGTATACACTGTATTCACTTTTCTAAATACATTGTATTCATTTTTATAGTAACAATTGTGATATGCTGCAAGAAGAAATCTAGCAAAACCCATAGAAATATAACACCCAAACACAAAGTAGGGCCAAAATCACATTAAAATAGATGAAAAATCAAATGTATAAAATCTGAAAACTTACATTAAGAGCAATCTTAAAGCAATTGAAGAGATGAAACAACAAATTCTGAAACTAGTGAGAGCAATAGTAATCAGCAACTGGCAAGAGAAGCTTTTTAAGAGATCAAAAATCGACGACAAAGAGAGAGACGACATGCAAATGTAGATAGGATTTAGAAAAGAGATTGAGTTTGGCAGCAATGAGTGACGGGAGAGAAAGCGAGAGACTAAAGCTTTCAAGAAATAGAAGTAAAAATCAGAAAATTTGCGGGAGAGACTTATGAGCACTAAGATTTTTGAAATAAAGAAAATAGAAAAGGGGATATATTTGACATATCAATATTTGTAAAATTAAAAATGGACATTTTTGAAATGTAAAATGCATAAATGAAAAGTAAAAACAAACCATATGGCATTTTTGAAAATAAAATTAAAAAAAAGAGAGAGAGAGAGACCCTATGGTATAATTTTTTCTAATCTAAATGGTCTAATCTGATAATGATTGATTCGATTCAAATTCGTCTAACTTGATCCATTAGCCGCATCTAAAGATAAGGCTTAGCTAGGAAACCATACAAATAGCCAAATATTTACCAATGAAAAAAATGTATGGAGAGGATTATTCCTAGGCATTTGACTATTTGGCGAATTTGTTGAAGACTAGTTTCCTTTTGTTTTTTTTTTCATTATTTTTTCCCTATTTTCAATCTTACTTCTTCTTCTTCTTCTCTTCTCTTTTTTTTTTTTTTTATGGAGCTTATTTTCAATCAATTGAATAAATGTTCACGTTAACAACATCAGTTACATTTTTTTTTTATTATACTTCAACACCTTAGTTTAAAAAACTTAATTTCATATAAAATAATGAACTACAGTCTCCATCAATTGAACACGATAAAGTAAGCAACCAAAATGATAAACACTAACAATAAAATCTGATAGAATGGAAAATTATTGCCTTTCAGAATATCTTGTAACATGGAAAAAAAATTATATATTCATGACTTTAAGTACTTATTTGTTTGTGTTTTTTTAATGTATGTATATATACACACTCACAAATAAGTGTTCACGTTTACAAACAAGTGTCTACTTTGTTACTTTTCTCATTGTGTTCTTCTTTTACTCCAATATGATTTACTAAATATAGTTTCTATTTACTATTTACATAACTTAATAGTTAGTATTTACTTTTGATAGGTGTATAAGTCTCTTCGTATACCGGGAATTAATTCTGACTACTTTGTTGATGGACTTAAAGAAATGCCAATGTATCAAAGTCTAAAAAGTGAACGGCTTAGATCCTTGAAAAAAATGTAAGATGCATGATATGATTAAAAGCATAAACCATGGAAATTCTTGCTTAATAAGTATCCAAGGTACATCAACTATAGAAGCCAATAATAATAATTATTATTATAATTATATTTACAAGACTTATTTGTCACAAAATAATATGGTCTTGGATGCATATGTATTAATGTCAAACCTTATTATATAGAATATAATTGCATTGTTAGAAAAACTTATACATGGGTAACTTGTAATGGCAAACATAGGTAATTATGGCAAAGACTTTTTTGCCATAACCCAAAATTGTTTTGCGTAAAAAAAATAAAAAATAAAAAAATAAAAATAAAGATCTTTCACTTCAAATCAAAATGAATATTAATTATGTTCAAAGCCCAAAAGGAGTACAGGTTTTTTGATTTTATTGTTGTCTCCAATCATTTGTTAGCTCTCTCACTCTCTTTAAATATGGTTGCTTGTGAATAGGTAGGTAATTATTTGGACACATGAACGGCTTATAGAAAATAAAAAAGATTATTGAATATATAGTGTTCCCTTTAACTAGATAACCAATAGGATTTGAGTTTTTTTGGAGTCACTAAAACACATTATTGTTACTCAACATAGCCAACCGCTCCAACCCAAAAAGATTGTCCATGAATTAAACATCAATTAGAGACATGACATTTGAGAAGATGTTTTTTAATTAGTTGCTAGAATTAATCATATGAGACATCAATTAAACCATAATAAGGATTAAAAATAATGAGAGTGTTTAGTTGATAGAATCTTAACATTTTCCCATAATTCACCTTTCCTTAAAAAATAAAAGGTGAACACTGATACATTTTTAGATCACTAGTGTCATGTGCCCATAAATTGCACATAATTTGCTATTTTATTAAATAGATAAAAAATGAAATGATTATATTAATTTAAAAATTCATATACTCTCAAATATTTATGGATTGCAATATAAGCTAATATACATATAGAAAAGAATATGAAATACTATTCTTAAAAATAAAAATAGAAAATGGAATTAGATTTATAATAAAATAGAAAGTGAAAAGCCAACAAGATATTGAATATAAAAAATTTAAATGTTATAAAAAATAATAATAAGTACTGATTATTTTAGTACCCCTTGTATCTCATTTTCTACCTGCCTATACATGCATTCTAAAATGGAACAAAAAGAAATTTTAAAAACGACACTTGAAGTATGGAGAAGTGTGAAATAGAGATAGTAATATTATACTAATCACTGTATTATACTAATACTAAATAGTAAAATTATACTTTTTTATCACTATAGTTAGGTTAATATCAAAGTGTCATTAGATACTTATCATGATTGATGACTTATATACTATTTATGTATACTATGTAACTACTTCATCAACTATAAGGTCTAGCGCTTCATTAGAATATTTGTGTTTGTTTGCATAAGATATTGTAAGTATATAATTTTTGTATATGCGTAGACATGATTCAGCAAATATTACATATTAGAAAGTGACAGTCCAAGACTAGCAGAATGGATAGCTTGATGATCAACTAAAGACATTGGTACTCAGTTTCCGTTTCCTGAAATATTAGCCAAATTTAAGAAGGAAAATGAAGGGGATTTTTGAAATTTTTGGTAGAATTGATATAAATATCCCTTTACTTGATGCAATTAAATAAATATTTCGTTATAGTAAAATTTTTAATGTACTTTGTATCAAAAAAAAGCTTGATTGGTTATGAAAAAGCAAGTTTGGGAGAATATCTCGGCCATGATTGAAAGGAATTAAATTATCCCAAAATGCAAGGGTTAAGATATATTACGTTATTAACTATCTCTTGTAAAATAGGCAATTTTGGTATAAGAAAAGCAATATGTGTTTTGAGGGCTTCATAAATGTCATTGCTAATATCTGCTTATACATATCTAAATGTTGTTATTGAAAAAAAAAAATGCAGTCATTCAACTTTCTGATAGGTCTATTATATATATACACACCAAAGGGTTATTAGAAAATGTTTTGATTTAAGTTAATGGGTTGATTTTTCTAAATGATTTTTATGTGTTCAAGAGGAAGGAATACAAGTCTTCTAATTCACGAGGAAGTTTATGATTAATCCATCCATATATATACAAACAGACATGCTAATTATTGTTAAACAACTAATTGTTATTGAATATTGATGACCAACCTATAAACGGGATTGAAAGTTGGTAAACTCTAATATATATATATATATATATATATATATATATATATATATATATATATATATATATATATATATATATATATATATATATATATATATATATATATATATATGTTTGAACCCAAAAGTTGGTAGACTCTTGTTCCTGTTTGATGTATTGAAATTTATGGAATAGATTAATAAAGTTATGACTTTTATTTATTTATTTATTTTATACCTGAAGCTTAATTACAGTAATGGATAATTACTTTTTAAGATTTTTCTTTCATTATTAATTAAACTTTTATGAAATATTTTATGTTTTATTATATTTAACATTTTGATAAATCTTTTGTATGAGAGAAAACATTCTTTTATGGTTAATTAAAATTAATAGTTAATCTATTAACATTTAATCACAGCGGACCATGATTACAATTTTCATTTTCGCAAAATTGATAGTTATGGAATGAACTTAAAAAAATCGGTTATGGATTGATTACCAATCCATATTCATTCCTAAGTACAATGAAGCTAGTAAAAATCTTCGATGATTTTTTTTTTTTTTTTGTTAGCTTGTCTTAGATGTATTCTTTAGTTCTCTCTTCCACCAGCCGTTTCCGAAAAAAAAAATAAATAATTAATTAATTAATTATGTGATTCCTAGGGCTGAATGTGTGGAGTATTTTTATTTTCTGGGTCAAAATCTTCAAATTTACTTATTTCCTAACATAGAAAATTTAACTAAAAAAATTCTAAATCATGCATTAGTTCATGTTTAATATAATATTTTGAGTTTTGAAAGTTTTTAGGTTGGCTATTCCGGTTAAGTCTTCCAATTAATTGAAACTACAAATTTATAAGCAGTTTCAAATTGAATTATTATTGATAACAATTCGAAAATACCTAGCTTCTATCGGGTTTCTTGACTTGGATGCGAGATTACTTCAGTGGCACCTGAGAAAATAGAAAGTGCCGGTGAAGGTCCGGGGGGACGCTCCGATGGTCAAGTTAAAAAGAGTGTGTAATGTTGGAGGTAATTATTGAGAAGAACAAGCCAATACCTGAGAAAACCATCTATTTATGGAGAACGAACTCCTACTCTCATTCAGAATCCTTGTTACCATAGGATTCCCGCTAAAGAAGGACTTTCCCCTATCTTGGAAGTCTGCTGAAATATGCAAAAGAATGGGCAGGACTCTTCCCAAGATGATGCCGCTGCATTCCCCTATTTGGATCCTGAGGGATCCAAATAGCTAGGACTTCGAGCCATGGGCTGGACTTAAAGGCCCAATATGGTTATCATAGGTCCCCTCTGAGGTATAAGACATTCATATCCAGAACAATTCAAACTCTATTCCCAAGCTCAGCAACTATTCAGCTACACAAGAACAAAATGACGCTTCGAACTTTGCATCGGCATTAAATCCAAACGACGTCCCATTGGGCTAAGTTATGACAGCGAAAATAATAAATACCTCCCTTGATACTCGTGATAACAATAGGCGTGATTAATTATCCCGCTTCTCGAGAACATCCGCATTGTCTAAGCTCCTCCTCATCCATCGGCTCGCTCTCCCTATAAATACCTTCTTTCCATTTGTATCTCTTCCTTCGCTGCTCCCTTTCTCAAACTCACATTTTCCTCCCTTCTTTTTTCTCCCGAGTGTTCATCCATCTTCATTGCATTTCGTCACCAATTCTCAATAGGTTTGTAATACCCTTACTATAACAGTTCTACGGATTTAAGCGATTAAGCTGGAAATTTTTTTTTCTTAAAATCATATACTTAACTAATTAATTCATTTATCACCATTTCTTTTTCATTATTCATGATTACCACTCCAACTTGTCGATGACCTATGACTATCCAATTTTACTATTTATTTTGTAAAAATCCAACAATATAACGTTTTAGAAACTTGTCTATCCAACCTAAAAATCAAACAATCCACAATCTCTTAGGGGCACAATAATTTATAAAACAACTTATATACATATACCTTCCACCAACATTCATTCTCATTCCATACACATCATTCAAATCACTTCTTGACAAAATACATATATATATATATACAATACTGTTCAAATTCAGATCACTTCTTTACTTTAAGTTCAAATAAATATATACATGCCAATTCAAAAATAATAACTCGTAACTATCTCATTTTCCTTCAAAATTTGCTCCCTTGTATACTTTAGCTCCAATCAATCTTTTGAACCTACACGCAGTAAACACTACGTGCCGAACATTAAATATACTTAATGGTGACTATAAATTAAGGTATTTTTCATACAAGCATAATTGCATTAATTATGCCAATTTCATTAAATTTTCTATCAAAAATACAATTTTCGTGTTCTTAACAGTTAATTCAAGCTAATAAACTTTCAATTTAATCCTTAATTTTTCATTTTATTACAAAATTACCCTTTTACCTTTTAATTATAAAATTGCCACTAGTTTACTTATTTTGACTTCACATTCAATTTTTGACATGCAAAATTACCAATTGATTTTTATTTTGACTTTTCCATGCAAAATTAGGTTTTAGTCCTTCCAAATTATAAAAGTTAATTTTTAGACAGTACGATCACTAAATTATCATTTTACACTTTTTATTCATTTTTTATCACTTTTACTTATTAATCTTAACATTTAGAAAAATTACCGTTTTACTCCTAAATTTTTTATTTATTTTCAATTAGGTCTTTTTTCATTCTTAACTTCATTTTTATCTTTCTTTTTACATTTTTAACTTATTTTTACCATTATGCCCCTAGTACAATCCCAACAAAATTTTTCAGACCGGATATACGAAACGTGGATCCCACAAAACTATAGTACATATTGAGAAATGATCCCAAATGACCATTTCTCATAGAATAGAATAAAAACAGAGCAGATACTATGGAAGATCAGTGTGATCCTACCATAGCAAAGCAAATCGCCATGACTTGTACTGTGGTATAGGTATCCCTATGACTAGCCAATTATATTTTGAGCTAGATTTTAACCGTCTGACCACTACTAACGGCAAAAATTCAATTAATTTCAGTTTACTTTTTAGATTTCTGACAGTTTCATTCACTTTTTCAGTTTAGTACAACAGTCATTCAATTTTCCAATACTTTTGCATAGTTTGTGAATTATTTCACAATAATTCATCATTTTTCCACTTAATTAATGAATTATTTCTCAACGATTCAACAAATTCACCTATTACATAATGTAATTTTCTTCTAAAAAATATTCAAATAATTTTCATAAATTCTATAATTCATGGACACAATATTTCATCACTATAGTCATTTTATGGCATCAAACACTAAAATTACACGAATTATACTTTGATTTTCCTTAGCGTACCATTCAGCCATAAAGGGATGTTCACCTTACACATTCTTTTAAATCAAATTAAGCATTCTAATAGCCATATTCAAGGACCTAAATCATTAATCTAAGCTCAATTTCAATTATACATGCATTTTTTCCTAATTTTTCTAAGTTACATAAAGGAGAATCATGTCAATTCAAGGGAAATAAATGGATTTAATAGACACTAAACTTTCTCACTTGCTTTATCCTTCTTAAACTTCGTTTTCCTTACGTTTAGCCTTAGAAGATTGTCCACCACCTTAAAAATCTATAATGGGCCAAATTCTTTAACATAAGAAATACCACTTTTTTTTTATCTCTAATGCTTAAATTAACCACATAAATGAACTCTAGGTACCTAAAAACACTTGTAGGCACCTTTAAACAAAATTAAAGTCTTGATTTTTTACTTACCTCAATTTGATAGCCTATACTTTTTCACTTGATTTCTTCCACTTATCTTCCTTTAATCAAGAAATAGAGGCTTAAAAAATTATCTAGGGAGATAGAACTCCACTTAGAATGCTTGGATTGAGAGAAAAAGAGAGAGAAAACTTAAAAAAAATTTGAGAAAGAAATGGCTATGGAGTATTCGGCCATGAAGGGGGAAGAAGAAGGTTGAGGAGATGAGGTTTCACTCTCAAAATATCTTCTCCCAAATGGCTTTTATAGTGTCTGAATGGGATGAACTTTGGTTCAACTTAAAGCCCACTCATTTAAGCCCAAAAACCATAATTAGGCCCATTATACCATTTTTCTGTAATTTTTCCACTTTTCAAATTCAAATCATCCCAACTTCAATTCCATCATTCTTATCATATTTAAATTAGGTTGTATACAAAATTTCAGCCCAATCGGAGTCGGTTACTAGTTCGATTCAATCAGATCGGTCTAATTCAACAATTATCGGTGTCACCAAAAAATTAACTTTTTATAACCAAAATATTCTTCACATCATTTTAGATACATTTGCAATTTCTGATAATTTTTAGATCTCATTTGCTATTTTTAAAAGTTCGGTCAAACCTAAATCAACCTAGTTAACCTTTGTACCGAATCATTTTGTTTTTCGTATTTTTGACTTTTGAAGCTCTATTTGACCTCGATTTCACTTTAAATTTCAATCCTAGATTAACCTTGATCAATATTTTTCGATAGTCAAATAAAATAATTTTTACCTCCTGATGTACATTTTACCTCAAAAATATTGTTCACTATTGAAAAATATTATTTACGGCTGATCCGGTATTGAGGCAATTACAAGGTTAGTAACTTGAATCTTTATTTTCCTTATTTTTTCATTCCTTTCTTGCTTTCATAATTAAGTGATATATTATTTCTTTAAATTTTTTAAAAATATCATGCTATCTAACAATAATAATAGTAATAAAATAGAAAACTAAGTAGATATTTTCAACAAGTCCAAAAAAATTTTTTCTTGACTTTTTATTAACATAAAAATATTACTATATTTAAAAAAAATATGGGGCTAAGATGACGATCATTAATTTAAAGGATAAGAAAAAATTACGTAGTAATCCTTTTAAGAAATATTTCTGCATACAAATTGCTATCCATCTGACGCAAATTCACATGTATAATGCGCACAAAACTTGGAGCTATTTTAACTAAAACTCACATTTAGATAGCTATTATTAAACCTTTTTATGTTTAATTTATTATTATTGTTTGCTTTGGCAGCGGATTGTTGAATCTCTCGCTACTTTGTCACTGATAGTCGCAAAGTTGCATTCGTAAATTCTCTTTAGAATATATTTTCTGTTTGATTTAATAGTTTACTAGATAGATTTATCTAATTGAAAATAACATTAAAATTTGGGAGCTAATTATCTGATTTTTTAATTTCAAAGCCAAATATTAATAGAGTCATAATTTTGAAAGACGAATTTGTGTACAATGCACCATCTGATGCCCACCGACTGACTAGATGAGCAAAGTGTACTGACAGTTCTTATTATTTTATCAGGCATAGCACACTAAATTAACGCTTCATAATTTGAGATAATTTGTAGTTTTTTCAAAATTAATTAACATTCCTTCTTTCCCGTTGGGAAAAGAGAATTGAAAAAAAAAAAAAAAAGGCAAGCATGCCTGGCGAAACTGTCGGAATTAAGCAGAAGGAAACGAGAGAAGTCAGGTGTTTCGGGCAAAGCAGAGGAAGAAAAGGTGGACAATTATTTTTATTTTTATCTGTTAAAAAAAAAAAGAAATAGGATGAAAATAGATGATAATAAGTGGCATAATGGCTCCCTATAAACAGAGACAAAAAAGAAATGATGTAGTTTGCCACCCCCATGCCCTATCTCTCCAACTTAGGGCCCAACAACACTAACACTCTCATTTTCAAATATTTAACTATTAATTAATTATATATCTTTTTTTTTTTAAATTCCCCTAAACAATTACTGTACATGATGCTATTATTCCCAATGGTACGTACCTTTGTGACATCATAGCCACGTTATGTCCACCTAAGCGTTAAGCAAATACTTAACTAAAAAAATTAAGATTTTTATTTTTTCATCCAAATTTTTAGTATACTTAGAAAACGCAGCTGAGCTTTGTTGTTGGTTTTATCATTAAGAATTTAATAAAAAAATTATTTTTAAAACAAAAAAATGTATGATATTATGCTGTTAATTGTCTTACGAAATAATGATATTTGTTATTTTTCAAAATTTAAATGTCAAAATTAATTTTAAAATAATTTTTAATATTTTTAAAAAGTTAAATAATAAAAAATGACTCTATCTCAAAGGAAAATAAAGATAACCCAACTGAAAATTTAAAACGAAAATAGAGACGTTATTTCTTAATTAACTTATTAATTCCTATCTCACACAATTGTAGAATAATTTCTCTTTGATTAATTATTTTTTTCTCAATTGCATTTATATTAGATATCCCATTTTTTAGGAAATATATGAGACCCCGTGGCATTTGTTTTTTAATCTACATCATTCGACCATAATCTTTTTGTTTCTAAATTCGTCGTTTAAGTCAATTTAAATCTCTAGTGGTATAATTTTTTTTTTCCTTTCAGATTAGAATAATGTCGCCATAATTAAAAATGAAAGATTGTATCCTGACAAAATAGAGCTATCGAGACACTATTATGCTAATATAAAAATGGACCCAGGATCAAGAAATACGAGGCCAAAACTCATATATATATATATATATATATATATATTCAACTTGTTTTATAAATTACTGGTGTGATATTCATGAAGAGCTGAAACACCCATTTATATTTTGTCTAAAATAAAATTATATGTTAATAATTATAAATTCAATGCATATTAGAACAATTATAAAATTTACTCAATAGCATAAAGAAAAACTGTAATTTTTTTTTGGCTATTCTTATTTATTAAATAACATTACCCACCAAATTAGTTTGAAAATAATAATTACCTAATCCCGATCTCAAAAAAAGAAAAATAATTACCTAATCTTCCTCCTGTTTGCAACACATTGCATAATAAGTGCATAATTGTAAATCCTTAAAACTAGATCACAGCCAACCATATTTTAGTTGTTACCACTTCTCTATAAAATTTAACCATCATAAGCTGCCCCATGCATAACATCTTATCTCATTTTCTCATTATTTTCTATTAAATGAACTTAATCATTTTATCCAAGTTTAACCAAGTACAACAAAAACATTATGAGCCATATATATATATATATATATAATGAGATGGCCCAGAATAGTGCAACGGCATCATTAAATTAAAGAAACGACCCACAATGAATTTTTAACTAAAAATTGCCAAAAAAAAAAAGATACCAAAGATTATTATGATTATTAATTGAAGAGATGATAACACCATTATAGGTTGGTTTGGAATTTGAGAAATGGTGGGGTTTGGATGGGAATTGTATTATGCAAATGATCACTCCAAAAAAAAAAAAACCATGTTGAATACTTATATGGAACATAAATTTTGAAGAAATTATCATTAATTATAAATTCGACAGCGTCGTCGGACTCTAGGTTGTCTTATTTTATAAATTTAAAAAAGTTTGAACAGAATTTTAGGGGAAAAAAATGAAAAGTGTAAAAAAATTGAAAAAGGGAAAATGAGAAAAGGCAAGGAGCTTTTTAATTTTAATTTTTTTCTTTTAAAAAGTCAAATAGGGCCTATTTCATCAAATCATAATGATATCTTCACCGCCGATACAGAGTGTGGAGATTTGCACCCAAGATTCATCATCATTGCTCTTCACATATAATTTCTTTATTGTACTCTAAAGAAACCCTAACACTACTAAAGACACAAACCCTAAATATTATGTGTAATATTATTAACACTTTATCCCTTTTTCATTTTTCACTTTCACTTCTTTCTTTTTAAAGATTTGCAGTGGAAAAGCATTATAAATTTTTTGAGACATTCTTTTTCTGTTCTATCATTGTTCACTCATATTCCCCATTTCCTTTTAATTTTTAACTCCATTAAAATTCAAGTTTATCACCATATCATAATTTCATAATTAATTTTCAATATAAGAAAAGGATTATTTTTTACGAACTCTAGAATTCACAGTTTTAGGATAAAATTAGCTTCACTAAGCTAAATCTCATATAATTAATATCTTAAAACTTTATTTGAAAATCAAGAAACAGTAATTATTGGTAGATTAGTGAGATTAAATACATAACCTTTGAGAAAATCTGGAAAATAAAAACAGGTCTAAATATATAAATTTGTCGTCTATTGTTGACCTCTACACAAACAGGAAAAATGCCATAAAACCCATAATAATGTAGCACAAAAATTTCATGCTTTTGAGGCCAAACAGTAACATACGAACATGTGTTGCCCAATACATATATCACTTAAAAGAGAGCACAAAACTAACAGATTAAAGAACCCAACAACCCAACTTCAGATGAATATGTGAAAAAAGTCTATGCATACAGAATTTTTTTAAAATATTTTTTTAGAATATTCTTACTGTTCTTTTTCAAAAAAAAAAAAAAAAGAAGATGAAGACACAAGTATATAAAAAGGGAGGAAATAAAAAAAATAGAGAAAAGGGAAAGTAGTTAAGTGATATTTATTTATAGGTATTAGGTTACTTTCATTTCTTGGTAATTCTGCGTTGGTCTGTATATGATATATCTGTTGATCATCCACAGAAGTTAGTTTTGTATAATCTTTGGAGCTGTGGTCGTCTGGTGATCAATTAAGCCATGCTAAACCAGGGGTTGTTTGAGGATCAAGAGATACAAACACAAATGGGTTTCTTTAGTTTTCCTCAAAACTTAATATTTCCTCAAATGGGTATTTCCCATCAATCTCTTAAAGCCTTCAGTACTATCCCTAATTCACTTGCACCTTCTGATAATCATCATTCACCTCCTTCTACTGCTAATCTCACCCAAACCCTAACAAAGCATAGAGATCATCATGATATTACTTCTATTTCTGCTGGAGGATCTCATCTTCTTTCCTTGCAAAGATCTACTGCTAATCTCTGGTACATATAAATATCACCCATTTTTTTAATCATCTCTTATTATAAATTTCTAAGATCTAAAGTTCAAAAAGATTCCATGCCTTGTAGCTAAACAGATTACACATACATGCACACAACTATTGTATTTTCTTTTAGGTTGAGTTTCAATAGATGAATGTAGTTTTCATTTTTTTTATTTTTTACTTTATATATATATATATATATATATATAAGGTAACTGAAACTTACTGGCCGACTGATTCTTATTCCAGTTTCTTGAATTATTATATTATTTCATTCATGCATGAACTTTGCCTCTCTTTGTTGTGTCCATGTAATGTTCAGGGCTTGGGGAGAAGTAAATGAGTGTTTGAGCAGCAAAAGAATCAGCGGAGATGAACATCTAGGCCTTTCTGCAATGAAAATGAAAAAGATTAAATCAAGAAGAAAGGTGAGAGAGCCTAGGTTTTGCTTCAAGACAATGAGCGAAGTAGATGTACTAGATGATGGTTACAAATGGAGAAAGTATGGACAGAAAGTGGTGAAGAACACACTGCATCCAAGGTTAGATTTTCTAAATTCTTAATTATTCTTTTGAATTAAAATAAATTAATTTCTTCTACATGGACTTTAGCTTTACTCGTATGTATCTTCTATGCTTTACACATGCTATATGTTGCCTTCTCTCTCTTTTTCTGTCATTCTCATCATTATCTTTTTCATTATTGTTCTTTTACAGCCTTTCTAGAGGAAGTTTTGATGGATAAATATATTTGTATATATATGTTATCATCACTTGATAATAATAAAAATATAATTTAAGATAGTGACCAGAAAAGAAGTAATTATTCTCTTTAAAAAGACAAAATCACATTTGTAAAAAAGAAGAAAAAAGTGCAACAATTGATCAATCATAATGTTTTATGCAAAGCAAAGTGTAAGATTTTGAATCAATTCTTGAAAGTTAACTTTATAATAATATAGAAGATATAATAGGAAAGTGATAAACCCGATTTTTGCTTCATTTTACAAACAAAAGAAATTAAATTTATAGACCGATTATACATTTCCATCACTCTGAGATTATCAACATGGATTATGATGTGGTTTTTGATTATCAGCGTGTACATTTCAATGAAAAATCTACTATTCTTCTTTTTGCTCTTTTTATTTTCCCTCTTAATAAAGTTTAAATTTCGGTTTCATTGTTTTTTTGGGCATATTTCAATATTGGATAGAAACTCATATTATATATTAAAAAAAATAGTAAGTGTTCAAAAAAAAAAAACTAGATTTAACTTAATTCCAAAAGTTCATAAACTCATGAAATTAGAGTTTTCAAAAGTCATTATAAAGAGTTCAATGTGGAATATTTTATTATAAATAATTGTAATTGTGGTGAAACTAACTCAAATATGACTTGGGGCCATGGTGAATTCACAGTTATGAATTTCATTCTTCAATACCCGTACAATTCTAATACTCAATGTGTGTGTGTGTGTATATATATATATATTAATTGATTAAAAAGCGTTTAATTTCTTTTTAAATTTGTATTTATGAATCTATAACTTTGGCTAGCAGTTGTGTAGCAATTTCAAATATAAGAAATTACACTTAGAAAAGAGTCCGAGAATGCAAAATGTGCAAAATACTTATCTAGATGGATTTCACAATTTCATTCACTAATACAAATAATTAAAACATTGATTTAAATATACCTACCAATCCTTGTTAAATGTGTATTACTTGTTTGTATGGATACATGTTTTTTTTTTCAAAAGGGAGCAAAAATCCAAATTCGAAATCTTTTGATACATTAGAATCAATATTTACCACTAAAATGTCTTATTGGAGATCGTATGGATGTATTTTTAATGAGTTGTGTATTGTTACTTGATCAATTGTGTTCTTTATTTGTCTATGCAACTTATAAGATAGTCAAGCTATTGATTAAAATTCAAAGGCAATGATTTTAGCTTCTTGAATTTGTGAAATATGTATAATAGTACGTTTTCCATTTATTTTCTTCTTCTTCTTGCATGAATTTCTTGTGAGCATGGGATTGTTAGACATGATTTTTGGCATAGGCAAAGTTAAAAAGCCATTATCCTATTTTCAAGAGTTTTTTTTTTTTGTTCTTTTCTTCTCTCTCTCCAAACAATGGATTATAAAATTAGTCCTCAAAGATAAATGTGATGGGGCATAATATTCAGTCTTTATAGTTACGATTAGTTTATGAATTAATTATAATAGTTTAGTCCAAAAATATTCATTTACCAAATATTTTCATGTACATATAGTATTAATACTTATATAATCATAAGATGCAATAATAATATCTGTTTCATTTAAGCAAAAATGTAAGTGCACACTTAATCCATAAAAGAATTTTCTAACGAGTATATGTTTTGAATATGCAATGAATTTTGAATCCCAGTAATTGTATTTGAAAAAAAAAAAACAAATCAAACTTTACATGAATCTAAGAGTAATTTTTTTTTTAATTCATTGACACCTAATAATTACAAGCATCAAAATTCTGATTCAGATTCACCATAATTATATCTCATGCTTTGTTTGTCCATTTTCACTTTAGTCCTCTTTACTTTTAGAGCAAATCAAGCACACTGTTTTGCTTTTAAAATATAGTCTGCATTTTAACTTCTGCATTAATTTTTTTGGGACCCATTAGCTAATTTTCAGCAGCTGCCACTTTGCATTGGTGAAATTTCAGCAAAACTTTTTAATTTTCACCCTCCAAAGGTGTTGTACGGAAAATATTTATTGGTCACGGGGCATGATATTATAATAATAATAATAATAATAATAATAATAATAATAATAATAATAATAATAATAATAATAATAATAATTAACAAATTATTTTCTGAATTTTCTAACGCTAGGACTCTAATTTGACTTGAAAACGTATCAATGTGTATGTGTTTGCTGCATAATGCATTATTTTATAAAAAAAAATAATATATATGTGGATAATTAATTAATATAAAATTTATATGTATAAATATAGGAGCTATTATCGTTGTACACAAGATAATTGTAGAGTGAAGAAACGAGTTGAAAGATTAGCAGAGGATCCAAGAATGGTGATAACAACCTATGAAG
Source organism: Excoecaria agallocha (assembly GCA_037975025.1). NCBI lineage: Eukaryota > Viridiplantae > Streptophyta > Magnoliopsida > Malpighiales > Euphorbiaceae > Excoecaria > Excoecaria agallocha. The sequence continues at coordinate 111,748,614 of CM075807.1, read as the reverse complement.
GAAGACATGTACATTCTCCATCACACGAACTCGAGGACTCACAGGCTCAATCCCACCTTAACAATTTCTTTTTCTAGTGTGTGTTATTTTATTTTGTTTTATTTTTTGTGTATTTTACATGACAATACTTATTTTACATCCAGTCCATCAAATTTTTTATGGGACAAGCTAATGATAGAGTATTGTGTAGGAAAAGTAGTTATGATAATTCATACTTTGTTACTCTATCATTAGCTAAATCCATTAAAAATTTCATGAACTAGGTTCAGTCATGTTTTTGGTGCATCAGGTCTAAGCAAGTATTTTTCGTGTATTATCAGTTTTTTTTTTGGTATGAAAAATAAAGCATATCCATATATGTATAAAATTCATAGTGGCTACATTTCTCAGGCCTCTTTCTGCACGCCTTCATATTTTACAAATAAATCTCAGTCAAAGCATTGTAATATTCTAGTCATTGATCTGCTTAAAGGATCTGCAAATAAATTATCCTTTCCTGGAATATACTCAATATCAAAATTAAAGTTAATAAAATATTCTTGTCATTTCATTTTTCTTTTTTGAGCCAATTTTTCACTTTAATTCTTTGTAATAAAAGACTTTACCTTTGTATTATCAGTCTTAACTGTGAATCTTTTTGGTAGTAAAACCAATTTAAATTTTTCTATAGCATATTTCACTGCTAATAATTCTTTTTTATTACTATGATAATTATTTTCTGACTTTTTGAATGTTCTTGAAGCATATCTATATATTTTCTTTCCATCTTTACTTTTTAAAATTGCTCCCCAATAATTCATCCGAGGCATCCGTTTCTAATAATAATTCTTCATTTTTTTCTGGTAAAGGTAGCTTTGATAATTGCTTGCAATATTCTTTTATTTTCTTTACTGCCTTTGTGTCTGTATCTGTCCAAATCCAAGGCTTATTACCTTTCATTTTGTCTTGTAATATTTTTTTTTCTTTTTAGCGCACTCTTGTATAAAGTTACTGACATATGTGACGTGTCCTAAAAATTGTTGGACCATCTTTCTACTTTCTAATTAATCTGAAAACTTTAATAAAGATTTCGCTATGTGTAGTTGTAATTCAATTTCTCCTTTTGATATTGTAAATCCTAAAAATTCTATCTTTTTTTTTTGATATATGTGATTTTTCTTTAGACAACATTAGTCCATGTTTAATGCATCTTAATAAGAATTGTTTTATATGCTTATAATGTTCTACTAATTTTTCACTAAAAATAATTATAACATCAATATATACTAAACAAAAATGCCTTAAATCTTTAAACATGTCATCCATTTTTCTTTGAAATAATTGAGGGGCATTACAAGTTCAAATGCATAACGAACCATTTGTAATGTCCTCTTGGTGTACTAAAAGCTGTATATTTAATACTTTTTGGATGCATTTTTATTTGCCAAAATTCTGACTTACAATCAAACTTGGAATACCATGTTTTTTTCTTTTATACTATTTATTAGAATTTCTTTATTAGGTATTAAGTATCCATCAAATTCTGTTCCTTTGTTAATTTTTTTTATAATTTATTACCATTCTAGGTTTATTTCTTTTTATTTCTACATGATTCCTAACCATAAAGGCTGGACTACTATATGAACTTTTACTTGGTCTAATTAATCATTTTTTCTAATAAATCTTTTATTTGTATATCAAATTCTTCATCATCTTCTTTATTATAAAACATTCATTTACTTCTTATGGGTATATTATGTTTTAAATTTATTAAAGCATAAATACCGTTTTTCTCCCATTTTTCTATAAGATTTGTTCCTACACATTTATCTAATAAAAAGATAATTTCTTGTGGGGTTGTATTTTTCTCTATAAGTTGAGTATTTGTGTCACATTTTCTTATGGGTTCTTTTTTTATATTCTCACCATGGTTCGTTGTGCGAGGAATCAAGGTGAAGATTTCTATTTATATGCAGCTTTTAGTCTAAGAGAAATAATCTTATGTTTACAAAGAGTTGTTAATCTTATATATTGAGATCCTATACTTGAAGGATAATAATTTGTTAACCAATAATTTCTTAATAAAATATCACATTCATGATTTATAGATTGAAAGACTTGAGATATTTGAAGTATATTGGATTATACCTAAATTATGACCTTTTCTGTGATTGTTATGCTTTTTCTAAAAGCTTTAATACCGTAAGTATAAGGTGTACCAATTATAGTACTTCAGATATCGATTTCACGAGGAATGTTAATTGATATTATTCACTATTACTACTTAATTTTAATCTTATTTATAACATTCATAAATTGGAAATCAATTCTAAAACTACTCTATCGTATAAATTAATTAAATCCTAATTTATGATAATCAAAGAAGACCATTTATGTAATGAAAAGCTAATAATCATGCACTTGATACCATCATTTCAATTATTATTTATAATCTTATCAGTAAGCCAAGTGAAATATATTTCTAATCCACTCCCTCGACATAAATTAGAATGCCTAAAACATGCAATTAAAATACTAATCGTTAATTCTCATTAATGAACTAGTTGATTCTAATTACACATTTTAAGATTATTCATCAACCTATAGCAATTATCTTTACATGTGATCTCTCAAACTATGCTTTGATAATGAATTTTCTATTAACTATCAGTAAGATGTTGCTCTCACAAACTCTCTTACTTATAACCACTTTGATGATTTTCAGAGAAGGAATTGCCATCTAAGGTCATTTTCCTTAACTTATAATGATACTAATAAAACATTAATAGAAAATCCTACATACAAAGACTATCAATGTAAATGGAAAATAGAAAATAGAAAATCATTCATATAAATCAAATGCCTAAATAATATTCATGTAAAGATTACAAAGAAAAAGTAAGAGTAAGAAATAAAAAAAGGGGATCTCTCAACCCTTTTTCCTTTCACCAAAAATAATCTTCTTCCTTGTAAGTTTTCTCTTCAAACCATGAAAATAAAGCTAATAGTTAAAAATGTTAAACTTTTGTTCTCAAAATTACAAAATCAAATCTAATAATCCCTCCCCTTCAATTCCGTTCAAGTTAATATTTATACATCCCTAAAAAAGATGTCCCTTCAATTGTCTCTTCCAAAAAGGTTGTAATTCTTGATAAAAGACACAACTCTTGAAAGTCAATTTCTTCATCAACCGCCAGTTGTCGCGCTTATGACCCTTGTTGCCCTCGCGATGATGGTCTTTTTAGCCCTAGCTTTTCTCCTTCTTCTCCAAATGATATCCTTTAAGCTCCAAACCATTCTTGCACATCTCATACTAAATTTAATCTTAAAATTTACTAAGAACAAATTCTAGAGAATATGGCATATTAAGGCTTTCATACAAGAAAAATATCATGTAAAAGGCTCAAAAGCTCACTTAAGTTATAGGTCAAATTATCCTAAGCAATAAACAGGCAAAAATAATCCTTTATACATGTGAAAAGATACTCAACTTAAAAAAAACCTACACTAAAGTGCTTTGTCAAATCATAACCTTCACTATGTACATTTAATTGTTAAAGTAAAATGAAAATGATTAACCTAAAAATTTGCCTAACTAGACTAAAAATGACAGAAATTCAAGCCAAAGCATGCATTTATTCCCAAATAATTCCTAAATACACAAGCTCCAAAATTAAATTCACAACACAACATATAGATAATAATAAACAAAAACACACATATCCCCCCCCACACACACACACTTAAAAAACACAATGTGCTCATTATGTGAAGGAAATCAACATAGGCAAACACATAACATAGATAATCACATAACACATACAAACACAAACACACAATAAAAAGTAAAAATAGGAGATAAGGGAATGTTTACTTAGCTGGTTGATTAGGGGACCCCGGAGGTGAAGGAGTAAAGTGCACTTTCTGCTGGCGAAAGAATGAGAGCAACTTTCGGCTCAAGCTCTTATGACTCTTATGTATTTGGTGCATAGTAGCCTCAAGCGAATCCATACGTGCCGCCATGCTCTGGTTGGTAGCTTTGATAGCATCTAGATGTGAAAGAATATGTTGCATACCAGCAACATCTTTATGGCCAACAACCTCATCTTGCCCAGCACCAAAATCACCGACATCGCCATCAACATCTTCATCCTCAAAGCCATCTAAATCACCAAATGTGGCAGCAACAGATGATTTAAGAGCCTTGCCTTTCTTTTTGTCCCGACTTAGACCAGCACCCTGCGTAAAACATGAAATAAACTGGGGAGACCAAGTGCCTCGATCCAATACATGAGAATTACGTAAGTATTTGACATCCATTAAAGCAACTGACTCATTTTCATCCAAAGTAAAGTTAGCCAAATCGCCTAAACACCCTAAAATGATTTCGGTAACCATGTGACACATGCCTACCATTTTTTTCCTAGCAATAGACGTATGGTATAGCCCATCAAAAATAAAATCTATTAAACAAGGTGTTTTATGAGAAATCATTAAATTTAGCATAAATAAATCCTTAGTCTGAACTTTGGTGCTCTTAACCCTCCCAAATAAGGCATGACAAATATATTTATGAAATACAAATAAAGCATCATCCTTAATGAGTCGATTAGGTGCACTTTTGTTGTTAAACACATCCAAGCCAGTTATTTTATGCCACATAGATTTATGATAAAAAATATTAGAGTTAAAGCGTTTGCCATTTAAGGAAAAGCCAAACCAATCATGCATTTCATTGAAGCCAAAAATAAACTCACATTCTTGATGTTTAAACTTAAATTTAGTCTTTTGGTCATCAACATATACCAGGGTTACAAAGAATTCTACTGTCCAATCTTTTTTCACAGGCAAAGCCATGTGAGCAAAATTTTCCCACTTCATGTATTTAATATACTTGTCAAATTGTGAGGTAAGCCCTAAAGCATTAAGCAAAGAAAAATCTAAATGCAGCATACCTACATAATGCTTCTTGGAGAAAATTTTAAATTTCTCACCTTCTTCCTTAGTAAAGATGGAAAAAGGGCAGTCAAACCTGTCCTGGACATAATCTACAGCAGAGGGTGGTGAGCTTGGGCCTTTCACGGGTTGTTTGTCCTTGCGTCCAACCATTTTTATGCGAACCATTGTGAAGTCTTGTGAAAAATCAACTTAAACAACAAAATCAAGCAAAAGAAAGAAAGAAATACCTGAAAAAACAAGTTAAGGAAGAGAAGAGAAGAAGAATTTGGAAGAGAGGAGAGAAAAAAACCTTAAAAGTACTAAAAAATGGCTGAGAATAGAAGATAAATCGTCATCTTAGGGTTTGAAAATATATATAGGGTAGGTGAGCAGGCAACCAAACGGCCAAAAATTTAAATTTTATGCCCTGTCACGACCTTGTGACACTATCGCGATCGCGACACACCTTAAAAATCCTTAGGTTATGATCATAACTCTGCCGCTCTCACGATAGAAAACTCGAGCTCTTGGTGCATTGTGCTCGTGAGGAATGTTGCGCTCGCGACAGACACCAAGTGCCCAATCTCGAAGGTCAATAATCATGAGGGTGACATAGGCACGCTCGCGACAGTACCTGCACACATTTCCTCTCATCCATGTCGCGCTAGCAAAAAGGAAGACAATCCGCTAGTTAATAATTTAATTTAATTTATTTTAAATCAAAAATAGAAAAACATGAAAGACATACGAAGAAAATATACTATAAAACTAAAAAGAAACTGTGTTAGTAATTCGAACAAATATAAAAATGCAATAATAATAATAATAATAATAATAATAATAAAATTAAAGATTAAACATACAAATAACCACTAAGCCAACTTCAAAACAAAATATAAACAATTAGAAATCTATACTAGACTTTCTTCAAGCATTCGCAAGGATTGTCCTTCGTATTACTCGGTAAATTCCCTTATAACCAGAAAGGTAGAGCCTTAGCAAGTTGCCTTAATTGCACTTCTAAGTTATGGATAGAGGAGGCATGATTTTTTTGTGATTTGATCAAACTTTGTCTCCAGCCTCTTTTGATTTTCTTCTTGTGAAGTGAACTTTAAATTAAACTTTTCTATGAACCTATCCACCTTAACCTTTAAAGTTTCAAACCTATCTTGAGGTTGTTGAAATCTTACAATCCTATTTTGATTGTTATTATTTCCCCTTGAAAAATTTGGGTGACTTCTTCAACCAGGATTATAAGTATTTGAATATGGGTTACCATGTCCTTGCCCTTGTAAAAAGCTAACTTGCTCATTCGTACTACTCATTCCTAAACTACATACCTCACTTGTATGCACTTGTTTTCCACAAATGGTGCATGTATTTTGTGAATTTTCTCCCACTCCTAGCCTATTAATCTTTTGGGTTAATGCCTCTACTTGGGCTTGCAATGTCACAATAAAATCTACTTAATGTACCCCCTAGTATTATCATTAGCATTAGGTTCCCTTACTCTCTCAGTTGGCCACATGCAATTGTTCATAGATATTTCTTCTAACAACTCAAATGCACCCTTCGTTGTCTTTCTCATAAGAGATCTACCAGCCACAGCGTCTATAGTGCCTCTAGTGGTTGGATTCACTCCATTATAAAAAGTCTGCATGAGCAACTCCTTCGAAAGATTATGGTGTGGGCAACTTCTCTGCAATTCTTTGAATCTTTCTCATGCTTCATACAAATATTCATTATCGTGTTGAACAAAAGTAGTGATATCCTTTATAATCTTTGCAGTTTTGGCTAGAGGGAAATATTTAAATAAAAATACTTGGGCTAATTGATCCCAAGTTGTTATAGACCCCCTACTTAAGGAATTCAACCAAGCATTTGCTTTATCCTTCAATGTGAAAGGAAAAAGCCTAAGCTTAATTGCATCCATTAAAACTCCATTTATTTTAAAGGTGTCACATATTTCTAAGAAATTTGCCAAATGAGTATTAGGATCCTTATTTGCCAAACCATAGAATTAAATACTATTTTGAATCATTTCCAAAAGGGAAGGCTTAATCTCAAACTGATTAGCATTTACCATGGGTCTTACCACCCCTTGTTGAGCACCACTCAATACCGGTGTGGCAAAATCCATCAACCTCGGTGGATTTTCTTCTTCAGCCATGGTTAATCTCCTCATCCTATTTTTCTTCTTGCTGGATTTGTGGTTACTTGAAATAAATCTTTCATCTCTAGGTTCAACGGTTCAAGATCCTTTTGAGAACTCTTTGTACGAGGCATGAACTGTCAAATCCTGTCAATACACAACAACATAAACAAATTAAATATTGTAATCCAAAATCATAAATCAAGATTCATAATGCAATAAATTAATCATACAAGTTTCCCGATAACGATGCCAAAAACTTGTTATGCTTTATCTAAAAACTTTAATACCACAAGTATACGGTGCACCGATTATAGTACTTCAAATATCGATCCCACAAGAAATGTTAATTGATATTATTCACTATTACTACTTAATTTTAATATTGTTTACAACGTTCATAAATTGGAAATTAATTCTAAAACTACTCTATCATATAAATTAATTAAATCCTAATTTATGATAATCAAAGAAGACCATTTATGTAATGAAAAGCTAATAATCATGCACTTGATACCATCATTTCAATTATTATTTATAATTTTATCAGTAAGCCAAGTTGGAATATATTTCCAATCCACTCTCTCGACATGAATTAGAATGCCTAAAATATGTAATTAAAATACTAATCCTTAATTCTCATTAATGGACTAGTTGATTCTAATTACACATTTTAAGATTATTCATCAACCTATAGCAATTATCTTTACATGTGATCTTTCAAACTATTCTTTGATAATGAATTTCCTATTAACTATCAGTAAGATGTTGCTCTCACTAACTCTTTTACTTATAACCACTTTGATGATTTTTAGAGAAGGAATTGCCATCTAAGGTCATTTTTCTTAACTTATAATGATACTAATAAAATGTTAGTAGAAAATCCTACATACAAAGACTATAAATGTAAATGGAAAATAGAAAATTATTCATATAAATCAAATGCGTAAATAATATTCATTTAAAGATTACAAAGAAGAAGTAAGAGTAAGAAATAAAAGAAGGAGATCTCTCAACCCTTTTTCCTTTCACCAAAAATAATATTCTTCCTTGTATGTCTTCTCTTTAAACTATGAAAATAAAGCTAATAGTTAAAAATGATAAACTTTTTTTCTCAAAATTACAAAATCAAATCTAATCATCCCTCCCCTTCAATTCCATTTAAGTTAATATTTATACATCCCTAAAAGAGATGTCCCTTCAAATGTCTCTTCCAAAAGGTTGCAATTCTTGATAAAAAACACAACTCTTAAAAGTCAACTTCTTCATTAATTGCCAGTGGTCGCACTCGCGACATGGCGTGCCCAAGACTGGCTTGCAATTTCCTCTCATGTGTTGGCTATGCTCTCCTCCACATGCTGTCGCGATCCCCATCTATTGTCACCCTCGTGATGATGGTCTTTTTAGCTTTAGCCTTTCTCCTTCTTCTCCCAATGATATACTTTAAGCTCCAAACCATTCCCTTACTCCTATAAAACAAATAAAAAATCCACAAGTACATAAAACACATAAAAGCAACAAAATATACGTAAAATACCAAAATATTAAACACTATACTCAACAAAACTAAACATAAAAATACAATATTTATGATATTTTCAAGCTCATATTAGTGACTAAATCATATTTAGTAGTATTTCTTATAATATCAATTCTTATTTTATAGTCATTTGTTTTCTTCCATAAGTTTTCTGGAAATACATAAGGTTGTGCTAAAGTTATTACAGACCCTGTATCTATGAAAGCATGATATGAAGTTGTATGATAATCTTTATATATGACTTCAATATTTATGTATATACTATATGGGCTAGTTTCTATTCCTTGGAACTTTGTATTCCTTTCCATCATAGTGAAACATAATATAATTATTAGTGAGATTATATGGTGATATATTTTCTAAAAAGTCTAATCCTAATAAAATTGAAATTTGTGTTGATATAATATCCATATTTATTTTCATTGGTATAATTACTATTTTTCCTTGAATATTGATTATTGCTAAATTTATTCTTACATATTGATTAATTGTATACTTCTATCCTGAATAATCTAAAAATTCATAAACTTCATCTAAATTATATTTTTTGAATGAAAAGACTAAACTTTCATTTATATGACTCTTTGCTGCTCCATTATCGATTAATGTTTTTAATAACTTCCATTCTCCTCCAATATCTAATTCAGCTTCAATATAATATTGCTTTGCTTTTAAAGATGACCTTAAATCAATACTTCTTCTAGATCTTGTATGTATTTTTCTTTGTTCATCTATTAATAATGAGTTAGTTTCTTTTTGTGGCTTTTCTTTAGAACTTTCTCCAGAAGATATTAATAATCTTTCTCCTACATGTTGTATTCTAGGTATAATTGCTATATTTTTATTTCTTTATCTTAAATCCATTGTTAACTCATCGAGGATTGTCATACTAGATGGAGTTAATTGTCTAGGTGGTATGTATTCTACTAAATCTGAAAATGTATCATCTATATCAACTTGTAAACGTATATTATTCTTTTATAACTTTTTATGATTACTAGTTGTAAATGCATATATCATTCTATATGTTACTGAAAATACTTTTGATCCACTTGTCATTTCTATTCTATGTAATTTATGATATAAATTAAGAGCTTGATCTATATTTTTATCTTATAAGCTTACTAAAAAGTCTGAAATTATTGTGAACTTTAATTTTTTGTATACTAAATTTCCTGATACTGCTCCTAATAGGGCATCTATTGGATCATTTAATATTCTATCGTCATACAAAATAATTGAATAGGACTATCTATTTCTTGTCTAAAATATACTTTAATTATTATTTGTATTGCTCCTAAGTATAAATTTTTCTATCTATTTTTATCTGGTAATTTTGCTAAAGTTTTGTTTATTTCATCCTTATTTATTAATGGTATTATTGTATTACCTTTGGCTTGATATATATCTATAACTGACTCATAATGTTTAGCAATATAAGTTGCTTTATATAACCTATTAAATCATTTTCTTTTAAATATATCTTCTTTTTTGATATTTAGTCTATGATTGTTTAATTGACCAAATTTTTCTTCGTTAAATATTTTATTATATCTAAAAATATTATTATTATCTATTATGTCAATATCTTCATTATCGAAGCTCATTTTTATAATTTTTATTATTACCAATTTATCTTTATTCCTTAATTTCTATTTCTGACTCATCTTCAGAGTTTGACTCTGATTCTTTATCAAATTCTGAATAATTATCTGAAATATTACTATCAAAATTATATTGAGAATTTATTTCATATATACTTTCGTTTTCTGATATTTCACTAAACTCTATTGGTTCATAATTTTATTCTATCAAATCTTCATATATTCTATATGCCTTATCATTTTCTTTATTTTTTCGTTTAGGACATTCATTTGCATAATGTCCTTTTTCTTTACATATCCAACAAGTACATATTTTAGGATTTTTCTTACTATATCTTTTATTTTTTCTAAAATATCTTCCTTTATTAAATTTATTTTTCTTAAAAGGTTTAAACTTTCTTTTATAAAAGTTTTTATATTTAGGTTTATAATTTTTTATTTTCAATATATTTTATTTTTTATTTTTATTATAACATCCCCACTGTGTTCGTTCAGCTAATAATGGACAATATAAACCTCTATTAATTGCCTTTCTTATTTTACTATTTTCATATGCTTGATTACACATTTCATTTATTCGTTTAAATACATAAGTTTGATATGATCCTAAAGTTCCTTCTAATATTTCATTGTTATTTTGTATTTTATTAAATAATTTTAATCCCCATGGTTTTGGTAATTTAGTTACATCAGATTATTTTAATAACTTAATTTCTGGTCTTTGCAGTATATTTATTTTTGCTATATTATAATAATAATTATTATTAAATTTACATGTATATTGTTTTAAATAGCACATGTTACATGTTGTTAAATTTTGTATTTTCCATAAATTTTCTTGACCTACTTTCTTTGTTGATTCTGTTGGATCTAACCAATGATTTCCTATAAATTCTTCTTTTATTTCAAATTCAAATCTTTGTAAAAGATCTTTTATAGTGTCTGTTGCTGTAAAATTTTTATTATTTAATCCATATTTTGTAGTTTGTCTATCTTCTACTCTAATTTCATTCCACCATTTTTCAACATTTCTAGTTAATGTACTAATTAGGAAATTACTTGCCCTTTGTAAATCATATTCGTATAATAAGATTGACAAATTATTCATTTTTAGACATTTTTCAATTCTTTATGTATATCTTTTTTTACAATCTATATCTAATAACACTACAAAAAAAACAGCGAATTAGCGACTAAAGTTAGCGACGGATTATTTTCCGTCGCTAATTAGAGACTATTTCTAGTTTTAGTCGTGGAAATGTATTTGTCATAAATTTAGCGACGAAATAGCGACTAAAACAGTCGCTAAATTTGGCGGGGAAGAATGGCGCCTTTTTTTTGCGACGGATTAGCGACGCTATATTTTGTCGCTAAAATTGTTTCTATATTTTCAATTTTGTAAATTAAGTTTCAGAAAAATAACGACGGAAATTCGTCGCAATTTGCGTCGCTAAAATTATTTTATATTATATTATATTATTTATCTATTTTCATTTAAATTTTTAAATAGATTTATAATTTTATTTATTGATTTTACCAAACATTATAATATTAATAAAAAATATATATACATATTTATGTTTACTAATTATTTTTAATAATTTTTTAAAAAATATTTTATATGATATTATTTGCCTATTTCTCAAAAATTATAATTTCAATTATTCCAAACATTATAATATAAATGAAAAATAAAAATACATATTTATCGTTACTAATTAAGATTAAATTATAATATTAATAAAAAATTTATATGCATATTTATGGTTAATAATTATTTTAAATAATTTAATTTTACACATAAACTATGTGTTACAATTATTATAATTATATTATGAAGATTAATAAAAATAAATATTTGTAAAATAGTAATATAAAACTTATTATCTTATTTAAAATATTTATGAAAAATTTTGAAATTTATTTTTATTTTGTAAAATTTTGATCAAATATTAAATTATTAGAAATTCTAATTATATATATTTATCAAAACATCCTTTAATATAAAGACAAAATAATGAAAATTGACAGGCACATTATAATTTTTTAATTTTATTTTTTTTACTTGCAATCGTATTAATTATATTATAATTATAAAGTCTCAAAACTCGAGTGACCTGAGAATTTTGAACGGTAAAAATTAGTTTTTAAGGTTTGATTTTTAATGTCCCAAATCATATTAATTCATCTTTCTCTTCCATCTTTTTTGACGTTTAGGTAGGTATTTGCCATTAGATCGGACTGATTTTTTGTGAGTACGTTCGAAACTCCTTATTGTTAATTTTGAACGATGAAGATTAGTTTTTAAGGTCTGTAAGTTCAGTTTTCGTTGCAAAAAATAGGTTATTTTCTGGATTTTTTACGTAATGACAAGTTTTGTATACGAAGACGATCGAAAAATTATTTGCCGTTAGATTGGCTTGATTTTTGGTTACTACGTTTGAAACTCCTTGTTGTTAATTTTGAACGGTGAAGATTAGTTTTTAAAGTCTGTAAGTTCAGTTTTTGTTGCAAAAAAAAACTGTTTTTTGGATTTTTTACATTATGATCAGTTTTGTATACGAAAACGATCGAAAAATTTTTTGTCGTTAGATCGGCCTGATTTTTGCTGAGTATAGATGAAACTCCTTGTTGTTAATTTTGAACGGTGAAGATCGTGTTTGTTGCTTTCTAACCCTATCCGATTTGCTTTGGACAAAAGTTGCAATTAAGGGCTCTTTGTTCTTCTCTCTCTAATGTTTGTGTAACACCCCAACTTGGAGTTACCTGAATAATAATCGGACTGACTCGATAAATATTAATAAATAAATGATTTAAAATGATATTAAGAGTAAATAAAATTATTGGTTTTAATTAAATCACAAATTAACACAATTTAAGTTATATGAGAGAAATAATAATAATAATAATAATAATAATAATAATAATAATAATAATAATAATAGATTCATTTCTTTTTTAGAGTTTCTAGAATTCTCTAGACTGATCCGAAATTTTTATTCGGACTCGGTAATAAAATGAATATTAAATAATGAGATTAAATAAAATAAACTAAATATATAGATTGAATTATAATTGTTTAGGAGGTTTAATTGCACAAAAGAAGGAGAATTGGGTCTATTTGTTAAATGGTTTAGAATTGAGGGACCTAATTGTTAAATGGTTTAAGTATTAACCATTAAAAGTTAGTCTAATAATTAATATTCAATTAAAATTTAAAAAGTATAGAATGTTTTGAATTCTTTCTATTAACATTTCTAATTGGATGGGTATTATGATTCTCTTGTATAGTCGGAAATTCTTAATTATGGACATTAAAATTATCTTGTATGGTGAGAAATACGTAATTAAAAGTAAAGAAATTTTCAAATTGCATTCTTAATTAAATTTCAAATTAACTAATTTTGTTTGTTCAAACTTCATATTAACTAATTTTGTTTTCAATAAGTAAACCCATTATAATAATAAATAAGAAATTAATATAAATTAATTTATGTGAAATAATAATAATAATAGATGGTGAATAGTATTTTTTGATACCAGTTTATGAGGGATCAAAATTATTTAGAATGTGATATAATACTAGTAAATATTATCTCTAGGCTTTCACATTTATAATTTAAATTAAAATGTATTTTAGTAATAAATAAAGAAATTAAAGTAAATTGTTGTATATAATAATAATAATTAGAATAAGAAAAAGAAAATATAATATCTTACTTTATCCCAATTTTCTAGATTAATTTCGGTGGCCACATGTTTTCCAGGAAGGAAATAAGACTTGAGAGGAGTAAAATGAAAGGGAAAGTAAAAGAAAAAAAAGGAGGTAGAGAGAGATCGGGATCAGCGCTCCCTCCTCCGCTGCAACGTCCAACCAGCGCTCCCTCCTCCGATGCAACGTCCGACCAGCGCTCCCTCTCCTCTATCGTCTGATCGGCACAACGCAGAAGCGGAGCTGCCGATTTTGTCTTATCGCCTTCTCTGTCCGATCCTCTCCCGTGAAGCTGCCTCTTTCCTTTCGGTGATGTAAGGCTGTAAGAAGAGGGAGGAGCGGTACCGACAACCTCCAGGTGGCGACGCAACTCCGACGACACCTTCCTCCATTCGTCGACCATTGGAAGCAGGCGGATCAGCGACCTATACATCCGCGATTTTTGGCATAGATCCAAGCCACGAACAGAGTCCTTTGAGCGCGTGACCATCGCCGGTGGGCTTCCCTCCACGTCAGCTATCTCCAGGTGGTTTTGATCTCGCACCGATGAGGCTCCGGTCAAGTTCCGACGAAGCTCCGGCGAGCCTCCGGTGACAGGTCTTCCAGCTTTGCATGAATGGCGACCATCTCCCCTGCGGTGATGGGTCTTCCAGCTATCCTTTATTGTTGATTCTTTTGTTTTGTGCAGCTGTGTTCTTAGTTCTATTTTCTGCTGAGAAGCTTGAGATTATGCAGCTGTGTTCTGTTCATTGGTAAGGAACTTGAGATTATGCAGCCCAATGGGGCTGAGTTAGGCAACGAAGGTTATTTCTGCTGAGAAGCTTGAGATTATGCAGCTGTTCTGTTCATTGGTAAGGAACTTGTGGCACAATTAACTACATTTTTACCATCCTTCCATGAGACTTTTGGCTGTAATATAGTTATCTGTTGCCATTCATATCACGACCATTGCCAATTTTCTGCATAATATCTAGCTCTTATAATAAGAATGCTTTACTGAAATTCTTTGCTTCTTATGTGTCTCGAGATTAAACAATCTCCAAGTTATCTTAAGTTCCAGGTTTTGGTAAGTAATGCAACCAAAAAAATATGACTCTAATTATTGCTTTCCTCTCAAGAGCAATTAAAGCTAATCTTCCCTCAATTCAGCTTTTAGCACTAGAGAATATGCACTATAGCTACATGATGAGATTTGATAATGTCGAAGAGGCCAGGTAAATTGTTTCTCCAAATATATTTCATGCATTATATATCTATAAACAAATATATGGGTGAATGAGAAAGTTTCTCCAAATATGGTTTCAAAGTGAGGAAATTGCTTAGCAGCCCACTACTGAAGTTTTATATACATAAATGACCTGAGTAGGGGACCTAAAACTCTTTTGGGATTTTTGAAATTCAAATTAGTTCAGAAATAAATTACCAGTAATTATATATGTATATATAAGATTATAGTAGGTAATTAGTAAAAATATATGAATTAATATTATCTGAAATATAATTAAATGAAACTCTTATCTGATCAAACATTAATCAATTGATCTCTTGAAATTAAAAGCAACCCAAATTTAAACTAAATGTCCTAATCAATACTATTTCAGGCCTTATGTAATAGGGAATTGATTTAACATTATCATTTAGTATGGTAATTTTCAAATAACGTGATCCACTTGCATAGAAAATTTTAAGTACTGACTAATAACTGTATTTTCTTTTTTTAATTTCTAAAAGCAAACTATTTTCAAACTACCTAAGCTAATAATAGGTGGATAAAAATAGTGGCCACTCTATCATGTGAAAAAGGATGCAATTATTCATCTTGTTAAATTCAAAAGGAGATTAGGAGCTTTTGCATTTTCTTATTTGAGTGTATTCATTGCTGCAGGCAAGTCCTAAACTGCGATTTAACAAGGAAGGTTCATTACTGGCAGTGACAACTAGTGATAATGGTATCAAAGTCTTAGCTAACGGTGATGGCTTGGGCCTGATAAGGATGCTAGAAAGCAGCCCATCTGAACCCATCAACTCTAAGGTAGTTTTATTCTTGGGATATTTAATGTATAGGCTTTTTGTTAAATTGGTTGCTTTAGATTTATAGCATTATTTTCTTTTTTATTAATGACTGAATTTCTTTTTTTTTGGTTTTTTAATGTATTACAAAATATGGATACCTCTATTAATCCTCCTATATTAATCCTGTTCCATAACACTCTGAGCTTACTTCAAATCCACTATAAAATTTCATCTTGTAATCAGTTGTGTCATTTTTTGGAAAAGTTCCAGGGGACATACAACACTCAATTATTTTGTTTAGTTAGTTAGCTAATGAAAGTATACTACCATTTCTTCTAAATGGTAAAGAGTAATACACTATTAATTAAGTTTTTTTTGAAAGAAATTTATTAAGTTAATATGTTATAAATGAATAAATCAAATCGTTCATTACATGTTGGACCTCAACAATTATTGTTTGAGTTGATGAATTTAATTGTGGATATTTGAGTGGATAGCAATTGCCTGCTCTGATTAATTTTCAGATTGTACATGTGTTTGTAAATGTATTTTTGTTGCCTACTCTGATTAATTTTCTGTTTAACTCACAATAGAGCTCAATTTCTCTTACTTTCTTTGTATAGATCGATCGATCATTAAAAGCAAAACCGACATATTGTTGGCTAGGGATTCTTCCCTTTCTTCAGATTTATGGTTAGTCCTTCCTTCCTTTCTTTATTTTTGGATTTCAAATACTTAGTAATTGCACCTGTATTTGTATATGTGTTTTAACAAGTTTTTAATTAATTTTTATAATGAAGCAGTCATATCCTGTTATCATTAGTACTGATGAATATATATAAGATGTATGCCAACTTGAAACAACAATTAATTATTGTGAATTTTGTAGCTATTGAAATTGCATTTTGCTTGGCCAGCTGTCATGGACATGAAGTGGGTTTAGGTGTAAAAGAAAGCTTATTTTTAATATTTGTTTAAATTTTTGGTTAATTATATTTTGCATGTCCTTTGGTCATGAAAAGGGTGATATCACTGACTTGGCTGTAAGTTCCAACAATGCCTTGGTGGCTTCTGCTTCAAATGATTGTATAATTCGAGTTGTAAGCTTCTTTCATATCCAATTTCATAGGCTTATGCACAGAAACACACAAACACAAAGCCCTCCTGTTTATTTTCTTTAACTTGATCTGTGATGAATCCTTCAGGGTATTTATAGTGGCGTGTGCTAGATGGGCTTCCCATATTTGTTTTGCGTGACACAACAGAGCTGTTACTGCCATAGCATTCAGTCCTAGACCTAGATCTGTATACCAACTTCTTTCGTAAGTCTGATTCTTGATGTGATTTGATCCTTTAAATTCTAGTAATGCTTCAGCATCAACTCAAAGTCCTCACACTGCCAATAGCACTACATCAACCACATGTGAGGAAAGTAATGCAAATAATGGCAAATTGTACATAACAGTGAACCTAAAGTGATTGTGAGTTCTTTTATCTCAACAAATTCTGAACAAGTGAAAAGACATTTGTAACTTGATCTCTGTTTTTATATAATATAATTTGCAGGTTGGAACCTTCCTCCCAATACTCTAGGATTATAACCATGGGCTTTCATCAGCGCACAGACATCAATGGAGTTAGTTGGAAGGAGGTTTCAATCGTGGAACTTTTTAAAATTGCAATCGCCACTATTTACTGATTGTTTTATTTGAACATTATCGTTAATGTTAATTTGGATGTTATTTTTAATATTATTGTTTGTTGTTTAGGATGATACTTTGTGGAGTCACAAAGTCATTTATTACTTCAAGTAATTTATAATTCTATATTAGTTATGAATTGATATTATGTTTTATGTTATAAATTTATAAATTACATTTGGATTTGCATTTACATATTTATGTATGGTCTCTATTAAATATTAGGTAAACAATGAATTAATGTATTGTTTAATTATATGTAAAAAAAATAAATTCATAAATTTAAAAAATTTAACATTGTTAATATAGCGACAGAAATAGCAACGAGTGTATTAGTCGCTAAAAATGTGCTAATTCAGTAAATAAATATATATTAGCAACGGTAACAACGACTCCAAAGTTCGTCGGTAATTTTTAGCGACGAAAGTAAATTACACCGAACTGTCTCAAAATTGGTCTAATTTTCAGCGACGAAATATTCGTCGCTAAAATATTCTTAATATATTGGCGACTGATTTTAGGGGTTAATTAGCGACAGATTTTTAATTTTAGCGACGGATATTTTGTCACTAAATTTAGCAACTGTTTTCTGTTTTAGTCGCTAAAATCACCAGCGACGGCCAAATAGCGACAAATCGTCGTTCCGTCGCTATATTTAATTAGCGACGGAATTTCATTAATTAGCGATGGAATTGTCCTTCGCTAATTCCCTGTTTTTTTGTAGTGTAATACTCAATTTGGATAAACATGTTCTGTTTCTCTCGTTTTTACTATAAATTTTGAATTATTATACATAGATCTTTGTTTAGAAGTTTTTCGTTTATATTTCTCATATTCTCTTATTCCTATATTATTAGTCATTATATTTTCTTCAGTTTCATTTATTGTTTCAGAATATTCTCCTGATTTTACTTTTGTTTGTGTAAATTTTGGATTAACATTCATTTTTAAATTTTTAAAATCATAAGTTAAATTTAACATATTATCTTCAGTTATTTCATTATTCTCATATAACTTTAATCCTTCTTCAAAAGTTAATATATGAATTTTTATTGTTACTCCTTTATGTGTATGTTCTTTTAACTTTTCTTTTCCTTTTTCTATTGTTTCTACTCGAGTTTTTAATTTTGTAACTTCCTCTTTAATTTCTGTTAACATATTAAATATTTTATCCATTTTGTCTTCAGTATTTTCTTGTTTAGGTTTTTTAAACATAATAGAAGGTAACATTAAACTTCCTTCTTCGTATTTATCATCTTCATATAATGTACTTGTAAAACTATATTGTTTATTATTTATTTTTTTAATTTTTTGATTTAATATTTTTAAATTATTTTTTATTTGATAAAATTGTTCATCATATGTATATCCATCTATATTTCTTATTTCTTTCATTCATTATATCCCATTTTACTAGCTACGTAATTTAAATAATTTTTTATTTGACTTAATTTATCTAATACTTATTTTTTTTTCTAAATTTAGTTCACTTAATATTCTATATTTAATCTATACTTTTTATTTTATTTAGTAAATATTTTATTTTATCGGCTTTAGGACTTAATTGCACTCTAATATCCTGTATTAATTTTTTTATTATTCATATTTATAGTATCTATTTTATTTAGTTGTTTAATTAATTCAATGTCTTCTTCATTTAATTCATGTAATATATATTTATACATTGTTTTGGGGTTTTTATGTAATTATTTGATTCTTTATGTATGTTTATTGTTAGTTGCAAAGTTTGACTATAAGAATGGTGGTATTTTTAAAATTTAACCTTGAAAAGGGATATATGGTATAATTATCTCTATTTTAAATAATGGCATATTAGTTATGGAGGAGGATTTAGTAGGTTTAGCTAAGGGTCAAATGGGCCTAACTGAAGAGAAGGCAATTATAAGAATATATGATAGCAATAAAGGGCCTTAAAAACAAAAATAATTACCTTTCTTTGTTTCTCAAAATTTTGATTCAATTGAAACTTCTTCTCCAACATCTTTGACATAGAAAAAAGTAGAACGAAAGTGTTGCTATACAAGCCAGCTGAGAGAAATAAATACTTTAATTTGGAACTGTTAAGAAATTTTACTCTCCAGACAATGAGAGTGCTTAAGGATCATGCTAAACAACATGCAAAATATGTTTTTTCAAATGGAAACTTTATTTGATATTGATAGAATGGAAAGAGGTTGAAAGAAGTATTAGATTTGATTTTCGTTTTGTGGTTAATCGAATTGGTTGGGGAGGTGGATTGGCTTTTGTTTCGGCAAAATTCTTGTAATGTGGAGATAATTGGTTATTCTATTTGCTTTAAATATGAAACAAAGTATTAATATATTAATTATTCTTCATTTGACAATGTAAAATCATTAATTAAGAGTGAAAGTATAATTGTAACCCAAATTGAAGGCCAAAAGGCATGGGAAAGTAATTACATTAAGGAATCGCATCTTTAACTGAACTCATTGATAATAGAAATGTTTATACATGGGGCATTCCAGCTTCTGGGCCTTAGTTGACAACATGTTTGGAGTTGTTCAGACTAAGGAGAAAGCTTACACAATTGAGTTTCCATGAAATATACTTCAGCTTAAACCATATCCACAAATTGATGCAGCTAATATAGATATTATATTTGGTTGCTCTACTAAATCTAAATACCAACTTGTTTCAAGTGCATAAAAAATAAATTGACCAACCTTAATACTGAAAAGAAGACTGCTATCTGAAACCTGTTGACCAGCAGCAACTTGAAAGGAGATGGCACCTTTACAACATGCTATTCCAGTGGAAAAAATAAATTTAATTAGCAAAGGAAACAAATTGATTCAAAATTTAGTGGCAAGTGCAACAAACCTCCATCTTCATTGCTTCTAAAACTAATATAGGCTGCCCATCCTCCACCTTAGATCCATCCTTTACAAGAACCTTCACCACTAAACTAGCCATGGGAGCTACCACAGTTCCTGTTGGGTAAGATGCTGCCTCAAAATTGTTCTTATGCTGGGTTTCATCACCGTTAGATAAATCAAGCCCCAACCATTGCCTAAAATGATGATGGTGTGACCCATGCCATATATGAATGTGCTTTGTCCCATGCTGCCACCACAAAGTAGATTCTATGTAAATACACAAACGTGATATCATAGCGGGAACACATACACACTTGTTCAACTATTAATTATGCAATATTAGATTTAACAAAGTGCTAAGTTGAAATTTATTCCCAAGAACTCATTCCACCAAGCAAAGGTGACAAGAACAACAAAAATAATAATAATACAGTGAGCCAACAACTTAAGCAACCAAAATGCTTTCAAAAATAGAAGCAACAAAAATCCCATACTAGAGTAGGTAATGCCAGAGGCTAGATTCAAAACAAAGAAGAAGCATTTGCACATTAACCATTTAAAAACGCTATTTACCTACAATGACTATTTGAAAACGTCATTTTCACGTTTTTTTGTTCTCATTTCGATCCCTTGGTATGCTCGTCGGAACCAAGTCGGAGCCTTGTCGGAGCTGCACCAACACTACCATCGCGAAGTCAGGATCGTCAAGGACCCATTATCGATGATCACGCACTGTAAAGAGCTACGGTATGGTCGAGATCTACATCGGAGCAACTTGCCACACCCATTTTCGATCAACTCATCACCGGCACTTGGAGTCGGACAAAGGGTACCGGAGTGAACTCCTCGTCTTAAGGAACTCACCAGTGCCATTTATCTCCAAGCTTTCCGTCGTAGGTCACCGGAGGAAAGGAGAAAAGTGTTCGGTGAAGAGATCCCGAAATCGACAGCTTCACTTCTGCATTGTGCCAATCAAACGATAGAGGAGAGGGAACGCTAGTCGGATGTTGCAGTGGAGGAGGCTTATGACATCGATTGCAGGCGTCGGCAAGGTGTCCTTGTCCCGATCTCTCTACCTCCTTTTTTTCTTTTACCTTCCCTTTCATTTTACTCCTCTCAAGTCTTATTTCCTTCCTGGAAAACATGTGGCCACCGAAATTAATCTAGAAAATTGGGATAAAGTAAGATATTATGTTTTCTTTTTCTTATTCTAATTATTATTATATACAACAATTTACTTTAATTTCTTTATTTATTACTAAAATACATTTTAATTTAAATTATAAATTTGAAAGCCTAGAGATAATATTTACTAGTATTATATCACATTCTAAATAATTTTGATCCCTCATAAACTGGTATTAAAAAATACTATTCACAATCTATTATTATTATTATTATTTCACATAAATTAATTTATGTTAATTTCTTATTTATTATTATAATGAGTTTACTTATTGAAAACAAAATTAGTTAATATGAAATTTATAAGTTTGAACAAACAAAATTAGTCAATTTGAAATTTAATTAAGAATGCAATTTGAAAATTTCTTTACTTTTAATTACATATTTCTCACTATACACGAGAATCTTAATGTCCATAATTAAGAATTTTTTACTATACAAGAGAATCATAATACGCATCCAATTAGAAATGTTAATAGAAAGAATTCAAAACATTCTATACTTTTTAAATTTTAATTGAATATTAATTATTAGACTAACTTTTAATGGTTAATACTTAAGTCGATTTTAGTTACATACTTTTTTTCCTAAGGGAATTAGGTGTATCCTATATATATTTTTTGCACTTATCCATAAAAACCCATTTTTCCTAAATCTTAGTTTCCATCTTATAGTTTCTTTAAGTATAATTTGTATTAGAAATTATTAAATTACATATCTTGAATACAATTCCACTTATTATTATTAAAAATATAAATTTTCTAAATAAATAAGTTTAGATTTTGGGATAATTGACAAAAAATTATTAAAAATGTAAATTTTCTAAATAAATAAGTTCAAAAAATAGATCAAGTATTCACATATTGAACTCACTTCAAATCTCTCTCGATTCTACTCTACTGAAAAATACATCACTAGTATAATAATACATGTTTTAGATTAACAAAAATTATAGAAAACCAAAGCTTCTATAAAGTATAGGAATAGAAACGTCTTTACTAATCTTAAAAACTAATCTTCACCGTTCAAAATTAACAACAAAGAGTTTCGAACGTACTCATTAAAAATTAGGCCGATCTAACGACAAATGATTTTTCGATCGTCTTCACATACAAAATTGGTCATTATGTAAAAAATTCAGAAAACAGCCTCTTTTTTGCAACAAAAATTGAACTTACAGATCTTAAAAACTAATCTTCACTGTCCAAAATTAATAACAAGGAGTTTCGAACGTACTCACCAAAAATTAGGCCAATCTCACAGAAAATGATTTTTCGATCGTTTTCGTATACAAAACTGGTCATTACGTAAAAAATCCAGAAAACAGCCTCTTTTTTGCAACAAAAATTAAAATTGCAGACTTAAAAACTAATCTTTACCGTTCAAAATTAACAATAAGGAGTTTCGAACGTACTCACCAAAAATCAGGCCGATCTAACGACAAATACTTAACCGTTGAATCTTTACTTACACTATTCTGTATAAAAGCTGTTCAATGTGTGTGTGTGTATTAGAAAATTTATTCATTTAGAAAAATAATAGAAATTAAATTGAAGAAATTAAATTAGAAAATTTATTCATTTTGACTTGTATGAGTTTAAGTCTTGGATTGAACTCTATTGTCTTATTTAACTAAATAATAAATTAAGCTTAAAATCATATATGCATTAAATTGAAACGGTGGAGAGATGTGTGGGAATAGAAAATGTTATTTTTATATGTAGGTTAAAATTTTGAAATTACTAAAATGCCACTACCAAATTTCATCATTTTATCCTTGTATTCAAGGATAATTTTATAAATATATATTTTAAATTTTTTAATAATTTAAAATTTGCTCAAAATTTTAAAAAAATAAAAATAAATTATAAATTTTTCATAATCATTTTAAATGAAATAATAAACTTTATATTATTATTATATAAATATTTATATTTATTATTTTTCATAATATGACTATATAATACTTATAACAATTACTTTATTATTATTATTATTATTATTATTATTAAAATGTAATTTTTTTAAATAAATAATTTTATATTTGGGGATAATTCGTAAAGAAATCAATAGAATTTCTAATAATTTAATATTTGATTTAAATTTTATAAAATAAAAATTAATTACAAATTTTTTATTATTATTTTGAAAGAAATAATAAATTTTATATTATTGTTTTATATATTTATTTTTTTTAATCTTGAACACGCAAATATATAATAATCGTAACAATTAATTTATTATTACTGTTAAAAATATAAATTTTCTAAATAAATAACTTTAGATTTTGGTATAATTGATAAAAAAATTATTATCAACTTATAAAATAGTTTCTAATTTTATGTTACAAAATAAAATATTTATTTTATATGGTCTATATTAAAATTACTTAAAACTATACATAAATCATGTGAGTGAAATTAAAAAAATTATTTCTTAATTTATTTGCGACGGATTAGCGACTTATATCTCCGTCGCTAATTGTATTAATGTAACAAATAACTATTACTGACAAACGAATTTCCGTCGCTAAACCGTCGCAAAAAGGCACAATATTTCCCTCCAAAATTAGCGACTAAAATGTCTGTTGCTAAATTTTCTGGAACAAATTTCATGAATAAAAAATTATAAAATTTAGCGACGAAAATATTCGTCACTAATTCCGTCGCAAAAATGGCGCCTTTACTTTTTGCCAATAATTAGCGACTGTTTAATCGTTCCGTCGCTATTTTGTTCCAAAAAATAGAAAATATCCTCCCCACGACGGAATTGTAAAACAGTCACGAATCCGTCGCTAAATTTGCAACGAAAATAATGTCGTCGCTAGATTTAGTTGCTAATTGGCAGTTTTTTGTAGTGATAAGTCTACAAATCCTTGGTCCAAAATAAATCTCTTCTTGAAATACCTATTAGAAAACTCATCTATTCCTCAACACACTTGAACCAAATACAATTTATAATTAGAAATCGAAACCTCTTCTCGAAATGCAAAGAAAATTAGATGCAAAAAAAATAAGAATAGAGCATTTACTTCCAAAAAAATTATTCAAA
Source organism: Excoecaria agallocha (assembly GCA_037975025.1). Taxonomy (NCBI): domain Eukaryota; kingdom Viridiplantae; phylum Streptophyta; class Magnoliopsida; order Malpighiales; family Euphorbiaceae; genus Excoecaria; species Excoecaria agallocha. Next base: position 111,723,882 of record CM075807.1, on the reverse strand, counting down.
ATCAATGTTCAATCATTATCTCACTATATTAAAATCAAATCCAAATAATCATCAGGAAGTAGAGAAAATCACATAGGAAATAGAAGAAAACATAAAAATATGCATTAAACCCATATATTCAAATACAAATATAATTCAAAAATTTATAAGTGAGAAGAACTAATCTAACATTAAGAATATAATCATCAAATAAAAAAATTAGAGTTTCAAAACACTCTTAATGGGACAAGAAATGAATCTTAAAGTTTTGTCTTTTTTAACCCTTAAAATCTTTATTAAATCCCCAAGTTAAAGATTTAATCTAATTTAATCTAAGGTATTTAGAAACAAAATTGAAATTAAAATTAAATTTAGACAAAATTTAAGAGAAAAATGCTAATCTATAGTGTCTAAAGTGTAAAAGAAAAATCTAAAACTATTTAAAATTGGTATGCTCTCCTTTCGAAATTGAAGATGATGGCTTTATATATTTTCAAAATTACACAACACTTTTTTTTTTATAAAATTTACCGAGAGATGTATTGGTGCGTGCATTTTGGCTACTGACTGAGCTACATTTTTTATATTTTAGTGTAAAATCTATCCTAAATATTTTCACCTAAAATTAATCCTGCAACTCCAATAAAGCTCCAAATTGCTAGGAATACTTAAAAATATCTCAAAAGTTTTAAAAAACCATAAAACATAATAAACTAACAAAATAAAAATAAATAAAATAATAAAGATTTAAACAAATAAATAAAATGCAGAAAAATGCCAAGAAAATGGCCAAAAATACAAATATAATTGGAACTTATCATTAGACCTAACTCTTTTAGATTTTCAAACCTTATTACTTAAGGGGGACTATTTTCATAGCTAATTTGTGAAGGATTTTTTTTTTTGGGTGTAAAATTTTAAAAAATTAGAAAGTTGGTGCAACAGGAAAAAAATTTAGCATTTTAGGATGATTAAAAAAGGTACCCATGGGTGTCATTTTATGAAAGCGGGACCCACTGCACAGAAGAGGAAATCAGTACAAAAAATGGCACTTTTTATGCTGTTTTTCTAGCACTTGAGATGGCATCATTTAGGGAGAAAGGGAAAGATGCGTTAGAAAATGGCATCAGTTTCTGCCATTTTTTACAGGGCCAAAACATGGTGTTTTGATAAATGGGAAGCACTGATGAATGGGGCCTATCGTTCAGAAAATGGCAAGGCCCTATACCATTTTCTATAATAATTATTTTTTAAAAACTATGCCTTGTAGAACATAAGAATTATTGTGCACTGTAGAGCGCACAATAATTCATTCTTGTGCCTTGTAGCCAAAGCACGAGAATTCTGCAAAAAATATTTTTTTTAAATAGCATATATTAGTGAACTAAGCCCCTCTTTCATTTATTTGCCTTACTCTTGCTTTCTCCCTCTTTGTTGCCTTCTTTCTTTCTTTATAAATATTTAACTTTGTGTTCTTGGTTTGTTTTTAAATTTTTATTGTTTTTGTTCAACAATTTGGTTAAAGGCTATAAAAAAGGTAAGTCATGTTAATATAGTAAAATTTAATTTTGTTTTTTAATTTATAACATATGGCTAACTTAATTTTTATTTTTAAAATGTAGGTGTTTTTGAGTTACCAATACAATTTAAAGCATAAATATTTAAAGGTAAGTTTCTATATATCTTATCTATAATTATTTTAATTATTGTACATAAAAATGTAAAATATATTTATAGTTGGTAAAAAAATTATTGTATGTTTTATTAGGATGAGGAAATTATAATTAATAAATAGTTGCATTATAAAATTAAATTCGAAAATCATTATTAATTTGAAAATTGGTTTTTCAGTCCCTTATATCGTGTTACAAATTTATACCATTGTAAATTATGATGTTAATTTTTTTATTAAGAAGATTAGTTTATTTTTATATTTTTATCGAAAAGATTAGTCAACATGATCAATAATTTTGAAATTTTTACCTATAATTTGGGAATTAAAAAAATATGAATTTATATATTTATTTTTAGGGGATAAGTAATTTATATAAATATTATGTATATTTTGATAATTTAATTATTTTTTATGTGGGAATTAATGCATGTAATGTAAATTTGTAGTAAAAAAATAATTTAAAATATATTAATTTAATAATGTGAAATAGATTAATTTAATTTGAAACATATATTAATTTAATGTTATATTTATCTTCAAAAATTAGAATAAAAGTGAAATTAAAGTATTATGAAAATTTTTTAAATATAACATTTATTTTGATTTATTTCACATTATAGATGATGTTTATCTATTTGGCACAGAGATGTATAAGAGGTGACATTGCAAGGGCAATGGTTAAGGAAAAATGGAATAATTTGTACTGCAACATAATTGAAAACGACATGACAATTACCGATCATATTATAAAAGAAATAAAAAATTACAATATATTATAATGTTCGGATATCCCATCACAGAAAGAGAAATTGTTAAAGCTCTATGGATGACGGTGCCATTGATGTATTTCAAATCTATATTACAATTTGGAATATGCCTGATGTGAAAAAAATATATGGATCTTGTTATCATTTTTGCAAAAGAAGTAATTGAAGTTAATGATGATCAATTTTTAAAAATCGAAGATACAATTCCAGTGGATCGAAGAACTTATTATAGATGGTATAATTATAATTTATGGCCTAGATATTATGTTCATTAGTGGATGTAAAAAATTAGTGATGTATCAATGTATCAGTGTATTTTGTTACAAACTTTAATGTATTTTATATTTTAAGTGATTTCAATCAATTTACGAGATTAATTATTTAATGTTATTAATTCATTATTTGTAATTTTATTAATTTTAATTTTTTTATTTCATAATAATAAACCGTTGACATATAGAATTAATTTATTTGCAATAATTATTGCAATGCATAATAAATTATAAACAATAATAAAATAAATATATGACATAAAATTTTAACAATTAATTGAACATGTATATGTTAAATTGATTTCAGGTTAAGACATAGATCGCCATTTAGGAGCTGCACGAATAAATTCGGATCCTATTATTGGTGAATTGTTAACACTTCAAGGGAGACACCTTTTAGATGCAATATGGAATAATTCAGTAAAAAATATATTTTTTGATTCATATCCCCCACATCGAGTATTTTTAATAATATATTTAAATTTTAAATGTATGGTTTAACTTGTTTGATTTATATTAAAGGTTAAGAGATAATTATTGAGAACAAGAAAGAGCAGCTTGGATAAACACTATACAAATATTGATAAGAAAATTTTACCATATATCTATTTTCAAAGAAATTGCCAACATTGGTGTTATTCAATTAGATTGAAATTTAATCACATCGCTTATTGAGAGGTGACGACAAAAAATGTATACATTTTATCTCACGTTCAGTGAAGAAATAATTACACTACAAGATGTTGCAATTTTAATAGGTTTACCAGTTCAAAATGAACCCTTTACAGGTAAAACAAAAATGGTTTCGATTAATATTTTATAATTATGAATTAAATGATATTTTTAGTGTGATTTTATGTATTTAATTGAGTTAATGTAATGTTAATTTAGTTGAATTATAGTTTAATTTGTTGAATTTGTGTTTTAAGGGTTACTTTTAAGTTTTGATTTTTTTAGGGGCAATTTAAAGAAAAAAAGGACTAAATTAAAAGAAAGGAAAAGTTTTGGACCAATTTCATAATTTTGGGAAATTATAGCAAACAATTGTGACGTTTAGTCCATAAACATTTCACTCGGCCGAGCAAGGAATCCAAATGGCTGAGTGTGATAAAACTGTAAAACAAGACCAAAAGATGAAGAATTTGTTTTGGTACAGCAAGCTTGTACTTGAAAGTGCATCACCAAGGCAAAAATCATGCTTGGCTGTGCATGGTTGATCTTCATTTTATACATAGCAGTGCATGGTTTTACTTCTTCAAATGCTTTGCCGTGCATAAAGAAGTAAAGTTTGATGTAACTTTCAATTTAGTAGAATCCTTTTCTTATTCTAATTGGGAAGCAACTAGAAGCCAGACTTTTTCACTTTTGCCCATAAATAGAAGACAAAAATACCAGAACAAAGGGAGATAATTAGAGAATTCAGTAGTTAAACACAAATTTAGCTTATTTTTAGTTTTAAATTTTTTTATGTTTTAGTTTATAAAGATCAAAAGCTTTGAGCAAGAAGTCTTCTCACGTTGTCTATAAATGGTTGATCAAGAGAGCTTCTTAACTCTATGTTTTTGTTTTTTTTTTCTTAATTTTGCTTTAGTTTTCAATATGCTTAGTAAATAGTTTTCTTTACTTTTGCTAATGGATACTTGAATCCTTCTATTTTTATTGTAATGACTTAAGTTGAGCTTTATATTCAAACACAAGTTGGTTATTTCTTAGTTAAGCATATTGTTATCTTTGATTATGTTAAAATTGATTATTGGTTTATTGATTCAATAGCTAAAAATTGGTTTAAGCATAATTGATGATTTACATGTTCTTGGATTAATTCTTTAGTGTCAATGCATGATTATTTTCTGGTTTTGAGATAATTATATGTTGGTAATATTGATTAATAATAAGAAAGGAGGAATTAAGAATAAATTGAATTTGAATTTATTCGAAAAAGAGTTTAATGAATGTTTAGGAAGTTAAAACTAGATTTTTATGCTAAGTATTAGATTTGTCTACGAGTTTAATACTAAGAATGATATTCTTGCATAAAGATATTTGGCTTTATTACTAGTTTTTTCATAATCATTGGTGTTCCTATTGAAATTAAGTTATTGCAATGGAAGTTAAGTTAAATAGTTCTTTTAACAAGAAAATTTTACTTATTATTTTGTTCTTAATTCATGTTAGTTTAATTTTAGTTTTTGTTTTATTTAATTGTTTATTTAGTTTAATTTTTTCCTTTAAATAAAAAAAATTTGGGAAACAATCTCGGGTTAATTTAATTCATACATAGATATTATCCTTAGCAATTTATGTTCCACTGGGTACGATATTTGGGATCTTAATCTATATTTTCCTATATTACTAGCCGATCTAGTACACTTGCTAAACACCAGTGAAGTTTTTGGCACCATTGTTGGGGAATAGCATTGTTGTTTGTTTAATATCTTTGATTGAGTTAGTATGAAATTTTGATTTTAATTTGATCATTGTTCTTTACGGGAAAATTTTAAGAAAATCCTTAAAATGAGGCAATATGATGTCCAAGATTATAAATTGTTCTTTTTACAATAGCAAATGAATGATTTAATGAGAAAAAGGGAGGAATTGAAGCTTTTGCATGCAAATTCACAAATTCCTTACTCACCATCTTTTGATGATTCTTTGAGAGCGCAAATGGAAGATTTTAGAAGAGAGAATCAAGAACTCTAATATTCGCAAGAGACTAGTAACTCAACAATTCAATGTCTTCATGACTTGCTTTTAAGTAAAGAAAATCAGTTTTGGGCTAAAAAAGAAGGATAAAAGACCACGTAAGAGGCTGTTATCTCTAAAACTCAAGATATTTATGACTTGCTTATAAGAAAATAAAGGAAATTTTATACTGAAAAAAAGAGTTAAAGGCTACATTAAGGAATCAAGAGGAAAAGTTTAGAATTTAAGAAGAGAAGTTAAAGACTTAAGAGGAAATAATCAAGCATTAAAAGAGTCTATTAAGGGATAAAGAGGAAGGAATTGAAATGTTGGAATCTAAATTGGAACTTTTGAGTCTTTCTATGAAATTTCAAGGTGATGGTAGTAAGGAGAAGGAACAAATCATTCATTAACGGTGGGTAAAGAAAAAATTGAACAATTCATATATGAAGACAAGTCTTGTGGTCATTTAGAAGGTGTATTAGAACCCTTCGTGGATAATTTATCACCAAAGGAGCAAGAAAGGAAAAATTATCAAGTGGAGACACTAAATTCAATCCACTTGAAGGATTTATTTAAGCTAGAAGAGCCGGTAGAGTTCGTTCTTAATGAGCCAAAGGAGAAATCATCCTTTATTGAAGACATGGAATTTCTAGCTTTGGTAAACTATGACAAGTTTTTCCTACTGGTGGGAGAAAATGAAAAGCAAATTTTGGAATGATCCATATTTGGATCACAAGGTCGACCTCCAGAGAGTAACATGAGTTGAGCTGGGACTCAATAAACCAGAAGTCTTCTAATCATTCTCTTTAAATTTTCATCAATTTTTTATGAGTTATGTTTTTTGTTTTGTTTTATTTCATAGATTTCTAAAGTTTAATTTATGTTCATGTTTCTTTTGTTTATGGGGTTTTAGTTTTTAGCTTATGAGTTTAAGATTTGGAGTGAAAAAAAGCCATTTCTAATGATTTTGTGCTTAATTATCTTATTTAACTTACTAAATACTTCTAAAGTAATCAAAGAGCTTATATTATCGTTAGATACCAATTAAAAGGAATTACAACTTAGTTGAACTTAATATAGAATTATGATTTTGAGTTGTTTCCATTGTTTGAGTGGAAATTTGACTATAGTTGCTTGAGGTTTCATGAACTTAAGAGGGGATTTTATATGGAAATCAATGGATTGATTAGTTTGCATTTTGCTTGACATGATTGAATTAGAGCTTGAAGAGAATTTACAAGAAAAAGGCATAATTAAGTGAGTTTGAGTAATGTTTTATACATGTTATGCTGTAAATTGGTTTACATGTTTCAAAAATAAAGTTTGATGGAGTTTCAGCATAAATTAGTTAAGCTGGAATTTACATGAGTGAAGGTTCAATTTTCAGTTAATGTCATTGATGGGGATTGATTAATTTTTGTTAAGTAGGAATTAAGGTGAATTAAATTTAACTTGGTGCTTTAATGTGTAGAAAAGTTGATTTTTAAAGTCAGTAGGAAGGCCAAAAAATTGTTTTCGGAGTCCAGTGGCCAGTTGCTCGGCCAACTAGCCCCAACATGCCTACACCTACTCGGACGCACGCCTACCTCCCTACCCTCACTTGGTCGTGCAACCTCCCTCTCCTAGCCTCACTCGACCGTGCATCACCCTTCTGCCCCCTTCTCTTTTTCCTTTTTCTTTCGCTCACCACCCCCTCTAGCTTCACTTTCTCGCATAGCACACCACATCCCGCCCCCACCCTTCTTTTTCTTAACCTTTCCCTCTTTCTTCCATTCTTCTCTTCTTCTTCCACCTTTCCATCTCCACCTCCTATCTCTTATCCATCCCTCACATCACTCACTCACCTATACTCACATCTACTCTATCACTCACCCACACAATTTATCACTAACTCAAGCACCAAAACACTCACTCAAGCATACCTACACTCAAATTTTGATTTTGGTTATGAATCATCTACACATTATCATTTGTTTTGAGTTTTCTCTTATGGCACAGACTATTTTGATCATAACTTTTGCTACAGGTGTCCTATTGACTATTATAATATGTTTCTAAAAAGCTCATTTCAAGATGGACATTTATCACATAAGCTTTGCCCTTTTTAACAAATCATTTCAGGCCCTAAAATGATGTTTAATCTTTCAATTTTTAGTTTGAAGTTTTAGGGGCATTTTTCATTTGTTTTTTATTTGCTCAATACTTCAATTTGCTTACCGAAATTAATATGCATGAATTGGTGTGTTCTTAAATATAGGTTTGCTTAGAGTTTAATTTTGAATTGAGTTATGTTCATCTGTATTGCATTACTCTTAGCTACTTATTATTTGTGATTGAACTATACTGTTAGCTTGATATAGGTTGAGTTTGTACTTAAATTGGCTTATTTTATTTTGTGCTTACCATGACCAATTAAAATATTTTTCTTCCTTTTATTTAAGTCCAACCATCACCAATTAGCTTTAAACTTGAGATTATGCATTCACACATTGTCCATCTTGTAACATATTGATATTATGCATTGAGCACTCAAGCAAGTTTGGCCTAGTTGCATCTCTTCACTCACTTACCATGCTTATTCAGCCTTGATTTTTGCACTATATTTATTTTAGAGTTGTGCAGTAACCTAATACTTTTGTTGCTTTGCCGAGGATAGCAAAATTTTAAAAAGGGGGATTGAGATGAGCTAGAGCTAGATTATGAAGAACAAATTAAGGGAATTCTCTTACCTTGCTCATTTTCTTACTCAAAAATTATGTTAGTTATTTTATTTTAGTCAGTTTGCTTTTGTTTTAGTTGTTTAGTTTTGAATTTAGTTTACATGTATAGTTTTTATTTTGAATGATAGTTAAGTAGATTTAATTCATTTATCATATATTGTACATTTAGCTTAGTTTGTCCTAGTTTTTTTCTCAAAAATTGAACATATTGAACTCTAATTTAAAATGTACAAATGTTAAAAATTTTTGCTTAGTATTAAGATAAGCATGTTTTTTGATAAATTCTATCTAGTTTAACATTCAATTAGACTTATATTTGTTAGTTTCTATCTTTTTGAACACTTTAGACCAGTTTTTGAACTTAAGAAAAATAGTGCATTGAAATAGTTAAGTAATGAATTTTAAAACATTATAACCTTTCTCATCACATTTCAAAGCATATGTGTAACTCAAAACAAGCTAGAAAGTGATCTAGGCAATATTTTTCTTGTTAAGCATATCTTAACTTGTTTTCCTACCTTATATGCTTATTTGTCCCTTGTCAGCCATTTTGAGCCAAATGAGGTATGCTTAATACATGCCATATATATTTTTCTTGTTACACTCATTTATTAACCATATAGCCTAAAAAGTTTTTATCTTCTCTTTCAGAATTGGCCACTCTAGGATTGGATGGATTAATATGAATTGGATATCCTGACGGGTGTAGTAAGATATTTTTTATTTTGTTGTCAAGGGCTATTGTTGAAGTTAAGTAAATAGTGAAATGTTACCTTGTGATTACCCATATTATTATTGTATTGCCAATAACAATGTTAGTGTGTAAAAAAGAAGAAAAAAAGAGAAAAAAAGAAAGAAAGAAATATTGCAATAAAGCTAGCATATATAGCAAAAATATTAAGTGTGGAATATTTTACAAGGGAAAGCACGTATGACTTCTTAAAATGGAATGAATTGTGAATTTGAGAGACTATTAATAGTTCTTTTTTTCATAAAGTGCTTTGAAAAAAAAGGTTGACCAAGTTTGGCTATGTTCTTTAATTGTAAGTTAATGGGATGAAATTTTAAAAATTTTAGTCTATTTTATCTTAGAGTGGCTATTCTTTTTATTGATCTTTTATCCATTCTTTGATAACTAATACCTTAATCGCATTACAACCTTTGAAAGACCTAAGTGATTCTAAGGTTTGTTTCTGAGTTGTTTAGTAAAGATAACCTTCGGGTTTCGATACTAAAGGAGAGGTCTATGGTGTTTCTAGAGTTTCAAGTGCAAAACCATTTGTACACTTAGATGTACAATCATTCTAAGCTTAACTATGAATTTGCATTGGTGTTTTTGAATTTGAAAGTTGCTTAAAATATTTTGATCTTACACACATACAAGGAAACTAACTCATATTATCTTGTTCGAATTTATTCTAGTTAAAATTTATTAAGTGCTCTTGTTAATTGCTAAGCATGATTTTGAAATACATGATTTTTTATTGAGTTTGATTATTTTGAGGATTTGAATTGTTCTAATTTGCTTGGGGGTGAACAAAGTCTAAGTGTGTGATATTTGATAATTATGAATTAAATGATATTTTTAGTGTGATTTTAGGTATTTAATTGAGTTAATTTAGTGTTAATTTAGTTGAATTAAAGTTTAATTGGTTGAATTTGTATTTTAAGGGTTAATTTTAAATTTTGGTATTTTTCAGGATTAATTTGAAGAAAAAATGACTAAATTAAAAGAAAGGAAAAGTTTTGCTCCAATTTTGTAATTTTAGAAAATTATAGCAAACAATTGTGAAGTTAATCTAGAAATATTTCACTTGGTCGAGCAAGGAATTCAAATGGCTGAGTGTGATAAAACTGTGAAACAAGACCAAAAGATGAAGAATTTATTTTGGTACATAAAACTTGTATTTGGCCTTGCATCACTAAGGCAAAAATTATGCTTGGCCGTGCATGGCTGATCTTCATTTTATACATGGAAGTGCATGGTTTTACTTCTTTAACTACTTGTCCGTGTATAAAGAAGCAAAGTTTGACATAACTTCTAATTTAGTAGAATCTTTTTCCTATTCTAATTAGGAAGTAACTAGAAGCCAGACTTCTTCACTTTTGCCTACAAAGAGAAGACAAAAATACCAGAACAAGGGGAGATAATTAGAAAATTCTGTAGTTAAACACAAGTTTAGGTTAGTTTTAGTTTTATATTTTTTTATTTTATTTTGTAAAGATTAAAAGCTTGGAGCAGGAATTCTTTTTTGGTTTTCTATAAACGATTGATCAAGGGAGCTTCTCAACTCTATGTTTTTATTTCTTTTTCTTAATTTTGCTTTATTTTTCAATATGTTTAGCAAATAGCTTTCTTTACTTTTGCTAATAGATACTTGAATCCTTCTAGTTTTATTATAATGACTTAAGTTGGGCTTTATATTCAAACACAAGTTTGTTATTTCTTAGTTTTAAACATATCTTATCTTTGATTAAGTTAAAATTGATTATTGGTTTATTGATTCAATAGCTAAAATTTGGTCTAAGCATAATTGATGATTTACATGTTCATAGATTAATTCTTTAGTATCAATGCATGATTATTTTCTGATTTTGAGGTAATTATGTGTTGGTAATATTGATTAATACTAAGAGAGGAGGAACTAAGAATAAATTGAAGTTGAATTTACTTGAAAAAGAGTTTAATGAATGTTTAGGAAGTTAAAACTAGATTTCTATGCTAAGTATTAGATTTGTCTATGAGTTTAATACTAAGAATGATATTCTTGCATAAAGACATTTGGCTTTATTACTAGTTTTTTCGTAATCACTGGTGTTCCTATTGAAATTAAGTCATTGCAATGGAAGTTAAGGTGGATAGTTCCTTTTGCAAGAGAATTTCATTTATTGTTTTATTCTTAATTCATGTTAGTTTAATTTTAGTTTTTGTTTTATTTAATTGTTTATTTAGTTTAATTTTTGCCTTTAAATCAAAAATATTTGGGAAACAATCTCAGATTAATTTAATTCAGACATAAATATTATCCTTAGCAATCCATGTTCCCTTGGATATGATATTTGGGATCTTAATATATATTTCACTATATTATTAGTCGATCTAGTACACTTACTAGACATCGGTCAATATTTGTAATAATCTACTATGAGTAGTTCCTTCAGTGAATAATTTTCATGTTGGTAAAGTAAAATTAACATGGTTAGATGCAACATTCGGTGAATTGTCTGATTACGCACCACCTGAGTTAGTATGCCAGAATGCTTAAGCATCGATGCTGAGATGTTTTGGTGGAAACTTATTTTCATCACAAAATTCACATTTGATCCACTTGATGTTCTTCCTCTTCTAGAGGATTTGGAGTTGATTGGTCAATATAGTTAGGGATTAACTTGTCTAGCTTGGTTATACGGAGATCTTTGCAGGGCTACTCATCCTGAAATTAAAGGAATTGCTGGTTATTTACAACTCCTGCAAATATGGGCGTGGGAATGATTTCCTCAGTTTAGGCCATAAAACATACAACCATATAAACTCAATTGAGGCATGCCTTATAAATTCAGGTATCAATTTGTAGTTGAATAATTTTTATCCATTTATAATTCAAGTAACTATGTCTATATTTACCAATTATGCTATTATTTTAGGTGGACAGAACCATTGGACATGCATAACATTAATAGAATGGACATACACACATATCGAGAATTATTATATACGTAATCCACTAAATAAGTTCATGGTTAAACAATATTAGTTTACTTAAAAAATGCAATAAATATCAATAATGTTGTTAATATTATTAGATTATTTTAATATTTTGTTACAGTTTGAGTGGGAGCCTTACATCAACATTATCAACATGCTCCCAAAATTTTGTAGAAATGGAGACATATGCTGGATGTCAATTTTCCTCTTATTTGCTTTCATATCATCGAATGGCAACATCAAGATAGAGTAATGCAACAATTTGGCTTTGATCAGCCAATTCCTAATGCGCCCTTTATACAAGGTCTATCTTGATAATCAATCAATCATTACTCTATGATTTATAATCAATCAAAATTGTGGCATCCAAGCAACAATATTCTATCAATACCTATGTCTTATGATTTATAGCAGACACCTGGTTTATTCAGAGTTTCTGCTTTTCATACTGATTCTGCATCATCTTTTTGATGTTTCTCAATATGATATATTCCAAAGAATATTCGGTACACATCATGAATCACCTTAGCAAGGTAAAATTAGACGGTCACCTATATTTCTAGATTTTTTATAATGATGTAATTAATGTTGATGCTTAATTAAGCCAAGTTACCATAGGTGAAGACTAATAGAAGAATGACCCCGAGGTTAGTGGTGAAGGTATGAGTAACCCTCTAGTTGATGAGTAATAATGAAGGTATCCTGAGAGATAAAGAAGGTGACCTAGATGTGGCATGGGATCACATCTATTTCATTAGGAATAATGTATATAACGTTGCTTGATTGTAATAACAAAGTCCTTGTTAATAATAGCGTTTAATTAAAAAATATTATAATTTTCTTATTTTGTGTTTGAATTATATATTATAGATTATGCGAAAGTGAAAATTCATAGCTAAATTGGTTAATTAGACATATATAATACCATAAATGAACATTTATTAAAATTGGTAAATAAACTTACATTTTTTTATAACAATTATATTTACAAACAATCTAAGAATGGACAATAACATCAAAACAATCATAGATAGGTTGATGTATGCTCAGATGGATCGGCTAAGTTTGGACATGTCTTCCTGTTATGACCTTTATTTCTACATGGCGCATATTGGTTGTATTGGGTTTCGATAAGGGAAAAATAAAATAAAAATGTAGCGAAAATATGAAACCCACCAGGATTCATGCTATTCAATTGACTCAATAAAGAGAAAGCAACGATTACTAACCTCTTAAAGTGTAAAAATCATCTTATAGGTGCTGCCTCATATGAAACAAATACTCTCTACTGGTATCCACACTCGAACATAACGAACGAATTCGCCTGAAGTGCTAGCTCCCTTCCTTGGTAGCTAGGGTAACACAGAGAAACAATTTTCTATTTCACTCTCTCAAGGATGATGGCTCACTCTTTTGGTATGTCTTTTTAGGGTTTTTAAACCATAAATATCATACATATATAGGTGACCCATCCCTAATTAAGAGAGAGAGAGAATTTCGATCCCACATTTCTTATTAAAATAAGAAATACTTTATTTCTTATTTAAAATAAGAATTATAATATTAATCTTAATTAATATTTATTTATTTATTTTGAATTTTAATTTGTCACATAATAAAATTCAAAATGCCTGAATTAACCCTTAGTCCATTCATCACATTCTATGTGTACGATCCAATAGGTTCATATTCCATTAGCTGTGGGCGCCAATCCCATCAAGGGCCCACAAGTCATAAGCGGCCAGTAGCAAGATATTACAACTACCCAAATAATATAAATATTGATAATTTGATTTTAACATAATAGAACATGTTATAATCCCTTTGTCACATGATATCTTGTTTGAACATAAGTCATAGTCCATGTCAAACTTATATGTTCAAACATATAATTTCTCGATCACTAAGTAGACTGATAATATCAAATGAAATTGATCACTCAATTAATTCATTTGAGTACGGCCATGCATTTCTCAATCCTACTTATCGAGGGATCCAATAAATATCTCTCTTATAAGAGAGGGATAAATTCCATCTTGATTATTCACTATCCTTTGCATAATTCTTATCATGTCCAATCATAACCTTTATTATTTTTCAATTAAAGATAATATCTAATTATGTCAAAACATAATGTTTCTTATGTAGGATACTATGATAATCTCAGGTCTAAGGATTGATAACATAATTGTTATGAGATCACTAATGACATTAACCCATATAGTATCTCATAATGGGTTTATCCGATACCCTATTCTCCAATAAGTACCTATAAGTTTGATTTATATTACCATATATAATCATCCCATGATTATCAATAAAACTTGTACTAGTCTTTATTTATCATTATTTCTTTTAATGATAAATGACTACGGATAACCAAAAATAACATTGAATTATTATTTATAAACATTATTATTTTCTAACATGCCGAAATATAATAAAATGATGAAAACCTAATTTTATAAAATGAAATGTGACATTACTTAAAGAACCAAATATATGGCCTAGGGCATAACCGCTAATAATCTCCCACTTGTACTAGGCCTAATCACATAAGTATTTAATACCCATAAACCTAGTATGATTATCATGTTTGGCTTGTGGTAGAGCCTTTGTAAGTGGGTCGGCAATGTTGTCATCTGTTGGTACTCTGCATATTTTGACATCTCTTATTTCAACAATTTCATGAATAAGATGAAAGCACTGAGTATATGCTTGGATCTTTGATGGGATCTAGGCTCTTTAGCCTATGTTATAGCACCATTATTATCACAATAAGGGTCTATATGATTTATGATACAAGGAATTACTTCCAGTTTAACAATAAATTTCTTGATCCATACAGCTTCCTTAGCTGCATCTGATGCTACTATACACTTAGCTTTTGTTGTAGAATTAGCAACAATGCTTTATTTAGAACTTTTCCAACTAATAACACCTTTATTTAACTAAAATACATATCCATACTACGATCTATAGTCATCTTTGTCAGATTGGAAGCTCGCATCTATGTAACCATTTACTACTAGCTTATCTTCCAATCCTCCATACACTAAGAATACATCCTTAGTTCTTCTTAAGTACTTAAGGATATTCTTAACTGCTATCCAGTGACTTTCACCAAGATCCGAATGGTATCTACTTGTCATGCTTAATGCATATCAAATGTTTGATCTAGTACATAACATGGCATATATGATAGATCCTATAGCCGAGGCATAAGGAATTATACTTATGCGGTCTCGCTCATCAGATGTTGTAGGACATTGAGTCTTGCTAAGAGTAATTCCATAAGATATTGGGAAAAATCCTCTCTTAGAACTTTGCATGCTGAACCTGTTCATCACCTTATCTATATAAGTACTTTGACTCAGACCAATTATCCTTTTAGATATATCCCTGTAGATCTTAATCCCAAGGATATAAGTAGCTTCGCCTAGATCTTTCATTGAAAAAGATTTCATTTCAGATTTCATGGCCTCTAGCCATTTCTCAGAGTCTAGACTTAACACAACATCTTGATAAGTAGTGGACTCATCTTGATCTATGAGCATTACTTCATAAATATCTTTTATGAGAAATTCCTATTAGATCTGTGCAATTCTTGTGTAACTTGCATAGGTTCTGCA
This sequence comes from Excoecaria agallocha, assembly GCA_037975025.1. Taxonomy (NCBI): domain Eukaryota; kingdom Viridiplantae; phylum Streptophyta; class Magnoliopsida; order Malpighiales; family Euphorbiaceae; genus Excoecaria; species Excoecaria agallocha. The sequence continues at coordinate 111,708,446 of CM075807.1, read as the reverse complement.
ACTATTTGTAAAACTTGTTGAGTTTCCATCGATGGTCATATGCTATCTTATGGATCTCAAACTTCTTCGAGTTCTATTTTACTCCTACTGGTTCTTTTAGAAATAAATGTTTTTTCTAGAAAGACAACATTTCGAGCGACAAACACTTTATTCTTAGAGGGATTATAGAAATAATATCCTTTATTTTTTTTAGGATATCCCATAAAAAGGTATTTATTAGATTTTGGTGCTAATTTATCTGACACTTGTTGTTTGACATAAACCTCACAGCCCCAAATCATTAGAAAAGATAGAGTACGAGTTCTCCAAGTCCACATCTCATATGGTATCTTTTCAACCACTTTAGATGTAACTCGGTTCAGAGTTAATGCAGCTGTTTCTAATGCATAGCCCCAAAAGGATAAAGGAAGATCTGTTTGACTCATCATTGATCGAACCATATCTAATAAAGTTTGATTCCTTCTTTTAGAAATGTCATTCCATTATGGCATCCCTGGTGGAGTCAATTACGAAATAATTCTACGATTTCTTAGATGATCATCAAACTCTTGGCTCAAGTATTCACCACCCCGATCAGATCGAAGTGCTTTAATAGTTTTACCAAGTTGATTTTGAACTTTATTTTGAATTGTTCTAAACATTTCAAAAAATTCATGTTTATGTTTGATTAGATAGATATAGCCATATCTACTGAATCATCAATGAAAGTAATGAAGTATTGAAATCCTCCCCTGGCATTTATGCTTAATAGGCCACATACATCAGTATGTATAAAGCCCAATAAATTAGTAGCCCTTTTACTATGCTAAGTGAAGGGATCTTTTGTCATTTTGCCTCATAAACAAGATTTGCATTTGTCAATTGATTCAAAATCAAATGATTCCAAAAGTCCATCTTGATGGAGTTTTGATATGCATTTCTTATTTATGTGACCAAGGCGACAATGCCATAAATTTGCTTTATTCAAAGCATTGGGTTTAGATTTCTTTGTAGTTATGTTATAGATATCTTGATTGTCGTATTTTTCTAGATTTAAGAGATAAAGGCCATTATATGAATCAGCAATACAATAAAGCATATCATCATAATAAATAGAACATTTCTTATTCTTAATAAGAAAAGAAAAGCCTTTATCATCCAAACAAGAAACTAAAATAATATTCCTACTCAAAGTAGGAACATAAAATCAATTGTTCAAAAGTAACAAAATCCCATAGGCAAAGTCAATTCATAAGTCCCTACGGCTAAAGCAGCAACTCTTGCTCCATTACCAACTCGTTGGTCCACTTCACCCTTTTTCAATTGTATACTCCTTTTGAGTCTTTGAACATTTGTACAAATGTAAGATCCACATCCAATATCTAATACCTAGGAAGTAGAAGTGGATAAATTAATTTCTATAACATAAATACCTGAAGATGTAGTCTCACTACTCTTCTTCTTCTTCTTCTTCTTTAATTTTTCTAAGTAGAGCTTGTAATTCCTATTCCAATGACCAAGTTCATTGCAATGGAAGCAAACTCACTCCTTTGGAGCTTTTGCCTTGGGTTTGGGTCTAGTTTGTGCCTTAGGCTTACCAACAACTTTTGCCTTAGCCTTAGCCTTAGCCTTACCCTTATTTTTCATCCCATTTCCCTTATTAACCATAAGAATATGATTCAATCTTTTTTTAATGCATTTCTTAGCTATTTTAAGCATCGCATGCAACTCAATAATGAATATCTCCATATTATTCATATTATAGTTCATAACAAACTGGCTATAACTATCTGGCAATGAATTAATAATCAAATCCATAGCCAGTTCTGGAGTAATGGAAAATCCAATCCTTTCAAGGTGATCAATGGAGCATTTCATTTTTAGAACATGAGAGTTCATCGATGCACCTTCAACCATTTTACAAGAATATAAAGCTTTGGTATTCTCATACCTATCTTTCCTTACTTGTTGTTGGAATGTCTATTTGAGGTGACTGCTCAACTCATAAGCCTCCATATGCTTTAGAAACTTTTAAAGTTTTAGGCACATTATGGCTAACATAAGACATCCCATATCAACCAAATCATCAACATGTTTCTTTTATTTTTCTTTGACTGCCCTTTGGGCATTAGCAGGAGGGAGAGGAGGAACAGGGTCATCGAGCACATATAACTTCCTTTTTTGCTTGAGAACAATTTTTAAGTTTTTAAACTAGTCAAGGAAGTTAGTGCTATCTTTTTTTAGCTTTTCCTTCTCAAGGACTGATTGTAGTGATAGTGTGGAAGTGTTATTTGAATCCATTGATCTACATACATGCAAAATAGATATTAGTACCAATTTTATTTTAGGGCATTTCTTAAAAAAAGTACCACTAAAATATTCACCCTCAATCTTAATTACAACAATTGTAATGATTTTAGTGGGCTAAGATCCATATTTCACTTAATTCTAAGTCAGCTTTGGCATGACACTTATAATCAAGTTATTTAGGTAGATAACTCCTTACAATTACATCTCATGTAACTTTTAGATTTTTTATGGGATTTTAGCATCATATGTCCCGGCATGTTATAATCTCATCTAATGCCTTAGGCCTAAAATCATTTTGATAGCCTAATTAAGTCTAACCACTTTTTTAACATATGGGTAGCACCATTACCCATCTTGCCTTACTATGATAACCTAATGTGCCTCACTTTGGTAGAACCTCCATTTTTGGTGATTTTAGTCTTGACAAGTGTTATAATTGTGGGTGGCATATAACTTAAAATTATTATGAGGGAATTTTAATTGTAATCTATGATGTCTATTTATTTACATATCATGCATCATCCCATACATGGCATCTCATACACATATATAATCATTCATCATATCACATACCGATATAATATGCATAATATATAAAACATGTCATAGCATGTCCAACAACTATATGATCTTCAAAAGCCAATATGAAGATCAAAGGTTAATCCAAGGTAGAATAACATAAACTTGACTTGATCAAAGCTCCCACTTTGCACCTCCATCATCATGGAATTGGATTGATCCCCTTCATGGTCTTCATGAAATTCCTTTATCTTCATTACAATAATGAAATAAACTATTCTACTAAAACTATTAGTAAAATAAAATTACAATAAAAGAATGACACACAGGTAGTATTCAAAATTACAAACCCATAAAATAAATAAATAAAATAAAATACAGTAAACACCATCACAAAGGTCTCAATTAGCCATGCTATGCACCATGCAAAGACATTATACATACATCAACTAAAATCAAGTTATCTCATATCATGCTCAATAGATCATATAAGCTTGATGTATTAAAATTGGCTAATAATAGCAATAACAATATTTCGTGCGCTATAATTAGATAACACGGCGGTCTCGCTAACACTTTGAGGCAATGCCAATCTCATTAACAATTTTTTGCTCTAAAATTCTATTTTGTATCCATGAAATTCGATTCTGCCAATCATATCAACAATTATTTAGTTGCATTAAATATTCATAATAGATACAGAATACCACCATAATCTCATGATAATTTATGTAATTATATTAAATCAGAATTGACAAAAACATGTTAATCATATTAACATCTATCAATTTTGTAGCAAATAAACATAATATTATAACTATGAAATAATCAATCATGTTCATATCTCATATAACCATATTGATTTCATTCATATCACATATAAATAGAATTATTTCATTCATGTCACATACAAATAGAATTATTAAGTCAGTCAAAACAATAATTGATTCATCATGTAACAACATACATGTTGCTCATATCCCATATGATCAATTTTATATATGTCATATACATATAAAACATGATTATTGAATCAATTAAATCCATAAGTGGCTTTGATACCATTGTTAGGTTTCGACAAGGAAAAAAAATACAGCAAAAATATGAAACCCTCTATTGGTATCCATACTCGAGCATAATGAACGGATTTGCCTAAAGTGCTAGCTCCCTTCCTTAGCGGCTAGGGTAACATAGAAAAATGATTTTCTATTTCACTCTCTCAAGGATGACAACTCACCCTTTTAGTATGTCTTCTTAGGATTTTTAAACCATACATATCATATATATAGGTCACCCATCCCTAATTAAAAGCGAGAGAGAATTTAGGACCCACATTTCTTATTAAAATAAGAAATACTTTATTTCTTATTTAAAATAAGAATGATAATATTATTCTTAATTAATATTTATTTTTTTATTTATTTATTTCAAATTGTAATTTATCACACAATAAAATTTGAAATGTTCAAATTAACCCTTAGTCTATTCATCACATTCTATGTGTGTGACCCAATAGGTTCATATTATGTTGGTCGTAGGCCCCAATTCCATTATGGGCCCACAAGTTATAAGCAGCTTTTAGCAAGATATTACGACTACCCAAATAATATGAATATCGATAATTCAATTTTAACCTAATATAACCTATTATAATCCCTTTATCACATGATATCTTGTTTGAACATAAGTCATGGTCTATGTCAAACTTATTTAGTTCAAACATATAATTTCTCGATCACTAAGTAGACCGATAATATTAAATGACATTGATTACTCAATCAATTCATTTGAGTACGACCATGCATTTCTCAGTCCTATTTAGAGGCCCAATAAATATCTCTCTCATAAGAGAGGGATATATTTTATCTTGATTATTCATTATCCTTTGCATGATTTTTATCATGTCTAATCATAACCTTTATTATTATCCGATTAAAGATAATGTCTGGTTATGTCAAAATGTAATATTCCTCATATAGGATACTATGATAATTTCAGGTTTAAGGATCGATAACATAACTATTATAAGATCATTAATAACATTAACCTATGTAGCATCTCAAAGTGGGTCTATCCAGTACCCTATTCTCCAACAAGTACCTATAAGTTTGATTTATATCACCATATATAATCATCCTATGATTATTAATCAAACTTTTACTAGTCTTTATTTATCATTATTCCTCTTAATGATAAATAATTAGGGATAGCCAAAAATAACATTGAATTGTTATTTATAAACATTATTATATTTCTATAGAAATTTTATTAAATTGCACTAAACAACTTCATGTTTACTATACATGACCATAGTTTATTTGAATTATGGATAGTGTCATGTTTTAGGAATTAATCAAAAGACTTTGGATTAAATTAATGTTGGAAATATTCAACTTTGCAATCCTCTATAATTATAAGAAAGAGTGTTAAAATCACATTGCTTAACCATAAAAGAACTCAAATAATATGTTAATTGAAAGGCATGTTAATAGAAGTGATTTTTATTGTTTAATTGAAATAAAATATGTATGCATGTCTAGTTATATCTTATGGTTAATTTATGATTGTATATGATTACATTATTTACATAGTTATAGATATTGTACATTGTATATATATAGTATGTATAAATATTAATATAGGATGAGCATATATGAATGAGTGACAACTTAGGAATGGGAATGACATTAATATTTGAATAACTTTGTTGTTTATACTATCTTGATTATATATGTTTAATATGATAATCTAATAAGAACATGCAATAGTACGTTTTAGATATAAAACTGCATAGAATATCCGCATAATAAATGGTATTGATATGCACTTATGAAATGATAATGTATCTATATGTTTATTTCTATACAACTATTGTTTTTAAGAATATATCATAAAAGTATGATAGTCAAGTATATATACATTTATGACAATATAAACATACTTAACACGTGATTCTAAATCATAGAGTACACTTTAAAGAAAAATGAAATACAAATATGCTTATATATATATATATATATATATAATAATAATAATAATAATAAAGAAACCTAAGATAGCATATTGATAAATATCACTAGTATATACAAATGATGAGTTACATGTCTTTATATAGATTACAGGTACCAAATGCTTATACTCAAGAATATTTATATGATATCATACTCGTAGAAAGTTTATATATGAATATGTATATTATACTCTGCCCATAGTTATACATGTGTAATTATATACATAAGATGGGAAAAAAGTACAGTAAAGAAAAGTTAAAGTATTTAATTATGCTTGTATTTATATATAGGTTGTGGATAGATAGACATGCCTGTAAGGGTAATTTGTAACTGTGATAGTGTAGTTTCGACCTTGTTTAGGTTATAAAGTATAGAGATGGTCCCCGTTTGGATCATAAATAGCCCCATTTGGGTTATTAGTCGACTCCATTTAGGTCTGCTTGATAAATCAACAGTATAGTTTTGGCTCTATTTGGATCTAAAGTTTAATATCTTTAGGTATCTCATTTGTACCTTCGGTTGCTATAGTTTAACCCGTTATCCACTTTTTTAGGAAAGCTTAGGCCTTATTTAAAGTAAAGAAAAACATCATATTAAATTAAAAGATTCAAGGAGCATGACAATTCTTTAATTGATCTTTATATTATTTTCACATAAAATCCCTATATTGCAGATGAAAAACATTTAGTGAAAAGGAGGTTACATCATAATTATATATATATATATATATATATATATATATATATATATATATATATATATATATATATATATATATATATAGCATTTTAGTATAACATGTGCATTTTAAAAAAATTATGCATATGAACTTGTACATTTTAGATGTTTTATCAATAGTTATATTGGTGAATACATAATCTTATGGTCATATGTTTTTGCTTGATTTTATTATATACAACCTTAATTTGCATCAATGTATAGAATAGGGAAAAACATGTAATGAAGTGAAAGAATATTTTATATTTGTATGAATGAAATTAATGATGTAATTTTCAGTGTTTCTTATACCTAGGAATAAAAGACATATGCATGGGTATTTATATATTGTGACGTTTCTTAATAGCTTTATGGGCCAATATGTATCCTTTATAACTATAAGTTTCTTATTTAATATCGTGTAATGTTAGATGGGGTATGTGTGACTCTTTACATGTAAATATAAATGAATTACAAACTCACAACATGTGAATGAAATATATGTTTGAAATAGAAATAAGATGTTATTGCAATACATTAGGAAATTAGAATAGTACCCAAGTAAAGGATGAAATGGCATAATAAAGATAATTGACTGGTGTCTAGTAAGTGTACTAGATTGACTAGTAATATAGGGAAATAGTGTCCAAAATTTTAAGTTTCACTTCTGAAAATTAATATTCATTATTCTAATATGTTCCATATAATCGAAATAATTTTGAAAGTTTGTGAAATATTTTCAATCCGGTCAAAATTAGTTTGACCCCTTTTTAGTCCCGTGACTTGTTTTTATTTTTTATTTTTGTAGGATTATTGGACCTCAATTTTAGTTCAAATTATACCACCGAATTTCTCATGAATTGCACTTTCTAAGGTCGACATAAAATTTTTTTGGACTTTGGTGGGCTCGAGATGGATTGCATGTAATTTAGATGTGTATCAACTTATTACACATATTTTTTTAATAAAATTAACACATTTATACGATAAAATGTTACAAAAAATAGTGCAATAAAAAATAGTCCAAATATATTGGATAGCCTAAATGGATCGAATGGTCCAGATGGGTCATATTGTGGGTCAGATGTAAATCAACTTATTTAACCTAATTTTTTAATAAAATTAATATTTTTATATAATAACGTGATACAAAAAATACTGTATTAGAGAGTCCAAATGAATCGGATAACCTATATGGATCGTATTGTGATCCAGATGGATCGCATGTAGTCCAGATATAGATCAATCCATTTGAACAATTTTTTAATAAAATTAACTCTCAATATAATGTAATATTAAAATTACTGTAGTAAACAAATATGATAATCCAAACATATCATTTTTTGGTTGGTCCAATGGGCATCATAGCTAGACCCATTAGGTATTTTGTATGAGGTATATTAGGCATCATGGGTAAGATCCAAATGCGTCATATATTTATTGGATCATTTTTTAGTTGGCCCAATTGGCATTTTTTTTGTTGGGTTGGATTTGAATCACTTTTTTATACAAATTTAGGCAGGATTTTGGGTTTGGACCAATTTTGCCAGCCATAATTATATATTATAATTTTGTAGGATTTGTTGGGGATACTGTTATGCCCCTCATTATACATTTGGAGAATTTTTACTAATTAATAATTAGGGTCTATGTTAAATTAAGTGTAAATGCTTAGAGAGGGACCCAATTGAAAAGTGAAAGGGTTAGTTTTAGGGCATAATTAGAAATAAAGGAAAGTTGAGGACCAAAGGGCAATTTTTCCATGTAAGTGATATTTGGGCCAGTAAAAAAGAGGGAGGGGGAGATATTTTAGGAGAGGTGGCCGGCCAAGGTAAGTGGTGTCCTTCTCCATCTTCATCCTCTCTCAAACCCTAAAGTCTCTCTCTAGGATCTCTTGGAATTTTGGCAAAAAGAAGAAGATTTAGTTAATTTTGCTCTTAAGGTATCCTTGCTTCTTATTTGTTATATGTTGTTCATTGATTAAAGTGATAGATGTTCATAATAGTGTTCTTATTTCTTAGAAGGAGAAGCTAGCAAAAAGAAGGAAAAGGAAGCCATCCAAGAGTGAAGGAAAGATTTGGAGCTTCAAAAAGGTATGGGAACTTGCATGGTTGTGTGTGTGTGTGCCTAAGTTTTTGGACATGCGAGATGTCTTTATCATAGCTATTATATGTTTTATATATGAATCTTAAGCTTGAAAGTGATTTAGAGATGAAAGATGTAAGTTTTGTTGAAAGATATAAAAATCTGTTTTGAGGATCAAAGGACCAGTCTGTACTATTTTGGCTATATCTTGAGTTATAGTTATTCAAATGAGGAAATTCCAATTGGTATAGAAACTAGATACACATATCTTGATTTTTTAGAAGAAATCGAGAGCTTATTTTCATTGCATGATAGTGAAATTTTGTGTTAAAATCTGGTTATAGCTGTTACCCTATTTTTGTGAGCAACCTGTGGTTTCTTTGCATATCTTAAGATTTACAGGTCCTATTGAGATGATTTGTGGTGTTTTAGAAACTAGAAACATAGGCCTATAACTTTGTAGAGGGAAGTTTGGCAGGAAATATTGTTTTATAGGTCAAAATCGGCTTAGAACCCAGATCTGGAAACTTATCATTGGGCAAATTAGGGCATCACGGTTACTAGCTTTTTGGTAGTAACCGTGAACCACCCCAATTTTCAGTCCAGAACCAAAACCCATCCTAGCTCATGGTTACTAAGAAATTTATAGTAACCATGACCCATTTTCGTATCCTTACTTCACGGTTACCATCCAAGGGCTAGTAACCATGAGGTAGGTAGCATTCAGTCCAGGACCGAAGAGCAACCTATGTCACGGTTACTAGGAATTGGGTAGTAACCGTAACCCCTATTGAATAACTGGGCTCACGGTTACCATAATTTTAGTAGTAACTGCGACCCCTCCTTATATTTTGATACTTGGAATTTTATGATTCCATATGGTGCCTAAACTTACATAAGCCCATTCTAAGTTAGTAAATCAATTTGAATATAAAAGTATAGAGTAATATACCCCTTTAACCATATGAATTAAAAAGGAATATAAAGAAAAAGCATTGTAATATTTAATATATGTATATGATTGCTTGTATATGGATACATAAATATTTATAGTGGCTATTACTTGGTAACTGTTAGTTACAAAGCTATATGATGATAAACCTGAGTTAATTCATCTTATATCGAAATGCATTAATAAGAATTAATGATATATGTGATATGATTTGTTTTGCGTGCACATAAAAATTTGGTGGTGGATAGATAGGCATGCCTATAGGGTTACAGTCACAGCTGCTATAATCTGACTCTTATGAGTCCATAATATGTCTCTAAATAAGACACAATTCTGACCCGATTGGGTCCACTGATTTAATACCTTCAGGTATTTATAGATTTGATACCTTATGGTATCCACAACACCCATTATCCACACCCACAGGAATTTAAGCAGGCAGTTTATAAAATGAATGACATGTATACATAGTTTGCAATCTTTTATTATTATGATTAAATGACATGGTTATTTTTATTTTTCCAATAATGTACTTAGTATTATTTTCCTAATAAGGTAATAAATTTTATTAAGCATTATTGTTGTATGCTTGGTGATAACCACTGTGAGTGGTTATCAACTTGTTATTTTCGTTCCCCACTAAGCTTTATAGCTTATCACGAGTGTTTATCCGTGTAGGTTTGCAGTCTAGACCTTTTCTTCGGGAACAAAGCCAACAATCTCAGAAGCCAACATCAGATTAGGAAGAATCATTTTGAAGTATGAGATTCAATTTTGTGTCTTTTTCGTTATATGATCATGTATTATGTATTATAATCGTGTAATTATCAAGATTTGTAATTAATAACCAGCAGCATGTTAACATATCAAACTTACTCTTATATGATTTATAAAGTATATATGTATGTATATATCTATATGCATCATTAACAGATGACTCACATGCTTAATGAATACAATTAGTAACAGTAATTAGAATTATCTAGTATAGTCATTACAGATACACTCAGCTAGAGAATTTTTTTGGTGGTATAATGAACACCTAAACTGTGAACACCTGAGTCCTGATTTGAAGAGCACTGATACAGCTGTTATCCTATGTGAGGTGCTGTCATTATTCAATGGTGTGAGATTGGTTTAAGAATGTTGTTATGATAATTTGTAATTTTAGACTTTATGATAATTTGTAATTTTAAGACTTGTGGATTACAAAGCCTAGTGCCCAAACATTTTTGACACTTCACAGTAACAATCCATCTTACCTTTTTGTAGGGAAATGTAGGTCTTGATATTGCTCTAATTCTTCTACGGCCAACAGCAAAATTGGTCGTACATATATATCCTTATTTCTTTCAATTTGTGTACTCTTTCATATTTTGGCCTTGAAATTCTAAGGCATTGATTTCATGTTCATATTTTTCCATTTTTTAAGCAACATGCATGGGAATCGTCTAAATGGAACTATCCCTTAAGGCTTTAGAAATTTAGAGAGTTTGACTTATCTGTAAGTATTTTGGATCCATTATGAACTTATATGTGCCTTCTTTTTAAATTAGTTTATCAAATCATGGTTTGGCTTTCGAAATGCAGCAATCTTTCATCAAATTACTTTAAAGGCAGGATTCCTCTTGAACTTGGGCATATCGCTAGCCTTGATACATTGTAAGTGTTTTGATGTAAATACAGTGCTTCAGGTAACATTTCCCTTGTCTAGATTCTCATTCTTTGTTATAAAGTTAGGGATCTTTCTAGCAATAACTTCTTAGGACCTGTTCCAACATCTATTGGTGGTCCAGAGCATCTTCTTACCTTATACGTTTCTAATAGCATATTGTATTTGGTGCTAATAATTCTTTTGAAACTCATGGACTAAAATCTCATGTAATTGCTCAGGAATTTAAGCAATAATCATCTTAGTGGGCTATTTGCTTATATATTGATTTCAATTTTAATTTCTTTTCCACTAATTGTTTATATATTGATTTCAATTGTTTACTTTGATAGAATCATCAACTATTGCTAGTAGCCTTTTGTAATATTCCAATTTGAAGCTACTTTTGGTGAACTTGTTGTTTTCAATACTTAAGCTTAAATGCTGCCTTTTCTCTCATCCAATTCATTTATTATTGTTGGCTAATTTTTCTAATAATACATATAGGTTGTTTGATGATATGCCTCGAATGGCATGTTGAAAGCCATCAAATAAATATTAAAATTTTGTAATATTTTTAGTGAAGTGACGAAATGGTGATGGATAATTCCTTCACGACTTTCTTTTAGTAGGAGGCAAATTTACCAACTGAAATATATTAACCTTTGCTAAATTTACCTACAGAATACATCATTCTATCAAAAATTTACGCATAGATTTATGATTTTCATCGGTAAATTTAACGACGGATCATATAATTTTATCAGTAAATTTAACGACGGAATTTAATTCTATTAGTAAATACAGTAATTCATGACAATTTTTTGGTCTGGATCTCTAGAAGAAATTAATGATGGATAAATTTTTTCATCGGTAAAATTACCTACGAAAACACTTTTCATCAGGAAAGTAGCTACAACTGATTTTCCTACGATTTTTTCTGTAGGTAAATTCTATCGCTAAATATGTCTTCCTACAATAAATCACTAAATTCCATTGGCATTTTTCTCGGTAATTGAAATTTTTCTTGCAGTGTGTAATTTTTGCATTATTTTCAACAATTATGAAGCATTTTTTCTCTAAAATTCAATTGAAACCGAAATAGTACTTGACAAATATTAAGGATAAATAGAGGCAAGCAAAAAAATCAAAAAAATGATTAACTATAGAACCGATTCGAAATCGAATATATTTTTTCAATTAACCGATCCGAGATATTTAGTTATAGTTTTTAATTTTTATATTTTTAGTTTTTTGTTATTGTTTCGATTTTTGGGTATCGGTTAACCGTTAATACACAGTTAACCGATTCATATATATTTTTTATTTTTATTTTTACACTTTAAAAAATTATATTTTTCTCTAAAAATTGAATAAAATATATTTAAATTATATTTTTATTTCATATCTTAATTTTGTATATTTTTCTATAAAATTTATATAATACTTTAATGTAAATTTATATTATGTCATTTTATTTAATTATGTAGTAATATTTATATATAGCAACCGATTAACTTTTATATATGTTATTTTTTTTACCATATATTGGTATTCATATTTTACATAATATGATTTAATTATATTTTTTATATTTTAGAGTTTATATTTTAACATTTAATATTATCCAAAATTTTGTATGATTGAAAATCAAGTATATTAATTTTTAACAAATATTAAATCTATTTTCTAATATTAACAATTAATTTGTTAAACATGAATTTTGACTACTAAATTATGTTTATTTTGTGATTTTTTTGAATTACTTTGTATATTTGAAATTAAATTGAATTTTACGTAATTTTTTTATAGTTTTGTGTTATAAATTTATTTTATAGCTTTTATAAACTACTTTTAGAAAATAATAAAAAGTAGTGAATTAAACGTGCTTATATTTTTAATTAGATTTTGAAAAATAAAAACTTAAGTGATAAAAAAAGCAATTTCTATAAAATGTTAAAAGATTAAATAGTTACTTTCATAAAATATTGAAGTCAAAATAATACTTTTAAACTATAGCCAAGTGGAAAGTGGAGCTTATTGATTATATGAACATATATCATTAATTGTCAATTCATACATATAGGGATGAGTATGGACCAATTAATCGATTTATTAATAATTTTATTAATCAGTTTATTAATTTTAGTTAACCGCTATATTAGTTTCGATTTTTAATCAATTTTTTTTCGAATTGATTTATTGGTTAACCACTAAAAAATTTTAACATATAAATTTAATAAATTATAAAATTTAAAATATTATTTTTAATAATTAAAATGATTTAGAAATAAAATAATACAAATTAAATATAATATCCAATAAAAGGATCAAAAGAAAGATAAAATTTTCATAATTACTTATAGAAATTAAATATCTTCAATATAAAACTAAAAATAGAGTGTTAATTATGCACATGTAATGAAAAATAATAGTAATAAAAAGATAATTTTAATATTTATTTAATATGAATATGTATTATAATAATATTTTAAAAATTTATATATTATAATATATATAAATTATAAAAATATTGAAAATTTTAAATGTAAAATTTAAATTATAATATATAAAAGATATATAGATCACATAATTATTATTCAACGATTAACCGTCGGTTTTTAAAAATAAAAACTGTAAATCTAAATTTTTGAATCGATTAACTTAAAAATCGATTCGATTTCAAATTAATTTTTTAACTAACTAAAATTTTGATTTTTTTGCTCTTCTCTACATACACATATGCACCACATGTGTGTAGTATTGCATCTCGGCATCTCTGTTAGTATTTCACAAGCTGGCGTGAACAAAATGAAAATTTCATCCTCAATTCTACAAGAATTTTTATAAAACCCTTTCATTTACTTCTCTTTAATGGAAATTTTATTTTCTCATAATGTATTCTAATTTTTTACCGAATTTTTTTTATGATCTATTTAACTATTGATCAAAAAGATTTGCTCTATATCTCAAATGATTTATAAAGATAGCATGATAATACTAATTTTTTTATTTAAACAAGGCACAATTTTGCTCTATAATTTTGTTTCAAACTCTATTTTGCCACTTAAATTATTTTCAGAACTAAACCCTTATAGATGCTAAAAGAAATGATAAAATGAGGTATTAATTAGCATTATTTTCAACAATAATTTGAGACCAAAATAATGCTTCAAAATAAGTATTAATGATAAAATAATACTTTTTTTTCAAAATTTTAAAAGAATGAAATACGGTACATACATTTGATGGACAGATACGGAAAAAAAAAAACAAAAATAAAAACAAAAACCAAAACCAAAAAACAAACAAAAAACTTAAAGTAGCGAGATTTTGACGATCCATTGGAAAAATATATTCTATAGTTACTGCCAAACAATTCTTATGTGTTTTTAAAATAAATAAATAGATTTTTATATTTTCTTATTGTTATTTAGGTCATTAGTTTAATTTGGTAAAATTCTAAAGCCGAGATAGTTTATTTTAGAGGTGAGTAAAAAAAATAAAAAATATGATTAATCGCAAAATAAATTTAAAATCGAATCGATTTTTTTCAATTAACCGATTTGATTGATTTGATTACGATTTTTAATTTTTATATTTTTTATTTTTTTATTATGGTTTTAGCTTTCGAATATCAGTTAACCGTTAGTATACTATTAACGGTTATTTATATATATATATATATATATATATATATATATATATATATATATATATATATATATATATATATATATATAATTTTTGTTTTTATTTTTATACTTTAAGAACTTGTATTTTTTGTTCTCTTTAAAACTTATATAAAATAATAATTTAAATTATATTTTTATTTTTATAACTTAATCTTTTATATTTTTCTATAAAATTTATACAATACTTTAAACTAAATTTAATTCTATAGTAATATTTATATGTAGTAACAGATTAATTTTTATACATATTATTTTTTCACATATAATAGCATTTAATTATATTTTCTTATATTTTATAATTTTTATTTTAATATTTAATATTATTCAAAATTTTATTTGATTTAAAATCAAGTATGTTAATTTTCAATAAAAATTAAATCTATTTTATAATATTAGCTATTAATTTATTAAATATAAATTTTGGCTAGTAAATTATATTTGTTTTATGATTTTATTTTAAATTACTTTGTATATTTCAAATTGAATTGAATTTTATCTAATTTTTTTTATAATTTTATGTTATAAATTTTAATGATTAACAGAAAAATATTAATTAACTAAATTAAAAAAATGAAACCAATAAATTAGTTAACCGCATGTAACAGACTAGTTAATAATTAATAATTTTAAAAAATTAATAATAATGGACTGGTTAAATTTTTTTTCTCGATCCATGCTAACCCTTGGTTTATTTAAAACCGATTTCTAATAGGGATAAACACAATCTAATTAATCAATTTATAACCTATTCTTTAAGTTTCATCTATTAAAATTGATTTTTTAAAATCAAAATTCGAGCATGGTCCTTTATCAATCGGTCAATCAGTATTTAGTTAATCGTTAAATACGATCAGTTAACCTTTAACCAATAATTAACTATTAAAAAAATTAAATATAAATATCATATAAAAATTTCAATCCATCATTCAAATTAAAATATAATTCTTTCAAATTTTAAATATAAGATACAAATTATTCAAATTTAATAACAATACACTAAAATAAAAGTCACATAAATATTAATTTATTAATCATACACTTTCTAATATTAGAATAGAATATGGATACATATGAAAATATATATATATATATATATATATATATATATATATATATATATAGATTAACAGTTAACCAATCGGTAACTAAATACATAAGTTTAAGTCCAAATCAAAGTCTATTGACTATAATTTAAAAACTAAAATTTACATTCACATTATTTAAACTGGTTAATGGACAAAAATACTTTGAACTCGATCGTTTAGATCAATTGAACGGTTTTCAATTTTTTGTTCTAGTTTCTAGCAAGTCAACGGTTTCACTCTAGGTTCGATGTCTTTATCTCAATGCAATCTTTTAGGCTCGCCATCTTCCAAATATACGGTCACTAACTGTTTTGCTTGCCTCCTACCTAGGGGTGTGCAAAAACCGATCCAACCCAAAAGATCCTAAAAAAATCGATCCAACTCGTGACATTCTGGTGAAATTAATCAAATTATTAGGATCAGGGCAGGTTGGAGGATTGATGGAATTTCAAGCTTGTTCAAAACCCCCCGTAAACCTGTCCCAATCGATCAACTTGATTTCATATGTATATAAACTTAAAAACCCTCTTTCCTCATTTGTTTTTCTCTCTCTTCAACTTCAAATCCCTAATCTTTCTCTTTCACGATCTCCCTCTGCTTCCATCTCTCGCTCTCTCTTGGTCTCCCTCTGCTTCCATCCATCTCTCTCTCTCTCTCTCTACTTTTCCTCTACTCACCTTTGAAGCTACTCTCTTCTTTATTTTTGTGGTTGATTTCTAAGTAATTGAAGGAGATGGAGATAAATCTTTTTTATTTTTGGTGCTTTGATTTTTCTTGCATGTGGGACTTTGGGAAGAGAGATTGATAAAATAGAAAAAATGAAAGTAGTACCATGCGTCTTGAGATGAAAATGGAAAGAAAAAAAATATTTTGAATTAAAATTTTGGATTTGTCGGGTTGGGATCCAAAAAAAATCGATTTGATCGGATAGCACCTCGAACTAAAGTCAGGGTCGGCTCAAATGTAAGATTTTATGACTTTTTGGATTTCAGGTTGTTCAGATTGATCCGAATCCGACTGATGCACACCTCTACTTCTACCTTATTGTTATCCATATTGACAATATATAAACTATCATAAAAACAAAATTATAAATAAATCATAAATCAGTTTTGAATTAATTAGATCATACGAAAAATAAAACATGTCAAATTGCATTTTAATTGCTTTGCCGGTCAAAAAAACTAGATTATAAATAAATTATTAGCGATTTTAAATTATTTTTATGAATGAATTGAACTGAATATGCGAATAGTGTTAAAATTTGTGAACTTTACATACTAATTAAAAAGTAAAAACCTGATCCAGAGTTAAACACCCACCACCTACCTCAAAATGGTAAAACAGACACCCCTTCAGAGGTAAGAGGAATTGAAATGGCGGAAAATTAATTAAAAAGAGGGGGAGCAGAAAGCGAAAGCGAAAGCAGAGTGGTATCATGGAGAGCGACGCTGTAGGGTAACCCCTCAGACAAAACCACCTTGCCCATTGGCCCACGTGTCACCCCAGCGTGCGCGTGTTTACTTGAAAGCTATGTTTAAGAGTGCCTGAACCACAAAAGCCTTAGCAAAAATGGGCCTTCGAAACCCAACAATCTCTGTCTCTTGCCCTTCTAAAACGTTCTTCGTCTGCGTACCCCAAGCCAATTTTTAAAAATGCCAATTTATTTATATATTATCTATTTAGATGAAATTTAGAATATTGTAATTAGCTTTCATTGCCAATTTGGGTATTTGGAAAATTACCTTATATATGCTAATTACTAAAATTATTCTTTTTTTTTCATTTTTACATGAGTTTGCTTAGAGTAGGTGTGTGTAAAAAAAAAAATTCAAAAGAAATGGTCGAAACCGAAGCAAAAAATTTGGTCAATCAACCCCAATTTCTATTTCAGATTTGATTATGATTTTTGCATTTGCAACTTTCTGTTACGGTTTGTTTTCCATTTATATATTGCGGTTAATATATGTATATATAAAAATTCAAAAGAAATTTATATACTTTTCTCTTTAAAATTTACATAATCTTTTCATTTTATATATATTTGTAATTTTCTTTCCTCTACAAAAAAAATATATTGAGATAATATTTAAATACGAAATATATTTTAAATATGAAATATATTATTTTATTGACATTTTTAATTAATGTTGATTTAGAATATGGTTGATGATTTATTATTATTATTATTATTATTATTATTATTATTATTATTATTATTATTATTATTATTATTATTATTATTATTATTATTATTTGAAAATATTTTAATTTTTAATCAAATATGTGCTTATTCTTTACGTTTCTTCTACGGTCTATTTTCACATTACCATTGTATCCTTACAGACAATCATCCTTCTTTTTTCTTCTTTTTCTTGGTTTCAGTATTTCAATTTTTTTTTTTTTTAGTATTTCCATTTTTGGCGATTCTCAAGACTTCCAACGCCAGTAAAAATTTTTCAGCGACCCTAAAATTTTTAATTGTTGGATTGTAAGACTGAAATTCTAAGGTTGAAGCCTTGAGCAATCAAAATTTCAATTGACTGAAACTTTGTATACCAATTGTTATAACTTAATATACATAGGTATATTGAAGTCAAGGTAGGAATTTTAACAATGCATTTTGGTATACCAATGGATATTGGTATATATGAAAGGGAATACTCGGTATACCGAAATGAAAGGTAAAAATTTCAAAACTTGAAATTAGTAAACCAAAGGAAATACTTGGTACACTAAGGTGCACGGTGGGAATTTCAATAATGTAATTTGGTATATCATCATGGGTGATGACAATTCAAATATGCTGGGTCAATGACTAAGTAGGACTTGAGAAGAACGCATTCACCACCTAGCTGACTAGAACCTAAAAACCAAAAGAAAACTGGCATAATTTTCTATAGTAAAAGTTCTGATAATCAAGTCAGAGAAGGTATTCTAAAGATAGGAAAAGAGGGGTCAAAAGTGTCGAGAGCATCGTACCTGAATTTCTAGTTATTTATAGAGATGAGGAGTAGAGTTTGAGTGCACTTACAAGTCCTAATGAGGAAAAGCTTATCATTCCTTATTTTGGTTAGCCACATAAGGTAAGCCTTTATTATTTCCTATTTTGTCGGAGTTGGAATCTTTGAAGGACTCTACTACCATTTATAGATAAGGGAAGTCCTCAAGAACGTTATCCCTAGGTTTCGGATTCTTGAGCTTGACTATTTGCATAAGATAGGCAAATCATGTGGATCAGTCCGGTTAATCCGAATTGTTTATGGAGTACTATTATCATAAGTCCCCCTCAGTGTGGCAACATTTATGTCAGCCTCTTTGATGCTCATCGCTTTAATGCCAACGTCATAATTACCGCGTTTCAATAGCTATTGATCTATCATTAAATGATATGACTATTGAGTATTCCAAAGTGCATAATAATTATTCCTGCCGCAATTCCTTTTGGTGCCAAACTTTGCATTTAAAATTTAAGTGACCTATCAATTTTTTATGCATGTTGTCCCTTTGGTATTTGCACTTGCAGTGCTTGATCCATCGTACGCATTACGACAATTGTATGGCTTGCTCCACTTATAAATAGTTAATGATTTTTTGGCCTTCAGCTTCATTTGTGCATTTTGACTCTCTCTCATCTATGCTGCTCTTTCTACATTTCAAATTTGCCATGTTTGTGAGGCTTATGAGTGATGATGTGAGAATTGCCTCCTTCTACATTAACTTATTACATCTATTATATCATTTTTGCTACAATTTCCCACGTATCTTAGTGTTTCTATCTTCATCCTTTTGTGTTCTTTTCTTTTCGAACCATGACCTTGACATGCAATTCAAATAAAGAGATTAAGATTGGTGAAGGACTACTGGATGAAAGTGTGCCTACTATGTCAAATGAAGAACAACCAAACAACTGAGGTGCAATGATTGCTAAGAAAAAAGCCAAAGAAACTCCCAAAAGTAGGTAGCATGGGCTCAACTATAAAAGAAAATCACCTCAACACCCTAAGAGAAATATACAAAATACCAGAGAGGTATAAGCTCAAGGCCTTGAGCACTTCCTTATGGGTCAATGGGAAGTACCCTTGCAAAAGGACCATCATCATCTACAAGGCAAACTTGGAGGATGGGATGAGTCTTACTCTGACAGACTTTGCCACCTAGCTGACTAGAACTTGAAAACCAAAAGAAAACTAATGGGAGATTCCGATAATGGAAGCTCCAATGATCAAGTTAGGGAAAGTATTTCGAAAATGGGAAGAGAGGGGTCAAAAGTGTTGAGAGCTTCATATACACTTGAGTTTTCCAGCTATTTATAAAGATCGGCATCAAAATTTAAGTGCACTTACATTTCCTAATAAGGAAAAACTTATCATTCCATATTTTGGATAGCCAAATAAGGCAAGCCTTTATTATTTCTTATTTTGCCAAAGTTGGAATCTTTGAAGGACTCTGTTGCCGTTTAAAATAATAATAATCCCTGGGAACGTTATCACAACTTCCAGACTCTTGGGTTCAGACTATTTGCACAAGATAGGCTAATCATGTGGATCATTCTGGTTAATATGAATCATTTATATAGTCTTATTACCAAGAGGCTATACCTTGGTGGTATACCAAAGTTGATAGAAATTTTAATGTTGAAATTTGATATATCAACTGATATATATTAGCAGACCAAAATATATCATAATGAAGGTTTGAATTTCAACAACACAATTTAATATACCAATATGTATACGTAGGTATACCAAAGTGCATTATAGGAATGTCAATACTAGAATGTATTACAAAGGATATATTTTGGTATATCAAAATTCATGGTATACTACAATAAAATATAAAAATAGTAACGAAATTGATTTCGATGCTAAATTAGCAACAGAAAATCGTTTTTGTTGCTAAAATTGGTTAAATTTTGTAGATTTAACAACGAAAATATATTTGGTTATCCTTTGTCGCTAATAGTAGAGAGAATTTTTAGCGTCAAAATTTAGCAACGGAATCACTATGCCGTTGCTAAATAAGACATCAATAGATGGCGAAAAAATTTTGGAACGAAAAATAACTTTGCAACGAAAAATAATTTGGTTGCTAAATAATCAAGGTTCAAAAAATTTGGTTCAAAAATAGCAACAGAATATTTTTTTCTGTTGCTAAATTAGTATTGCATGTACTAGTGGGTATACCTTGGTATACTAAAGCGAAGGATATAAATTTTAACAATCTTAATATGTCACTGTTGTACATTAGTTTACGAAATAATTGAAATCAATTATACGGGGGAGAAAAAACTCACGTAGGATTTGGATTTTGTTGACGTCGGTAATCAAATGTCTCTTCTGCACCCTTTGAAGTTACCGTAAATCCCCTCTTCAGATCTTACTCATATTTTATTCTGTGTTGTTGTTTTTGATACCTTATATAATTTGACAGATTGGAGTTTAAATCTTATTTGAATTGTGTAGGCGAAATTTATTTGTCAATTGGATTTTGATAAACCCCGACATAGCAACTTGTGTAGATTTAGATTTAGATTTTATTTTTAGTAGGCAACAACAAAATTTTAATTTTAAAAAATAAATAATTATTAATAACTTTTTTAATCAATCTAGTAATATCAAGTTTTAAAAACTATTAATCTTAAATTTAATCATTTATTTTGTTTAACTGATCCATCGTTTTTGGTCTTTGTTGGTGGTTAACTATAATTTTTTTATTTTTAACCAATTAAAGTTTGAAATATATGAACATTAACAAAATTTACAAATCCAACTTAATTATGAAAATATAAAATAAAACATACAAATTAACTACATTACAAATCATTATTCAAAATAAAAATATAAAAATACAATTATCTATCTATCTATCTATATATATGTGTGTGTGTGAATGAATAGATGGATGAATGAATGAATGAATGAAAAATGGAAATTAAAAAATATATTTTTGCGCTTTTAAATAAGGAAGAAACTTTAGAAAGATCTCCACTTTTTGAAGTATTATTGTGAAAATCCAATTATTTCATTACGTGGTAATTCAATATCACATAAAAATACAAGTCAATAAAGAGATTTATATATCAATTATTCGTCATGTTTCTTGAGATTATCAAATAAAAATTTATGATTTTTAATGGAAGATTTGAATAATTTATTTAATTAAATATAAAAATTAACTTATGGATAAATTTGTTTACATTATTATAAACAGCACTTTTTAATTATAATCAATGAATGTACGAAATTTAACGTTGTCTTCTCTTAAAAATTTTTCACTAGGAAACAAAACGAATAACTTGTTGCCGGTTATCCAATCTAATAGTGTTCTCAATAATTGGCAAAATTCTTTTTTTTTTTTTTACTCTGAAATTTTAAATTCCTTTTTTACATTAGATTTTTTTATAAAAACTTTTTTTAGTTAAGTGCACATATTTTAATATTAGATTTTTATAAAATCTTAATTCAATGACTCATCAAATTCGTTTTCTAACAATAATTGAAATGCATAGGCATCAATCTCATTAATTAAGAACTGTATGTTAGAATTTATTTGGATGGTGATTCACCATTATTCATTAGTATATAGTGTCATATTGTGCAGTATAGTTTTATATAACTTTTTAAATAATTATGTTTGAAAAGATTTTATGATTTTTTATAATTTTATAATTTATTTTTATTTAGTTTGAACGTACCGGATTAAACTGTTTTATATCGAGTTATCATAAGTTAACAATTTTTTTATCAAATAAAAAACCACCTATTCTCTATGAGTGCAGCCGATGCAGTAATTACCCGTCCACTATCCTCAATAGTATCAAGAAGCTAAAAAAAATTATAATAAACTAAACAAAAAATTGAAAAAACAAAGACAGTAAATTAAAGAAAATAAGAAATAGGTTTGACAGAGATGAAGACTTGGAATCAATTAAATTTGGAAACTAAAAACAAATAAACAAAGAAAAAAAGATGAAGAAGTGGCAGAACATACCTGAGTTTTGAGAGAGGAGATGAAGAAATGGTGGGGGCGGATGGAGAGTTGAGACAGAGGATGAAGCAATCGATTTAATAATAAAATGGTATGTTTTGGAATTATTAATAATAATAAGGTTTATACTTGAAAAATAAAATTTATGTGCAACGAAGAATCACCGAATTGGTTTTTTTCATAATTCTATAATCATGAAATCAAATCATTTAAACCATTCAAAAATAAATATCAGTTCTATCATTTAAAAAACTACATATTATTTTATATTAAAGTATAAAATTTAATAGATGATTTTTTTCATAAAAATATTTAATATAGAATTTTTTAAAAGACTTCATATACATCAAAATGAGTTTTTCCTAATAGTATTAGTAGAATATTTGAAATTACAATTATATATGTGGATGATAGGAATGAGAAAGACTAAAATGAGAGCCGCCATGTGATGCAGTGATATAGTTTTTTTCTTTGCATTTTAAAAGATATTATTTCCGTCCCACTTTAAAAGATATTCCCTATATTTTGATTTCCAATATTTCATTACATGTAACTCTTTCATTGCATGTAAAATTAACAATTTCAATATTTCATTACATGTAACTCTTTTGAATAAAATTCAAATTATATTTACCTATCATTTTTAAATTTTTAATGTAATTTAATTTTTTTCAATAAAAAATAATTTATTTAAAACCAAATATATTTGATAATTTAGTTAGAATTACATAATTTAATACTAAATTTAGACCTAATTAGTATTTTTAAATTTTTGTAAAAATAACAAAAGCCACATAAAAAAATGGAGTAATTTTTTACAAAAATTAAAAAATGAAAAAAAAATATCTCAATTTCATAAAAAAACTATAGTTATTGATAAAAATATCCTTTTATATTTTCAAAAATTTCATTTAATTCTAATTAAAAGTAGAGAATAATAACATAGAGAAAATTTAATAAATTGTATAATAAATAATGGTATATATTTAATATATTTTTCAAATTTTAAAAAGATATTTAAAGTGGGATAAAATAAAATAAAAAAATATATGTTTTAAAGTGAGATGGGGTAATTATATAAATTCAAGATCCAAAGTAAGTAACCATCTAATGAGATGATCACACAAATTATTAGTAGTAGTTAGCATAGCAATCAAACATTCAATTAAAAATTTAGAAGGTTTTTAATTCAATTTCTTTTAATAACACATGGTACAAAATTCTAAAAAAAAAAAGTATATCCTCAAAAAAAATCTTAAAAATTTAGAAGGTTTTAAATTCAATTTCTTTTAATAACACATGGTACAAAATTCTAAAAAAAAAAAAAGTATATCCTCAAAAAAAAAAATCAAAAGTACCTTATGTACTTGCATTCAACGTCGTAGATCTACTGTATGCATTTTTTAAATCTTATTGCAATTCGAGAATATTTTTGAGTCTATGGACAGCTGGGATTGTCCAAATTAATTCATGTAATATATATATATATATATATATATATATATATATATATATATATATATATATATATATATATATATATATATATATATATATATATATATTAGTTGGCACAAAGAAAAAAACTATAAATGAAATAAAACCTCATTCCTCATCTAGGGATCCATGCTCCAATTAGGGGTGAGTAAAAAAATCAAAAATATAATTAATTATAAAATCATTTCAAAACATAACAGATTTTTTTGTTAATCAATTTGATAGATTTAGCTATAATTTTTAATTTTTATATTTTAAATTTTTCGTTACAGTTTAAATTTTTGGATATCAGTTAACTGTAAGTATACGGATAACCAATTCATATATAATATATATTATATTTTTATTTTTATACCTTAATTTTTTTTATTTTTTCTATTTTCTCTAAAAATTATAAAATTAATAAGATTTTAAAATATATTTAAAATATATTTTTATTTTTATACCTTAATTTTTTAAATTTTTTTTATAAAATTTATATAATATTTTAGACTAAATTTATATTATATCATTCTCTTTAATTATATACTAATATATATAGTAACCTATTAACTTTTATACATGTTATTTTTTATCATATATAATAGCATTTAATTATATTTTGGAGTTTATGGTTTAACATTTAATATTATCCAAAATTTTATTTGATTTAGAATTAAGTATGCTAATTTTCAATAAATATTAAATCTATTTTATAATATTGGCTATTAATTTGTTGAATATGAATTTTGGCTAATAAATAATATTTATTTTGTAATTATTTTAAATTACTTTGCATATTTAAAATTGAATTAAAATTTACATAATTTTTTTATGTTTAAATTTTAATGATTGACCGAAAAATATTAATTAACTAAACCAAAAAACTTAAACCGATGTACTGGTTAACCGAATGTAATAAATTGATTAATAGTTAATGATTTTAAAAAAGTGATATTAATAGACTGATTAATTTTTTTCTCATAAATCGGTAACCGATCTATGCTCATCCCTAGCTCCAACTATCCTATCAGTTTCATTTTATGAGGTCATTTTTTCTTTTATATATATATATGGAAGTCACACTTCTTATAAAAAAAAATTATACTCTTTCCGTCATTTTATAAGATGTTAATATATATGAAAATGAACCTTTTAAATGACTAAATAAATCCATAAAATAGGCACGACTCTTTTGAGGTGGGGTTGGTTCACTTTCCCAACAAAAATAAAAATGGGTGTCATTAGTAGGTAATGTTGAAATTGTTAATGCATGAGAAATAAAATATAAAAATATACATTATTAAAAATATTATCCTCCATAATATTACTACAAATATTTTACATCCTCGAAGAAGAAAGAGCCAAAGTGGTGCACACTTTCGTAGGTAGAAGGAAAATTTATCATGTGCATGGTGAAGAGCACGTGCAATGCACATTATCCATGAAAAAGAGACAAAAACGTAGTTGATTAACTTATTTTTTTCATCATGAGAATTTTTACAAGGTAAGGTATCTTCGTTTGCATAACCAATATATTTTTATATGTAGGGTATACAATAATGAGATTGAGACTTGATTATAGATGATGGACCAACCCTTTTGATGTGAAGATAATCAAAATGAAGCTCTTTTTTCCCCAATTGAAATGGTCCTATTTCATCTAATCTAACTTCAATGATTTTGGCATTCAAAATCTCATATGCTTTTCCCTCACCTTTATTTTATTTTTATGCCTTTCAATATGTGCCACACACGTGCCAATTTCTAATTTTTAAATTTGAAGAAATTTTCAAATTTTGTTTTATTAATCTTTGCATTAAGGATTGAATTTATATTAAGATTTAAGATAACATGTGACATGACTATGAATAAACCTATATCAAAAATATTCTAAGTATCAACAAAAAGAATAAGAAGGTCATAAATTGATGTTGGTTAAAGTAGAAGAAATATAGGGACACTTTTCCACATTACTTACCATAAGGCTGAAATGGCACAGAAGTTGAGAACATCATAAGAGAGTAGGAACAAATCAAGCAGCCTGATAGCAAATTGCCAAAACAACCCTTCATTCGGTCACTTTCACATATGGTTGCTGAGCTTAGAAAGCAGCAAAACTCAGATTGTAAAACAGAAATCTTGACCAGGACCAAAATGAAAACTGAAACTTGCGTATTTACACATTTATAACAAAGTTGAAACAACCTTTCTTTTATGTATAAAATAAGATAGTTTTGCAGGACTGGGCACATGAATACATACATTAAATGCTAGAGATACAAAGTTCCTTTTTTTTTTTTCCGAGTGGGTCAAAGAAGAGGGAAAATTTTGTGGCAGCTGAAGGAATTCAACACCATCATCACCACCTGCTTCTCTCTTTTTTCTTACAAAGAATTGATTCTTTCTTTCACCTACTGCTTTTCAGGGTCTTCTTTTATCGTCATCTCTACCATTTGAACTGCACTAAACCCTCCATCTTCAGTAGCTATTGTGGAATGTGAGTCAAGGCCTGACCCTGCTTGTATTTCTTTAAACATTGCCATCACTTGAATCATTGTAGGTCGTCTCCATGGCCGATCATCCAAACAAGCACAAGCCACCTCTAAGTGTCGCAGAAGCTCAATCTTCAGACTTTGATCTTCTTTCATCAGTACTGGGTCGAAAACATCCGTTATTTTCAATTTGGCATGCTGCTTCACCCACCCCACAAGGTTGTTGTCTCCGAAATCAGCTGAATCTGTTGGCCTCTTTCCTGTTAGCAACTCCAGCAAAACTACACCATAACTATAAACATCACCTTTCGTTGAACATCTAAAGCTCTGGTAATATTCAGGAGGAACATAGCCAGGTGTGCCTGCCAATGTGCTAACGCTCAGATGTGTATCTGCTGCATTCATAAGCCTCGCCATTCCAAAATCAGACACTAACGCCTCCAAGTTCTCGTCAAGCAAAACATTGCTTGATTTCATGTCCCTGTGAATAATATGTGGCGTGCAATTATGATGAAGATAAACTAATCCCCTGGCAGCTCCAATTGCAATCTTTCTCCTATCAGCCCAATTCAACTTGATCCCAGCTTTCTTTTGGTCATGAAGAACATCTTCTAAGCTTCCGTACTTCATGTACTCGTATACCAAGAGCCTCTCTTCTCCAACCTTGCAGTACCCAAGAAGGGGAACTAGGTTCCGGTGCTTGATTTTTCCAATGGTTTCCATTTCTGCAGTGAATTCTCTATCACCCTGTCCACTGATATGTATCAATTTCTTGATGGCTACAATGCTTCCATCTTTCAGTTGAGCCTTGTACACATCACCAAAACCTCCAGAGCCTATAAGGTTATCATTGTGGAAACCATTTGTAGCTTCGAGAAGATCAACAAAGGTGAGCTTCCGGAGTGGCTTCTCAAAGGTAGTAAGGCTGATGCTCAATTGTTCACGTCCACCAGCTAGCTTCCAGCCTGCATTCGCTGTCCCTGAATGTGAATGGTTGTCCATGTAGACATCAAGGACTG
Source organism: Excoecaria agallocha (assembly GCA_037975025.1). Taxonomy (NCBI): domain Eukaryota; kingdom Viridiplantae; phylum Streptophyta; class Magnoliopsida; order Malpighiales; family Euphorbiaceae; genus Excoecaria; species Excoecaria agallocha. The sequence goes on along the minus strand of CM075807.1, from coordinate 111,680,462 downwards.
AATCTTTCTTTTTTCTTCTCTTTTTCGTTTCCACAAAAACTATTATCAAAGCAAAGATGCAGAAAAGTGAGAACAGCAATCCCATTGCCACACTCCCCACTAGAGATGCCTGTTTCCTATGAGATTTCTGATGCTGAGAATTTGCACTTGGGCCAGTTCCTGACCCACACGAAGGAAGGGGTATCCCACAGAGGCCTGAATTGTTGGCAAAACTGGCAGCTTGGAATGTTTCAAACTGACCCATATCGGGAATGTTTCCAGTGAGCTCGTTGTTGGACATGTCAATCTCTGTAAGCAATGAAAGGCGAGTCATGGACTGAGGAATCATGCCTTGCAGCTTATTATTGGAGAGGTTAAGAATGTTAAGGCCATCCAAGTTCCCAAGCTCTTCTGGAATGGGTCCAGAGATATTATTGTGGCCCAAATTCAATATATAGAGATATGACATGGTCCCGATCTCCTTGGTGATGAGGCCAGACAACATATTGTATGAAAGATCAAGAAAAATCATTGAACCATTATCATTGAATGTGGGTTGAGTATGACCTTTATATGCTCTAGTGAAGTCGCAGGGGTGCCTGGTCGAGATTCTATCCAACTGTTCCGGCCTAATTCCAGCAAACTCCAGCAAATTTCCTTCTCCGTGACACCTTTCACTCTTTTTATTCTTCAAATACACAAATTTCTTCCCGGTAATAAAATTCACAGCAATTTTACCAGACTGTTTGAATAGCTCAGGCGGGATAGTACCATTCAACAAATTGGTATTAAGATCCAACCAAATCAAGCTACGACAATCACCAAGCTCTGGAGGGATTCTGCCATAAAATGAGTTGTTGCTTAGCTTAAGAATGGCAAGACTAGAAAGCTTCCCAATTGATGCCGGAATCTCACCAGTCAACATATTGTTTGACAAGGAGATCCAGTTAAGCTTAGTACAATTGCTTATAGCAGAAGGTATAACTCCAGTCAACTCATTGAAGTCTAGAATCAAAGTCTCTAGTGTTGCTATATTGGTTATCTCCTGTGGGATATCGCCGCGGAGCTGATTGAACCAAAGCTTCAAATCCCTCAGCTTTGAGAGTGAACCCAAGCTGGAAGGGATGGTGCCAGTTAGACAATTGAAGCTCAAATGAAGTGCAGTAAGCTGAGAACAGTTGCTTAGAGTAGCAGGAATAGACCCAGTAAACATATTGTCTTGAAGGAAAAGTTGCTGCAAGTTGTTACTCGGATCTTGACACAGACCACTAGGGATTGGACCGGACAAATTATTAGCACTCAGATCTAAAGACTCCAAAGTGGTAAGCTTTGAAAAAGAATCAGGCAAAGCACCAAAAAATTTATTATAGGACAAATCAAGATTCTTCAAGCTACTCATGTTCAAGAAAGTATCAATTGGTAATTCACCAGTGAAGTTGTTGATGGAAATATAAAAAGATTCCAACGAAGTGCAACAAGCAAAACTACTAGGGACAGAACCAGAAAGATTATTTGAGGAAAGATCAAGCTCAACAAGACCTGGACAAGCATCTATGAGATGCAGAGGAATCTCCCCTTCAAATTCGTTGTAACCAAGATAAAGAAACTGCAATTTTCCTGTTGGAAGCACTGGAACTCGACCTGAAAACTGGTTGGTGGTCACATTCAAGAAGTTTAGCTTACCACAATCACCAATTGCATGACCAAGATCGCCATCAAACTTATTGGAAGATATATCAAGATGCTCCAAAGCCAAACAATCACGAAAGGAAGGGATGCTGACAGAGAAATTATTTGATGATACATCAAGAAACTGCAGATTCTTGCAGCTAGAAACTACATCTATAGCTCCACTAATTTTATTCCCCTTCAAAGACAAATACACCAACTCACTGCAGCCACCAGACAAAATAAAAGGAATCGCATTTGAGCCAGATATCTTATTCAAAGAAAGATCAAGAGACTTGAAGCTGAGCTTTAAACCAGCAGATTTCTCTTTCACAAAGAAATCAAAAGAGTTGGCAGAAAGATTCAAGAACTTCAAGGATGGACAAGAACTCAAATAGGCTATATCAGAGATAGGACCTGATAGATCATTTTGAGATAGATCTAAGCTGCTCAAAACTGAACTACACTTAGATCCAGAAGGGAAAGAAATGGTACCAGAAATGTTGGTTGATTTTAAAGAAAGGGACTCGAGCTTATCAAGAGAGAAAAGAAATGCAGCCAGAGTGTGAAAATCAGTGCTTAAAGAGATTGAAGAAAGATCCACAGAAGAAACTCTGTTTGTTTCTTGGCATTTTACTCCAGTAAAGCTACATGGATTTAGATTGGGAAGCCAGTTTTGAAGGATACCCGGGTTGAGGAGAGCGTTTTTGAAGCTTATAAGATTTTGGGCATCACTGTTTGTTGAGGCAATAGGTGCAGCTGCTACTTGTAGAGAGAGAAAGAAGGTGACCAAGAAGAAGAAAGGGATAAACAGCAAAACAAACAGTTGGGTTTTCATTTTCTCTTGATGGCTGTTTCAGAAAAGAAGAAAGAGAATATAAATGAGAAACCTCCGGGTGCTTAGGGTTTGAGAGCAGCCATAGGAGGATAAGCTCAAAGCTCAGTTTTTTTTTTTTTTTAACTTTATTTTTAGAGAGAAGAAGTAGAGAAAGAAGAAGGAGAGTCAAAAATAGAGCAAGGAAGGTGAGAAGGGTATTTATCAAGTGGACACAGCTGTTCCTCACATGCCATGTGCCTCTCTCCTCCTCCTCCTCCTTCTCATCCCTTCCTCTTTCTAACACATTAGTATAACGTTAAAAAAAAAAAAGCATTTACTCCCTCTAGAAATCCATTTGTATAACATTGTTTTCTGTCTCCTAATTAAATCAACTCTTGTCTCTCTTAAGCATCGTGTTTAGGGGTACGTAAACAATTTTATTAATTTAATCTCTTTGAGAAAAAGAATTAAAAAGGAAAAAGAATTGGATTTCCTTCCTCTCTCTACTTTTTTTTCTAAAAAAAAACAGTCTCTTTGTCTCTCTAGCTTTTTCCTAAGTGTACGTGTGATCAACGATTGAACCATCACTGTCAATTAATGAAGAAGGAGATTCCATCTCTTAATTAAATAATTACTTAAATTAATTAATTAAAAGGCCCTTTTTGTTCACGAGGATTAATCAAGTGATTTTGGCATTTATATGCATAACCCATCTTTTTATAAGAAGAGATCTCCTTCTTTTTTGCATTGGGAAAGTTGAATGGAGAGGTAAAAAGTTATAAATGGGAAGCAAGAAAGAAAGGCCCCCATGTGTTCATTATTAATGCTATACTCTCTCCTCTTCTTAATTTGTGCAAATTTGATTTTCATATTTTCCACTAAAATTGCTTTTTCATAGACAATTATTGTCGTTGTGATTTTCGTCTATCCTGTATATTCTTGGGCCCTACCATAAGATTAATAATTATACTATAATAAATGCAACAACATATCTACCACACGTGTGGTCACAAAATTTTCTTTATTTTCCCTCCATAAAAGCCAAGTGAAAATCACTTCACTGACCAAATTGCAGCCCTTTATAATTATGATTACTCCTTTGTATAATTTAATTGTTGGAATTTTGAATGGGCAATTTTCGTTAAATAGTGACAAACACCGCTTATGGTTGATGTTAGCATTTGGGAGTGTATTTCCTTGATTAGGTAATAAAATTCCCTAATCTTTTTTCATCCTATTCTTTATAGTCGGGCAACTTTGCTCTTTAAGACCCTTTTCTCTCTTATCAATTACCTTGTCAAATTTTCATCAATTCCATTGTCAAATTTAGTTAGAAAAGGGGAATTATCACAAAGGAAAGAAGGATAAATAAGAAATGGGTCTAGTCATTCTATTTGACTTTGGACAATAGCATATCCCTTATCTTTTCCTTTAACAATAAAAGAGAGGTGATGGCCGCTATATTATTTTCAAAATGAACATTTCTTCTGCTATACTCCATTTGATTTTAGAATATTGATGGAAATGTAATCTTTAGCTTAGGTACTTGTCTTCCTCAATTTTTATGCCTAGTAAAATTACTATTTTAAGTTGACAATGTTTAATCGATTGAAATTGACAACTATTTTCAATAAATTATGAAAATCTAAAAAAAAATGTGTATGTAAATATACACTTCATATATATATATATATATATATATATATATATATATATATATATATATATATATATATATATATATATATAAAATCCCTTTTAAACTTTAGGATTATTTTTATTCATAATTACTAAACTTATATTTTAATAATGACTCAATCATAAAAAAATTTATGTCACAAAAATACCTCAACTTTTACTATATAACACTAAAAGATATTTTCATGAACATGGTATTGAAGCCCTAATGTGACAAGCCATGTGTCTTCATGGGTACAACTGTGCTTGTTATTACAGACAGTTGTTTGGAGACTAAAACACAAGACTATATGTTGTTAATTTTATATGCCTAAGAGCTCTATCGTATTTGTGATTCTTTCATGCACGGAACTTCCATTTTTCAATAGCAATATTTATTACATAACGCCTTCTACACTTAAAGGCCTTACTTAGGCCTTGTGTGATTGTTAGATTCAAGGGGTTTTTTCATAAATGCCACAAAAAAAGAAAATAAATTTCATATTTGATCTCTCACATTTTCTATCTTTTATAAATACCATTTTTAAAATTTTTTTTTTCTTAATTGCCAACTTTTATATTTCACTTTTAAAAAATGCTCCACATTCAAAAAAATGCATTTTATTGGGCTGAGACAACCTAGTAAGCAAAATTAATTGAGCAAACTTAATTAAAACTGTAAATATTCCGCAAGTTTTGTTAGTATCCCCATCCAATTCTCCTGGAGGTTAAGCTTGATGAAGAATTTGTTGGCGACTTGTTGACGGTCAAGAACTTGACAAGGAATTTGCTCATTTATTATCATGTTGACTTGAAAAAGAAAATGAACGGACAAACTTTAAGGTTGCAAAAATTTATATTCTTAATTTCATGAGGAATCATATACACAGAAAGCGTGGGCGTAGATGCTCCATCGCGTAATAAAGAAGACAATCATATACAGAGAAAACGATTCAAACAAGTAAATCATACCCTGCATGTTTTTTGTGAACTTATTCAAAACATTTAATTAACTTTTGAAACACATTATGATTGCGCTCAAGATCCGCAATGCACAAAGGGAACCATTCTTTTGTCATCTAATGCACCTAAAATTCAAGGTCAAGACGCCTGGTTTGATGTTAGAAGCCCTTCTTACGAGCAAACTTGGTACCGTCTTTTACAGTGCAGCAATTTTTGCCAATTCTGCAGACATGTAGTCATATCTACCAGCACATTTCTCATTCCTACTAAAAAAGTAGGTGTAAGCATAGCAATCAGCATTTGCAGATTAAATGAGAAATATGTAATTAACCTAGTAATATTAGTTAACAATTGAAAAGACAAAGCTATTTGACACAACATAAGTAACTGGAAACTTCATAACAAATTAATGCATAACAAGTCTTCACATATTAATTTAGCTTCCTAAATAGAGAACATGATTGAAAACACATTTTATTTATTTGATTTTATGAATAAAAAATACAGTGTATTTTCTTTTATAAAAAAATACAGGATGTCTTATTTTATCAAAAAAAATACATTGTATTTTTAGTAGATTTTGATGTATAAAATACAATATTTATTTTATAAAAAAATACAATTTATTTATTGGGTTTTATAAATAAAAAATATAATATATTTTCTTTTATGAAAATAAAATACAATTTATTTTGTTTTGTCAAAATAAATTACATTGTATTTTTATCATGTACAAAAAGTCAATAAAGTCTAATAAGTTTTATGAAAAGAAAATACAGTATATTTTGTTTTATCAAAAGAAAATATATTGTATTTTTAGTAGCTTTTGATGTCTAAAATACAATATGTATTTTATGAAAAATAAAATATAATGTATTTATTGGATTTTATGAATAGAAAAAATAGTGTATTTTCTTTTGTAAAAATAAAAAAGCAGTATATTTGTTGGATTTTATGAAAAGAAAAATATGATGTATTTTATTTTGTCAAACGAAAATACATTGTATTTTTATCATGTACAGAAGTCAATGAAGTCTAATACGTTTTAGTAAAAATGTGTACCATATGTAATGCGTTGTATCAAAGTTATTGACTTAAGCATTCTTTTATTAAAAGAAAATACAGTGTATTTATAGTAGGTTTTGATGTGTAAAATACATTATTTTATTTTATTGTGTAAAATAATTATGCTTTGTATGTTTTAGTTGTTTTATTTTATGTTTGTCTCAATCAATTATCATTTCAATCAAGTATCAAACAAGTTAACATATATTACAAAAAAATGAATATAAAACAACTAAAACATACAAAGCATAATTATTCATTTCTTATTTGAAACATAATCAAACCACACTGCAGCTGCAATGTTATCCCTTAATGCAGTACCCAATACAACATCCTTATTATCTCTAATACGTGCATTCACTTCCTCTCTATTTAATAGCTCAGCATCCACCTCATTAATCAATTGATCATCAGGATCCATTCCCATCAAAAAATTATGTAAGATTGTACAAGCTAGAATAATTTCACATTGAACTTCAAATGAATAAGTTTTTTCATTTGAACTTCCAATAATTGGAAATCGCTTCTTTAGAACTCCAAATGCCCTTTCAATTCTATTACGCAATGAAGCATGTCATAAATTAAAGCACTTTTGCATTTTCGGGGCCTCTAGATGAATATTCTTTTAGATGATATCGCAAGCCTCTGTAAGGACCAATGAGAGTCCTAAGCATAAACCCCGCATCAACAAGGTAATATTTTCCTAATGAAAAATTCAGCAAGATGCTTTTAGTATAAAATTCCTATTTAACAATAAACTAGGAAGCTAAACCCAAATAATTCATCTATATAAAAAAACTAAGAAGCTAAAATCCAATTATTATCTGCTGGAATTTTTAAATTGTCTTCCCTAGTTAGTGCATTTTTAATAATTCTAGAATCAAAAGCTGAACCTTCCCATCCAACCAAAATGTATATAAATTTTAAATCAAATGATCATGCAATAAGGACATTTTGTGTTGGGTAATCTTTTCTACCACAAAATCTTGATGTATCTGCATTTGATACCTTAACTCAAATATGAGTTCCATCAAGTGCACCGATACAATCCTGTATCAATGGTATTATTATCACTTAAGAATAATAATTATAGTATATTCACTAGACATTTTATTTAACTTGAAATATGGGAACCATCTTTCATTGGGATGAATCTCAAAAGGGACCTCAAAATCATCAAGTTGTTTTAGATATTAATCCTCAAGTGATATCACAGCACATAATACCGAATGAAATGTCTAAAGATAGTTTCGGTTGATCGACGAAAAAAGCATGACAAAGTTCGTAGTTTGAAATTATGGGCAATGATAGTAACAAATGTGATAACTTTCTCCTCGATAGAGGCATGTACACTGCCTTTGAGCCTACCAATATTGCGAAATTTATTACATAGAAATAAGAATGTTTCTGGTTTCATATGGAGCAAATTATAACAATCTACATGACTATTTTTAAAATGATGCAATATTTCTTTTTGAACATGTTCTCTTTTTTAAGCTATTGTATTTTTCTCAATGATGGAGCGGGGAATGCAATTTGGTCGGCGGTAAAAATAATGTGCAATATGACATACTACTTGAACAATAGCTAATTTTCTAGTTATATCCCATGCTTCCAACTCATCAGTAGTCTCATCTTCTTCAAAGGATTCAGAAGGCAAATTATCCATGTTATTCCATCCTTATATCACATATAACAATATTATTAACAATATATATGAAAAAATTAAAGAGTTTGCATCAAATGATTAAATATATGTAAGATTTTCATATTACATAATAAATGTGTTTATTAACAAGTAGAGGCATGATAGAAATTGAGCAAAGAAAAATCAAACAAAGAACAAGAAAGAAGATATGAGATGGGCATGCTCAATAATGATGTTTATGATGGAATATGACATGGTATGAATATCAAGATAGCACAGCGGAAAAACAAAAATTTTTATCATACATACCATACAATTCTGAAGCAAGAAACGAAACATGCAATTTTAGGGTTGTAGAACTTACAACTTATGATGCCTTTTGAAAATTGAATTTGATGATGCCCAGCAGCTAAGGTGACTTTATCCGCCTTAGGTCTCGATCACCAATGCCAAGGAACAACCTTTTACGCCACTCCCTCTATTCTCACACACACACTTGCACCGACGGCTTAAAATCGAGATTGCTAGCTCTCTTTTTCGGTATTGTGTAAAGGCAATGGTTTGAAGCTACAAAATTTGATTTTGTACTTCTCTTAGGTTGCTATTACTACCCAATATCACAAGAGAATGAGGAACTATCCTTTCTCTTTGTGAAAAATTGGCTAAAAGAAAACTTGAGAGAGAGAGGAAGAGTTCACGCAAAAACTAGAAAAACTAGGGTTGGCGTTTTTCTCTTCTTTCAAATATATATCCTTTTATTTTTAAGTGATAAATCTAAAATCAAATACTTAAAGATAATAGATTTCAGCCTTTATTACTTCTTTAAAATAAGAGATATATATTGATTTAAATTCTTTTGAATTAATCCAAGATTAAAACATAAGACATATTAACCAAATAAATCACTTAATAAATAAAAGCATGTGCCGAAATTCATTTTCTTTTCTCTAGGAATTTCGGCCACCTATATTTATAATTAAGAGATTTAATTTGATCATAAGTCTTTTAGGCTTTAATACTCAATTAATTAAATTAATACAATACATTTAATTAATTGAAATTAAACCTTGTGGGCTGAATTTCTCTCTCTCATTGGCCAAGGTCCAATAGCAATCTAATAATTTATTACACACATTAATTTGACTTTAATTAAAAGCCCAAATTAATGCCCAATACTTAATTTAAGTATTTTAAGCCCATTGCTTTGTGTGCGATCCTATAGGTCCATTTAATGTTGGCAATGAATTAATAAATTAATTCAAAGGCTATATATATTCTCTAGCAAGATATTATAGCATTCCAAATTAAATGAAAATGCATATGGCATTTAGTGACCTAATGCAATTTTGCATAGTCCCTTACCCATAAATATCAGAATTAATATAAGGCATGGAACTAGTCATCCTTATATATATTAATTCCTTTCTTGATATTCCAGTGACACTGAACTCTCAGATAAATAATGATTACTCATTATTTCATCTCGGTATGGCCATACACTTCTCAGTTCATTGATCAAGTGGCCGGTGATATTTTCTCCCTTATCGAGAGGGGTAATCCCTTCACTTCTCTCATGCTCTTTAACATGAATCAATGCATACCCAATCATACACGTACTTGTCACTCTGTTACGAGCACGTTAGGTGTATGTCAAAGTACACAGTAATTTATAAAGAGTTTCATAGAGATTTTAGGTCTAAGAACTCCGATACAAAACTTGCATATGAGAAATACTTATGACTAGTACCATGTAGTGTTCCCATGAGCGGATCGTATCCAGATACCATGTTCTTTAACATGTATCTATGATCTCTGATTGACACTTTTGTCCTAATGATCCGTAAGACAGAACTCATAATATCAGAGAGAGCATACTAGTCTTAATTCATTGTTATTCCCATAACAATGACTGATTAGGGATATTTAGAATGATGTCTCATTTGTTTCAAGGTCTTACAACCATGTGCCTCACACATGATAACTTAAACCGAAACAACACTTTTGGATAGTTTTATCAATTGATATGCACAGGAATACAAAGGATAAAACAAATGCCTCATTTTATTAATTCAAAGTGCTTTATTACAATGCATTGGGGCTAGGGCTTACACTAACAATCTCCCACTAGCACTAGTCCCAATTGGGCATAGCCCTACCGAACGCTCTCAAATGAGCTTCGTGCAGATTTGGACGCAATTGTTTCGTCAAAGAATCTGCTACATTGTCTTCACTTGCTATCTTGCTAACCTTGACGTCCCCACGATCAATGATTTCTCTGATCAGGTGGTACCTCCTGAGTATGTGTTTGGATTTCTGGTATGACAGGGGCTCCTTGGCCTGTGCTATGGCCCCGTTGTTGTCACAAAAAATTTCTAATGGATCTAGGATGCTTGGGACCACTCCTAATCCAGAAATGAAATTTTTAATCTAAACAGCTTCTTTTGCAGCCTCACTTGCTGCAATATACTCAAATTCTGTAGTTGAGTTGGCAACGGTTTCTTGCTTCGAGCTTTTCCAGCTGACAGCACCACCGTTCAAAACAAAAACAAACCCAGATTGCGATCTAGAATCCTGAGTGCTGGTCTGAAAAGCAGCATCGGCATAACCTTGTATGACGAGCTCTTCTTGACCACCATACACCAAGAAGTGATCCTTAATCCTTCGCAGGTACTTCAGAATCCCTTTTACAGCAGACCAGTGCTTCTCACCAGGGTCTTGCTGAAACCTACTGGTTATACTCAGTGCATGGGCAACATCCAATCTAGTACATAACATAGCGTACATGATAGATCCAATAGCAGATGCATATGGGATTCTACTCATGTTGTCCCTTTCCTCTTTGGTTTTAGGGCACTGTTCTTTAGTTATAGGAACTTCCAAAGCCAAATGTATGTACCCTTTCTTTGAGTCTCCCATACTAAAACGCTTTAGTACTTTGTCTATGTACTTTTCTTGACTTAGTCCCAAGAGCCAATTCGATCTATCTCTATAGATTCGAATACCAAGTATTGTCTCGGCTTCACCTAAGTCTTTCATTGAGAAACATTTTCCCAACCATTGCTTAACCTTTTGCAATGTTGGAATGTTATTCCCAATGAGAAGGATGTCGTCCACATATAGGACCAGAAATACTACTATGCTCCCACTAACCTTCTTGTACACACAAGGCTCATTTTCGTTCTTGATGAAGTCAAATTCTTTGACTGCCTCATCAAAACGAAGATTCCAACTTCGGGATGCTTGCTTTAATCCATAAATGGATTTTTGAAGCTTGCAAACCTTCTTAGGATGCTTAGGATTGACAAAACCTTCTGGCTGTGTTATATACACATCCTCAAGTAAATTTCCATTGAGGAAAGCAGTTTTGACATCCATTTGCCATATCTCATAATCATGATATGCAGCTATGGCAAGCAAGATCCTAATGGATTTGAGCATGACTACAGGTGAAAAGGTCTCGTCATAGTCTACACCATAAGTTTGTCGAAAACCTTTTGCTACTAGTCTACCTTTGTAGGTCTTATCAGCTTTGAGTTTGAATAGCCACTTGCATTCAATTACCTTAGCACCTTTCAGTGGATCAACCAAGGTCCAAACCTGGTTATCGTACATTGATTGCATCTCGGATTTCATGGCTTTAAGCCAATTTTCCGAGTCTGGGCTCTCAATAGCTTCTCGGTAGGTAGTAGGATCCTCACGATCTACTAACTCAATAATGTCACTGTCAGTGATTAGAAATCCATATCTCTCAATCTCCTGACGTACCCTATCGGACCTTCTAGGTTATTGTGTAATGGGTTCTTGTTCCACAACTGGTTGTGAACTTGATCCCATTTCCAAACCATCCTCTATAGGAGTTTGTGGTGCTTGAATTTCTCCAAGTTCTACTTTACTCCCACTGTCTTTCTTGAGAAGGAACTCCTTTTCCAAGAAAACAGCCTTGCGAGCAACAAATACTTTGTTCTCGGCTTGTGAGTAAAAGTAGTATCCCTTTGTCTCTTTAGGATACCCCACAAACAAGCAGACACTGGATTTGGACTCTAGTTTGTCAGATGTTAATTTCTTAACATGTGCTTCACAGCCCCAAATCCTAAGAAAAGACATATTGGGTTCTTTCCCAGTCCATACCTCGTATGGTGTCTTCTCAACTGCTTTAGTTGGAGTACGGTTCAATAGAAACGCAGCAGTTTCAAATGCATAACCCCAAAAAGAGATAGGAAGATTAGCTTGACTCATCATAGATCGAACCATGTCCAACAGAGTTCGATTTCTCCTTTCGGACACACCATTCAATTGAGGTGTTCCAGGAGGAGTGAGTTGTGAAATAATACCACACTCCTTTAGATAACTGTCAAACTCTTGGCTTAAGTATTCGCCACCTCGATCTGATCGAATGGCTTTTATACTTTTGCCAAGTTGGTTTTCTACTTCGTTCTTAAACTCTTTGAATTTCTCAAAAGTTTCAGACTTGTACTTCATTAGATAGACATAGCCATATCTACTGAAGTCATCTGTGAATGTCACAAAGTAGCTAAAACCACCTCTGGCATGTGTACTTAAAGGTCCACATACATCGGTATGTATTAGTTCCAATAAGCCATTAGTCCTCTCACCTTTTTTATTAAAAGGACTCTTTGTCATTTTTCCATGCAAACATGGCTCGCATGTGTCATAAGACTCTAAGTCGAATGACCCAAGCACTCCAGTTTTGTGGAGTCTTGAAATGCATTTTTCGTTTGCATGTCCTAAACAACAATGCCAAAAGTAAGTAGGGTTCAATTCGTTTGATTTAACCCTCTTTGTATTAATGTTGTATATTGACTTTTTGTTTTGTAAATCAAGGATATAAAGGCCATTTTGCAACATGACATTGCCATAAGAAATGCCTTGGTGACGAATATGAGCATTGCCATTTTTAATAACAAAATCAAATTCATCATTATCCAAACATGAAACTGAAATAATGTTTCTGCTCATAGCAGGCACATAATAACAATTATTCAAAACACTACAAAGTCCGGAAGGTAAAGTGAGGTGATAGTCACCTATCTCCATGGCAGCAACTCGTGCTCCATTCCCCACACGGAGGTCCACTTCATTCTTCCCAAGTAACCGCCTATTTTTTAGCCCCTGCACATTTGAATAAATGTGAGAACCACAACCGGTATCCAATACCCAAGTGGTAGAAATAGAAAGGTTAATTTCAACAACAAAAATACCAGAACTGGACGCCTTGGCTCCATTCTTCTTTTGTTCTTCCTTGAAGAGAGCACAATTCTTCCTCCAATGCCCTATCTTGTTGCAATGGAAGCAAGTGCTCTCACTCTCTTTGAGTTTTGGCGCCTTGGGCTTAGATTGGGCCTGAGGTGCACTCCCAACTGACTTGGGTTTTCCCTTTCCCTTTTCCTTTCCCTTAGCGGGTCCCTTCTTAATTCCCTTTTGAACCATTAGTACGGGATTGGTCTTTCGAATGTTCTCTTCAGCATTCTTAAGCATCCCATGAAGCTCAGTGACTGACTTGTTCATTGCATGCATGTTATAATTCATCACAAATGGATCATAAGCAGCAGGCAATGATCCTAAGATCAAGTCAGTGGCCAAATCCTTTGGCACTAGTACCTCAAGCTTCTCAAGAGTATCAAGATACCCTTTCATCTTGAGTACATGGGTACTAACAGGAGTACCCTCAGCCATCTTGCAAGAAATTAAGGCCTTTGTTGTCACGAACCTCTCGTGACGAGCTTGCTCTTGGAACATCTCCTTAAGGTGCACCATGATCGCATAGGCCTCTTGGTCCATAAATTGCTTTTGCAATTCAGGCACCATAGTGGCTAGCATCAAACAGGTCACATCATTAGAGTCACTTTTCTTGGTCTCAAAAGTTTCCTTTTGAACCACAGAAGCGTTCCTAGCAGGTTCTTCAGGTAAGGGTGCATCCAAAACATACGACTTCTTCTCTTGCTTAAGAACTATTCTTAAGTTTCGAGACCAGTCTATGAAATTGGTGCCATTCAATTTGTCCTTTTCAAGGACCGATCGCAATGAGAAATTGTTGTTTGAAGATGCCATTTTCAATCTACAATAAAATTTAGCAAGATTAAATGAGGTCTTATTTATGATCCCACAAACCGAATTAATATCCCTTTAAATAATTCGCGTTAGTGATTTAATGTGGGCCAAGATCCACTTTTCACAACAACTTATTAGTCAAGCTGAGCTTGTACACCTAACAAGTTAAGTTACTTAGGTAGGAAAACTCCAATCATGTCTCGTACATGACTCTTGGATCAAATGGGCTAACATCTTAAGATGTTATAGCACAACCCATTTATTAGTTGCCTAGGTCCGGGCATCCCTTTCCATGATAAGTCCAACCTACATTCACAACCCATGCCTCACAAAGATAATCGGGCGCATCTAGGACTCCTAGTCTACGTGACCGATGATCGATGCCTTGACATGTTTCGAATTAGGAAGGCAACTTTGTGACTTACTATTTTAGGGATTCATTTTGTTACGGCTTACATGGCATATGCTTTGTCATCCATACATAGCATGCATATATAAATAATTACATAAAGTAAAGCGTGACAAACATGGGCCCAAAAACCTACAACTAAGATTCTATACTATTACATAAGAATCTTCAAGTTGGGCTTCTCCACTCCGGTGGGCTTCATCTTAATTTACAAAGTCTTCAAGTATATTCTATTCTAAGAAATAAATGAAAAACTTTTACAACAAAATATAATGGCTCACAGGCCATATTTAATTACAAAACCCAGGGCCCATGAATGCACCATGCATATCCATTCATCACACCAAATTAGCAAATAAATATACATAGCATTCATGGATAAAACAAAGTCTAATTTTAATTAATTTAGCCAAGCCCATTAATGGAAATTGTGTACTTGAACCTTTAAGAGAAGACCCCATGACGGGCCTGGGCCAAAGCCCAATGGACTAAATCCTCTTATTGAATAAGTTCTCTTAAAAGCCCAAAACACTAACTAGTTAGATTTGTGCTATAAATCAACTCTAGTATAATTTTCAATTTTGCCATTTTTAATTTTATGTCATACAGCCCATAAACATTAAAAATGCATATAATATGTGCTAACATGAATTAAAAAATATAAAAACATGAAAAACACATATATGGTACACGACATACATGCAAAAACAAACAAACAACAAAAACTAGTTGTTTAATGCTTATGTAATGCCATAAAATGCACAAACATTTAAATCAATTTTATGAGTCATTTAATAATCTAAATAAGTCCATAAATATTGATTTAATATTCTGTACCAATCTGATCTAAATGTGTTTTTACCATTTTAATCAAAACAAAACAAACAATCTTGATTAAACATGTAACAAACACAAACTAGTCATAGTTTTAAGTGATTTTAAAATTAATCAATTAAATTGTCATGGACCAGAATTAAAACCAAATTTAAAATATATCCAGACCTGATATTTAATCTTTAAAAATCACTTACAAACATGCCAAAAATGTTTTTACATTTAATTTTGAAAACTAGTTGTTAAAATAGCAATTTACATGCCAACGAGCACCTAGTTTCATAATTAACATGTACCATCAGGTATAAATAATTAAATCCGATCATTATGAGCCCTAATAACATCTTAGGACAGTATATTAATATGTCATATTAATTATAATACCTATATAATCAATTAAAATCGTTTTTACACCAAAACAATGCAAAAAACTCAAAACAGAAAATTTCAGATTTGCATGTTTTCATAATGACGATTTTTAATTAATTTTTTCATGCATCTAAAGCACTAAAATAAGCATGTTTAGGCTCTGATACCACTGATGGAATATGATATGGTATGAATATCAAGATAGCACAGCGAAAAAACAAAAATTTTTATCATACATACCATACAATTCTGAAGCAAGAAACGAAACATGCAATTTTAGGGTTGTAGAACTTACAACTTATGATGCCTTTTGAAAATTGAATTTGATGATGCCCAGCAGCTAAGGTGACTTTATCCGCCTTAGGTCTCGATCACCAATGCCAAGGAACAGCCTTTTACGCCACTCCCTCTATTCTCACACACACACTTGCACCGACAGCTTAAAATCGAGATTGCTAGCTCTCTTTTTCGGTATTGTGTAAAGGCAATGGTTTGAAGCTACAAAATTTGATTTTGTACTTCTCTTAGGTTGCTATTACTACCCAATATCACAAGAGAATGAGGAACTATCCTTTCTCTTTGTGAAAAATTGGCTAAAAGAAAACTTGAGAGAGAGAGGAAGAGTTCACGCAAAAACTAGAAAAACTAGGGTTGGCGTTTTTCTCTTCTTTCAAATATATATCCTTTTATTTTTAAGTGATAAATCTAAAATCAAAGATAATAGATTTCAGCCTTTATCACTTCTTTAAAATAAGAGATATATATTGATTTAAATTCTTTTGAATTAATTCAAGATTAAAACATAAGACATATTAACCAAATAAATCACTTAATAAATAAAAGCATGTGCCGAAATTCATTTTCTTTTCTCTAGGAATTTCGGCCACCTATATTTATAATTAAGAGATTTAATTTGATCATAAGTCTTTTAGGCTTTAATACTCAATTAATTAAATTAATACAATACATTTAATTAATTGAAATTAAACCTTGTGGGCTGAATTTCTCTCTCTCATGGGCCAAGGTCCAATAGCAATTTAATAATCCATTACACACATTAATTTGACTTTAATTAAAAGCCCAAATTAATGCCCAATACTTAATTTAAGTATTTTAAGCCCAATGCTTTGTGTGCGATCCTATAGGTCCATTTAATGTTGGCAATGAATTAATAAATTAATTCAAAGGCTATATATATTCTCTAGCAAGATATTATAGCATTCCAAATTAAATGAAAATGCATATGGCATTTAGTGACCTAATGCAATTTTGCATAGTCCCTTACCCATAAATATCAGAATTAATATAAGGCATGGAACTAGTCATCCTTATATATATTAATTCCTTTCTTGATATTCCAATGACACTGAACTCTCAGATAAATAATGATTACTCATTATTTCATCTCGGTATGGCCATACACTTCTCAGTTCATTGATCAAGTGGCCGGTGATATTTTCTCCCTTATCGAGAGGGGTAATCCCTTCACTTCTCTCATGCTCTCTAACATGAATCAATGCATACCAAATCATACCCGTACTTGTCACTCTGTTACGAGCACGTTAGGTGTATGTCAAAGTACACAGTAATTCATAAAGAGTTTCATAGAGATTTTAGGTCTAAGAACTCGGATACAAAACTTGCATATGAGAAACACTTATGACTAGTACCATGTAGTGTTCCCATGAGCGGATCGTATCCAGATACCATGTTCTTTAACATGTATCTATGATCTCTGATTGACACTCTTGTCCTAATGATCCGTAAGACATAACTCATAATATCAGAGAGAGCATACTAGTCTTAATTCATTGTTATTCCCATAACAATGACTGACTAGGGATATTTAGAATGATGTCTCATTTGTTTCAAGGTCTTACAACCATGTGCCTCACGCATGATAACTTAAATCGAAACAACACTCTTGGATAGTTTTATCAATTGATATGTACAGGAATACAAAGGATAAAACAAATGCCTCATTTTATTAATTCAAAGTTCTTTATTACAATGCATTGGGGCTAGGGCTTACACTAACAATTTAGTTCAGAGACCAAAAGATAAAGAATTTATTTTGATACAGCAAACCTATACTTGGTCGTGTATAAGAGGCAGTTTTCATGTGCTTGGCCGTGCATTACCCTGCCTAAATCCATGCACCAAGCACATGCAAACTATTTGTTGTTCTTTTTTCTAATTGGGAAGCAACCAAGATGGGCATGCTCAATAATGATCAAAGCTTTAAACAACTAACCACAAATGATTGGAAAAAATGAAAAATTATATATCTGCAATTTTATAGGGGTGAACGCACCAAGAACGCCAACAATCACAAATGATAGGAAAAAATGTGAGAATGTATTTATAAAGAGGGATAATTTGATAATTTCAGCAAATTATTTTTATCACCCGCCCATTTACCCCGCTTTCTCTCCAAATTGGAGAAAAATAAAATGCTTAATAGAGAGTTAATTAGGAAATCTAATTTTCATTGTATTTTGTCCTCAATTTTATGATTTTACAATCCAAACAAGGGAAAATAAGATAATTTCAATCTACTTTCTATCCAATTACTTCTACTTCCGTTGATCCAAACAAAGCGTAAGTGATATTGGAATTAACATCTAAATGAGTTCACCGGAGTAATTTCTACTAACCTTCAATAGAATTTGTGGAGATTTAAATTTCCAACAAATTTTTTGGTATTTATGTATAATTTTTAAAATGCATTTTCTAGGAATTGCAAAAACACTCCATATTTTGCTAATACCGAATTTATTATAAGTTACAGCACTATAGTTTAAAAGGATGTATGCTGGAAACTCTCATTTCTTGCTACATGGTATGTCAGGGGGAATTTAAAATTCAGGAGGATAAGAAACACAAAGCAACATATGAAACTTTAGTTGACTCTGAAAAGAAGCTCGAATTCTCTTCGGCTAGATAAATTGCATGTCGTTTGCTAGGAAGTAGAGGTTATCTTTGCCATAAGGTAAATGATTCCTCACATATTTTCCTGTCATATTTTATGTTTTGTCTCAAAATAATATTATCATTGCTTAAAATTATTAGGTTATCAAATTCTAAGAAAACATATGATCTAATTGATTTTGAATCAATTGAGAAAACTGAATTTTGGATTGTGGAAAAGGAAGAGGAAGAAGGAGAGCTTGATTTTGATGAGATTGAGAAAATGGTTGAAGAACATCCGATAGATAGTGAAACTTCAAGTGTGCAAGATTTATTTCTTTTTCCTTAATGTGAGTACATTTTAAAATATTGAAATTATGTATAATTATATTTAATTGTGTATTTATTTTAAAAATTTTAGATGAGCATAATTTCATTAAATCTAATCAAGAAGTAGATGAAGATGGAGATGAAGACCAAGATGAAGGCAAAGATGAAGATTGATAATTAATGATAATTGTTTATCATTATGTAAATTAATTTATTTAAATATTTATTTTTGATATTATGTAAATTTATTTAAATATTTGTTATTTATATTTGGATAATTTATCTAATTTTGATATTTGTACACTTTGTTGGATTTTAAATTATTATTTTTATTAATATTTGATAATCAATAGATTATTTATATATATTTTTTACATGTTATATTTTTAATTTTGTATAAATAATTATATTAAAAAAACAAAAATTTGGGATCAAATCAATTGAATCTATTGATTTATGATTTAGTATTCGTTCCGCCTCCGAAAACATTGCTCCAGTTAGAAAGTTAAGAAACTATCAGCCATAAGGATATACCCATGTATTTACTCTCTCTCTCTCTGTATGAATTGCCGTCATAGTGGCAAGATAGTCATTCCAACACTGCTGGCGTTCGTGCAACAAAAAGGCTGCCCAAATTTTGATCACATTCAGGATATTTCTCCACCCTAATGGAGCGTGTGTTACAATGGATCCACCCTGGGGCCCACAGCTCCGCGCATGTGCCAAAACAGAGTTAGCATCTAACGAAACGACTTTGACCTCAGCAGCGCAAACTGACAACTACACTACTGAGCAAATAATTTGCGCGTGGGATACACGTACCACAATTCTGTTGGTGGGTTGGATTTTACTTGCAGTGTAGTACTGTAAGTGAGGCCCCATCTTCTAAACTAATAATGACCGTTGATTCCTTTTCACGGTCAAGATTTTACTAGTGAAATTAAAGGCCGCTGATTGTACTTGAGGGACAAATAATTCAGTTCTTGTCATCTAATATCTAGCATCTAGCAGTAAATCTAGTACTCTTGCATGAATTTACGTAACTGTCCTCATTTGTAATTTGACTCTGGGGGCATTCAGGTAATATTGATCCTCAGGTGGTTCAATAAAAAAACAGAGTTTTTAACCGAGTTGAGTATGAAAAGTCCGGGCCTTTATTCAATACGCTTAGATAGCAGATGGTAAGATACGAAAGAGTATGAAGCGTTGGATATCCGGTGCAGCAAGTCAAGTCTTGGCTTTGAAGAAACCGATTGCAAGAGATGAAACTGGCAATCATTTGCTCACTTCAATGCTATACTTGCAATTTTTCTTCATTTGCTTTCAAGGGTTTTAACTTTTAACTAATTATGGAGAACCAAGTCTGCCCAAGCTGCCATGAATAATTCTTTTACACCTTTAGCTTGTCAAATTTTCTTTCTTTTTCTTTTTTCCTTGATTCTTATTACAGATAACTCCATATCAAGCTATAGACTACAAGAGTCGCGGGCAACAGGGGGATGAGCTAGTATTTGTGAAGATAAGGTGCAATTAAGATCGATAGGAAAACGGCTCCGCACAATGGACGTCACTTACCAACTGCCCCAGCAAAGTTTTAACTAAGAATGAAAAGGTACTAAAAAATACCCATGACATCGTTCATAGCGTATTAAAATGTTTATTTAATAAATTTTGAAATAAAATTAGTCATCGTTTTAATAAAAAAATACTAAAATATTTATAGATTAAATTGTCATCAATTTTAAATTAATAACGTTATTGTAAAATAAACACATGATAAAATATGCCATATCATCAATACGTGAGTATAGTATATGCTTTCTTTAATCTAAAACAAAGTTAGGCACATTTTATTACTTTAAAAAATGTTAAAACTTTTGGACTATTTTGGAATAAAGTTTGAAGGATTGTATATTTTATAAAAATAATGATATTTTTGTACTATAATAAACATGGTTATTAAAATCGGATCGGACCGGACGGTCGAACCAATTTAACCGCGAATCGTTGGTTGGTTCGGTTGGTTCAATGAATGAAAATCGGATTGGATAAAACCGAGAAATACTGTTTCGAACCGCCAAAAACCGATTGAACCAGGATAAAACCGGAAAAAACCGGGTTAAATGATAAAACCGGTTTGATTTTAGAAAAACCAACTTTTTGTCCAAAATATTTATACAATATTATTTTTTCTGGAAAAAAATAAAATAAAATTTTAAATACAAAATAATTAAAATTCAAATAATTTAATGAATTTTTTATAAATAAAATAAAATTTTATAATTTATATTTGAAGAATTTCTTTAAAAATTTACATTTTTTTACTATATTTATCTTAAATTTTTATTATTAATGTCGAATGACTTGAAAATATAGTATTATTGTTAATGTTTGATGATAAATATATTTTTCTAAACTATTTTTAATTTTTTTATATAGTGATATTTTTATAATATTTATATAAAACTTAAAAAATAATATTTTTTAAAAAAATGAAAAAAACCCGATTGAACCTCAAAAAAACCGATCGAATCACGAACTCTTAAACTTTTTGGTTCGTTATTCGATCCGATTTTAATAACATTGATAATAAACAATAATTAAGGAATTTTTTAAAAAAAATTCAAATATTGCAATCATTATTTTTGGCAGTAATCAATAAATAATTTTTCAATAGATAAATCAAAAAAAAATCTAAAAAATGTGTAATGAATTTTTGCCTAAATTGACTCAATTGGTGATAAGTTTGCTATATCTTTTAACCACAATTCCAAATTTTAACATCACAAACATTAAAAAAAAATTAATAAATATACTTGAAACTAAACTGTCAATTTTTTATCTGATCCAAATCTGCCGAAAAAATGACTTAAATTTGGAGTAAACTTGATTGACTTAATAAATTTATGATCGAATCCAAATTTTGAAAAATCTGCTAAAAATATAAAAAATCCAACCTTATTTGAACCTATGGCTAGAATTTTTTAATTAAATTTATTTTGTCATATTATATATATATATATATATATATATATATATATATATATATATATATATATATATATATATATATATATATTGTAATTTCCTAAAATTTTATTTGACATAATTAGTACATTTTAGAGCATGAACAATAATATTGAAATGATTTTTGATATGATTATTTTGACATAATACAGTAAAATTTAAAAGTGTTTAATTGTTATATGTGCACATCCTAAAGAAATCCTAGAATCGATGACATATTGGAAAGTTTATGTTAAATATTAGATGAGATAATATGAGTTAAATGGAGTCCGTTGATACAGTTTGGGAAGAATTTGAGTTCAAATAGATTCTCAAAATAAACAGTGAAGAAATTTTAAAATCATATTAATGGATATATTTATGCATTCTGGAAATTTTTTTTAGAATTCTGATGAAGGGAACATTGAAATCTAAAAAAACGCAAAAAATTAAATTTTTGGACTAATAAAAAATATTTCAGTGTACTGAAACAAATCGAAACAAACTCCAATTGACCTAAAATTTTAATCACATTTTAATTATAATATTTAGGATTTTTTGGAATTTTTTTTTGAAAAAATAAAATAAGGATGGATAAACCAATAAAAAATTGATAAGTGACACAATTATATCCACATAAATATTTTCAAACCGACCGAAAATATTTTGGTGCACTAAGACAAATCGAAACAAATTTCGATTGATCTGAAATTTTAAACACATTTTAATTATAATATTTTGAAATTTTTGGAATATTTTTTTGAAAAAATAAAATAATGATGGATGAGCCAATGAGAAATTGATAAGTAACACAATTATATCTATATAAAGTAGTTTGATTTGTCCACTCTTCAAATCACTGATTTTTGGGCTAATTTTTAGACAGAATATTCACCCAAAATCCAAAATTTCTAGACAAGAACAAGACTAAAAGGTAGCTCTCATTCCTCTCCAAAAATATAAACCAAAATTTAATGAAATTCTACCATTTTTCTCCCTTCCTCCATTTCGTATCTTCCTCCTTCTAATTCCCATGATAATTTAAGCTCAAATTTCATCTAGACGCTATAAATTATCGTCTTCAACATAACAAAAAGATTGAAGCAAAAGAAAGCTTGGAAAAAGGTGAATTTCTAGTGAGAGAAACTTGACCTAAATAGGTAAGTTCATAAATTATTGTTGAAATTAATTAGGGATTTTGGCATGAAATTGTATAAAATCATTAGTAGAATTATGTATTAATAATTACATGTTGATATTGATGACAAAAACTCACAAATTTACTCCTCAAACAATTCGGTGTAAAGGGAAACTTCAAGGTGAGGAAAAGAGTTAGGGAAAAAAAGGTAAAGGAGAGGAAGAATTAGTGTTTTCAAATTATTTTGAGGTTAATGGATGCAAATCTACACTTAATTTCGTTTGTCCCCTTGAATTTTAGTTTAAATTTACATTATATTACTATGTGAACTTAGGTAAAAAATATGAAATAAATTGAGATAACATGTAACACCCTACTAACATGTATGATTTTTGTATATAGTATATATATCATGGTGACATTACATGCTATTATTGTGATCGACCGCTCATATTGATGATTAACATCTTAGATTTATTCATTAGATTCCAATTCTTATTTAGCATCACTGAATTACTACTATTCTTTTGGTAAAAATTTTAGCAGCATAACGGCTTAAAAATCATGCTACCCAAATCTGTAAATTGGAAATTTAACACTCCCAATAATCAACCTTCACCTTCAATGCTTCATTCACATACATAGTACTTCTAAATTCATCCATCATCCACCATCATATCACAATTAAAATTCCAGCATACATGCATTCAAGTATTTCTTAATATACATATGCTTCCTTAATAGTTAGTGTTCATAATACCATATAGTATATACATTATATACCAATAACCAAAAATAACTTAATACAAGAGAGTTGTAAATGTATCCAAAATGTCACACGTACATGCCAGCTGATTTGCTTCCTTCGAGTTCTCTATTTACCTATTCCTGAGCGCAGTCAATAAAATCACGCGCTAAGCAATACTGTTGCCTAGTGGTGGATACAACTACACAAATATTTATTTAATGTAATTATTTTTATTAAATTACCTTTTTACCCCCTTATTGTTACTTTTTATTAATTTAATTTAGTTAATATGTTTTATTGCCTAATTTATTATTTAAGCCTTATTATCCGTATTTTTCTCATTAATTGCTATATTATTCTCACTTATATATAAAATTATAATTAGATCCCTAAACTATTTATTTACCATATTTAACCTAGTTTGACTTTAATTTTGATTTTTTTCCCTTCTTTGACCTTTAATTCAACTTAGAGGGATAATTTCCTTTTTGATCCTCATATTTTCCTATAAAGTGGAAAATTAAGTTTTGGTTCCTAAATTTTTTTATTTACGATTTTACTCATTTTATCTTATTTGACTATTTTAATCCTTCTAACTACTTTTTTATGCCAAATTATCGTTTTACCCTTAAGTTAATCTTGTAATTACAATTTTACCCTTTTTAAACATATTAATCTTATTTTTCACATTATCTCCTATTTATTTAAATTTATGATATCTTTTATGTAAAATTTTCCTTTTTGTCCCTATTTTCTTGCATAATTACTATTTTATCCCTAGTAGTAACTAGTAAAAATCTTCAAATTGGATATGCGAAACGAGGACTGTATGAGTATGCCGTATGATTGTATGAGCGAGGTGACTACCTAAATGTAGTCATTCCTCGATAACAGCTTTACGGTATGATTTACTGTATGATTTTACCACGGTATATGGGTAGCTATGGCTAGCCATTATATCCTAAAATTTTGAATCACCCACTATATATTAAGGGTAACTAATTATTATACATTATGTTATATTTCTACATTATTTATTATAGTATTCTTATTATGTTTCATATAATACACCTTAGGTAAGCAATTCGGCCTTCTTGTGATACCCAACATACTATGTGTTTTCTTATTCTATTTTACGTCATTTATATTTTTAACATCAATTTATACGTATATGCTAATTTGTACTCATTTTAGCTTAGTATTATTTTGTTACTTATGTACATACCATTATGTTACATATAAAATTTCATGTACATACATTATTTATAACTTAAATTAATCATAAGGTATATGTTTATTCTTGTATTACTAAATTTATGCCTAATACATTATTTAACATCAAAATAACACATTACATTCTTTAAGGTACCATTCGGCCATAAGTAGTCCACCCAATTTATGCTTGGTTTCTTTGTAATTTTATGTTTATTTCAAGCTAATTCATCATTTTACAAAGTTCCCTTAAATTATTTCTCAATTTTTCTTAAGTTTTCTTAGTTACATAATGTAATTTTTATGGAAAATTTAAAGATTAAATGAAATTAAGTGTAGAAAATACATCCACTAACCTTATTGAAGCTTAAAATCACCTAATCTTCTTTTTCTTTGCTTTCCTCATCAACTACAAAAAAAAATTAATTTTACCAACGGATACATATTCCATCGCTAAAAATAAAATATTACCGACGGATTAGCAACAAAACAACAGAGGCATCGGTAAAAATAAAGAAGTTGTAGAATGATATCATTTTTAATGATGCAAAAGAAAAACGATCCGCAAAATTGACGGGAAAGAGTGGCACCATTTTTTAGCGATGGTTTGGAGATACGTTGGTAAAGATATCAAACATTTTAGTTTATATACCGACGGAATTTTTGTCGGTAATATAAATGCTGTTAAATTTTTAATGTTTTATTGACAGAATATCTACGACATGTCTATCCCATCGGTAAATAATGGCAAAATATTTTGGCGACGGTTGTTTTCATCAGTAATCTATCACTTTATTTTTATTAATACAAAATAAATGTTTAAAATTTACTTTTTTATTTTTTTGTCAATTTTCCATTCTTATTATATATAATTTTTAATGTAAATGATTAATATATTTGTGTCGTATGCATATATTTTATTTATATGTACAAAATTTTTTACTTTTTGAATATGTAAATATAAATTTGTTTTATTTTAATATGATATACAAATCTGATTCATATGACTTATATTTTTTAATTATTTAAATTTAACTCTATCAGTCTATAAAATACTCGTGTTACTCTAAAATTTTTAGATCAAATTAAGGATTTATTTATAATAATTTATAGTATAAAATTAAATTAAATTTTATTTTTAACTTAAATTTTTATATTATTATCACAGATAACGACTTTTTTTATTTAAAATATTAATGATTTATTATTATTTTTATACAACTAAAATTTAATAGATACATATATTTTTATAATAGATACATATAATGTTTATATAAAAATGCAGTTAGAAATTAATTTGTATAGTCAATATTTATTCGATTCGAAAGTTGATTATGCTTAGAAAATGTTATAGGCATTTTATAACTTTTTATCGATTAATCTCATTGTTAAATAAATTTGATTCTAAAATTTTTACCTTTTAATAAATATTTTATCATTATTAGTTATTTTATTACTATGATTATTATTTTTATATTTTTTAAAATTATTGTAAAATTTTAAATATTTAGAAGATTTTTAATTTGCATTGGATAAAATACTTTTCAAAATGCTAAGAAGCAATGTTTTCATAATCGGTTCGGAGATCGACTCAGTCTACCAACTGAGTCAAGAGTCAATTGGTTGGATCGGGTTGACTCGGAGTTTTTACTTTTTATTAAATATAATTATTTATAAAAAAATAAAAATATAATATATCAAAAGACATTGAAAATTTTATTAATTAATAAATATCAATGTAAAAATATTAAGACCAACAAAGTTAGTTGTGTTTCTAAAATTATTTGTATGCTACTTATATACCAATTGCAACATGGTGATGCTTAATTAGTCAACATTAATTGTCCTTGGATGGTGCTTATCAATATCTAATTGCAGCTCCATTAACATGCAATTTAAGCAATCAAAACTGAATCCAATTTTTTACTAGCTTTTTATTCCTTATAAACTAATTATATATTCAAAGATTTCTATCGTTTCAAAATTTTCAATCATACTTACCAATTTATTAATTGTAATTACTATCAAAGGATTTTTTGGATCTATATATAATAAACTCTTATATATAAAAAATAATAATTAAAAAAATTATCTATTGTTAGGATTAAATATAAAAAATTTTTGTGGTGATTCAATTTTACATTTAGATATGTATTATAGACATTATTTTTGTATATTTTGAATATATATAATAATTTGTTATGGATTTAGTTAAAAGAACACATTATAGGATCTTTAAATTTTATGTTTTTAATTATATCACTGTATTTTTTGGGAATTTAGGGATTGATTTCTTAAAATGCAAATTTTTTTGGTTGAACCGGAATCCGGTCCGAGTCATCGAGTCACCGGTTCAACCCGATTTTTTCCGAGTCAATCCGAGTTTTTACCCTTTCCGATTTTCATGTTGAATCGACTCGAATTGCTTGCCGAGTCACGGTTCAACCGGTCCGACCGCCCGAGTCAACCCGAGTTTAATAACTATGCTAAGAAGCAAACCTTAGATGAGTGAATTTTCTGTCGCTCACCCCACCCTCTCCTTCCATCTCTCGCCCTCGTTTGATCCATCTCTCTTTGTCTCGCCCTCAGTCGATTCGATCTATCTCTCTCTCTCTGCCTTACTCTATCCATCACTTGATTTGCCCCCTCTCTCTCTCTCATCCTCACCAGATTTGCCTTTTCTCTTTCTTATTTTCCCTTTCGACTTTCACTCTTCGAAAAATCATTGAAACAGTCACCCTTACCTCAGTGACTCATCGTTCCGACCACCGATCATCTCCAAAAACCCGTGTCACTAGAGTGACTCATCGTTCCGACCACCGATCATCTCCCAAAAACCCCTGTCACTAGCCGTCATTGATATCATGGAGGCCTAAGCAGCTAAGGTTTGAAATTTTTGGGTTTTTCTTTCTTTAATGTTTTCTTCTTAGCTTGGTTTTCTTTGATTCGAGATATGGGTCGATTAGGTTATGTAAGATAGGGTTTCTATGTAACATTTATCATAATTCTGATGAGTATTATCTTTGTTTTCTTTTTGAAAAAATTTACATTTTTTTCGAAAGCCTATAGCAACTGAGCAGAGGGTTAGATCGAACATGGAAACTTGAAGGGGCAACAAGGGAGGATGTCTTGATCTTCTCATTCACAGTTACATCTTCTCTCCTTTTTGTGTAACATCACCTTCCATTTCCTCTCTCGCTTCTAACCGTAATTCTTATAACATAGTAAGGTAAATATTTTAACTGATCTTTTTTGGTTTGTGCATTTTCTGGATCATTGGCATCTGAATTCTGTTGATTGATGATGTAGACCGAGTTTGTTTTATATAGTTAGCTCATTAAGAGTGGGGTTTTTAGTTTGGTTGATTATTGTAGTTGAATTACCAGATCCATTATCCTTACTTGGTCTATGGATTCGTAATGTCTGTGACTTATGGGTCTGGGTTTCTGAATTGTGTATTTCTATTTTTACGTAAATGGTTTCCTAAATCAAGAACTTTAATTGCGTTGTCCACTTCACTTGACATCTCTGGCTATAAAAAAAAATTAAAAACTTGGATTTGATTATTTATGTAAATGTTCTTTTACAGAGCTAATAACCCAAAATATAAATATTTATTTATCTTAAGGATACTATTTGTAGGGTTTATCATTTTGTCTCTTGTTATACCTCAAAAAGCAAACATGGTATGCTGATTCTAATTTTAGGGTATTGATTTTGTAGGATATAAAAATGGCGAAGATTTTAATTCGTTGGCTCTCGTTGAAGCTTGCTGTATATAAATACATGTAGGATTATATCTTTCAAATAAATTCAAGGAGAGATTTATATCTTGTTTCTTATTTACTTTCTTTCTCTTTAGCTTTTTGTATTGTCTAGTTTTTTGCTATGTTTTTTACTCTTTGGTCTCTTTCTTGGGTGATGATTGTGGAGTATTGTTAAATTTGCTCATTGCTCTTTTTGGTTGGGTTGTTATAATTCTGTTTTACTAGTTTTCAAGGTTTTATTGCTCTACCTATTCTAGTGTTTTAGAAGCCCAATCTTTGGTGCTTTACTGGTTTTCAGGTAATATAACCACAGGTTTTGACAATGATAAGTACAAAAATATATATTTAGCTCCCTAAAATTTTTAATATTACATTTTTACCAATAAAATTTTATATATTGGATAGAAAAACTATTATTAGTTCCAAAAACTATTATT
The DNA here is from genome assembly GCA_037975025.1 of Excoecaria agallocha. Lineage (NCBI taxonomy): Eukaryota > Viridiplantae > Streptophyta > Magnoliopsida > Malpighiales > Euphorbiaceae > Excoecaria > Excoecaria agallocha. The sequence goes on along the minus strand of CM075807.1, from coordinate 111,651,416 downwards.
AATTCTACTGGCTTTCTGTTCTGGATGTTTCATCTTCTTGTTTGCTTGAATTCAATTATCAGTGTTGTGAAATTATGCATATCTTCATCCTTTTCTTACCCTTTGTTGTTTTCGGAGTTGATTTTATTAGGGTTTTGAATGTAGCAAATAGACTTAGCTGGTGATTATATGATAAAGAAAATAGGCCATGTATGATTCAGTTTAGAGTTATCTATTTAAATTTATTTCTTTTTCTTGTTCCTTAAATAAGAAAATAAAAAATAGAAATTAGTAATAATGATTAGCTTAGAAACAATTTATATCATTTTAAAACTGTAACTTCTATTATTTGCCTCCATTAGAGTTACATATAATCATCAGGGATTTGCAAAAGAAATGTGTTTTTATTTGAGTTAGTCTTTTGGCATTTGAAAAGAATGTTTTATGCTTAAAGTCTGTATTTTTATCTTGGATTCGATCTTTATTGATCCTTTTTTATGATTCATTGCCGGGTGTATTTTTTCTTTACGTTGGTTTTGAATCTAAGAATGCCAAGTATGAATTTGGGGCAATCCTATGCTAGATGACAAGTGTTAAATGGCTATTTGTTTCGGTGCTTTCCTTATATAATCATTTCCTATTAGTTTTGTAATGTTTAATAGTTAGTCTTGTTATGCAAGTTAACATCCCCAAAATAAAGAAAACTTACTTCAAGAGCAAGGAATGCTGTAAGCACACCTTGCATAGGGTCACACAGTACAAGAGGGGGAAATATAGCCTTTCTGCTCAGGGGAAGAGGTATTATGATCGTAAATAATCTGGTTATGGTGACTAGATAGAGCTTATTTTCCATAAAAGGTAATAACTAATATGCATTTGGTGTGTGCATTTTCTTTTAGTAATCTGAGCAAGATTGATTCGTATAATAATAGATATTAGGCTAAATTATTTCAGCATCAATCTGATCCTTAAATGCAAGGAGGTAGTAGCCTATTTATAGTCTCAAAAATTCCACCTTTGATGCCCTTCTGCATTTTTTTTTCATTACCAGGTAGCAAAAAATAGGTGCTGGAGTTTCAAGACTACCTGTAAGTCCAACAGAGACCTACAGGATCATTTATACGAAACAGAGATCTACCTCTAAGTTGCTCTATTGATTTTTCTATTTTTGGAATAAATTCCTAATTAAATTATTGAGGAATGAAATGTAGCATCTTGGATATTTGTTCTACCAATTAGCTAGTTATTTGTTGAGGTTCCTCTAACTTATTTTTAATTTTTTAGTCTTTCTGAAATTTTTGTGGTTTGTGGTTCTCCTATGCTAATTTTCTATGCGTATTAGGCTTATTATTTCCAATAGAAAAACCTAACATTTTAGTAACTGGATTATTGTTCAGTTTCTTTGTTCCTATCACTTTTTGATATTTGGTTATAACTGTTAAGGTGTTTTTTATTCATGTTAAGATGATCTCTTGTAAACTTGACATCATTGAAAGGTGGAAATCATAATTGAACTTTCAAAATTTAGTCTTTGCCAAATGTGCTCCTAATATTTTTACAGTGCCAGTAACTTGCTTCTGATGTGAAATTATAGGTGGATTTTTACATGCCATAGAGTTAAGGCAATGCTTCTCTTGTAACCATTTGCAATATGAATGTATTTCACGAGCCATGCTATTCTTTATGATCTGCTTTTTGGCTGAAAGTTTTGGCTAAAAATCTTTTTATTTCTCATTTCACAAAAATGTTTTCCATCTTTTTAGCTGGGAAGTATTAAAATAGATACACATATTAGTTAACTTTTCAATTCAATATGGCCATTTTTCTTATCTTCTTTCTATTTTGCATCATCTTTTATACGTTAATACTAAATAATACATGCTCCTTGCTTTGTTTATTGCTATTAATGAAGCTGAATGTTCATGTTATTTTCGCATATCTTTCAAAAGCACAACACAGCTTAAATATTTTAATGAATTCTTACCTTACAAATGTCTCTTTTCTTCTTCTTTCATATTTTTATATTATTATGTTGATTTTCCATCAGATGATGAGAAAATTATTGACCCCTTTTTATTTTTTCTTTTTTGAAAGTGAAATACAATCGAAAACACCTCTGTTTGATTAACATTCAATTAAATCACCACCTGCATGCTAAGTTACAAGCATTTATGAAACTGATGTGATATATGGTTTAGTTAAATCATTCTTATTAAGGCACCAATTTTCTTATGTTTTAATAGTGAAACAATAATTTGAGCTTCACCAACCTTCTGATCATAAGATGATCAATTGGAAGAGGTTTAAAATGTCTATTACTGCTTCACCAAACAATAATTCTTCTTTTTTTGAGTGCTTGGTGTGCATTTCTTGTGTATAAGGGTTTTACTGCTTTTCTTTATTATCATTGAGGTTATACATAAATGCTTTAACATATTCAGAGAGGGTTTCATTATTCTTCTTTGTTATTATTTTATAATTTTATACTTATTGGGTTGGGCTTAGAACTGACTCTTGAAAAGCAGTTGAAGGAAGAAGCAGATACGGTCATGAAATGCATGCCTTTTTCTTTATTTACTTTTATCATTTAGTCTACCTATATTTATTACTCCATTAGTTCAAAATAATAGGCATATTTTTCTTTTTAATCTAATAAAAAAATATATAACATTTGTTATTTTAATCCTATAATTAGCAGTGTACATGTTTGCTCAATGAGATTTGCTCTGAGAAGTACTGTGGGTAAGCTTTTATTTAATAAATAAAATATTTTAATTTTCTTAAATCCCTTGTTTTCCTATATACAGGTGGGATTTCATTCAGTGAGCTGCATCTATTGTAAATTATTTGAGTGTGCTGGCAACATTGTTGCAGATAAAAGGTTTTGCTATTGGAGTTATTTATCATTTCTTGCTATTGTTATATGATACTGTCATCTCATAGTTCTTTTTTTTATATAATTAGATGAAATAATGTTAGTGTGCCTGTATATTGTCGTTAATATGAATACCTATGAGAAAATTTTAGGTGTTAATTAATAAAAATAAAGAATTGGTAATAGTTAAAATGTGAATAAAGGTTTGGATCTTTTTTGCATATTTCTTGTCTTTTTATAGTCAGTTAATCGATGGCCTATTGCTTGTCATTTTATAGTGACTAAGTAGTTAAAAGTTAAATGACTTGGTATTCAGCTATTTTGATAGTAATTATATGGTGTTAATTTGTAGAATCCCTGCTATTGGGTTCCTTGCTTTGGTTCATAGGCATCATGTGCCAATTTACTCTACCCATGCTTCCTTGGTCAACTCTGGTAGCAGTTTCTAATTAATATTATTTACATTTTTTAATTCAAACTTATATATGCTATTCAGCTTAATGTAATAAAAAATAGCTATTTGTCTAGGAACTCTAGAAAAATAGCTCTTAGGTGATGGATTATGGTATAGAATTTTCACTTTTCCCTTTTAATCAAATAACTCTTAGGTTATGGATTATGGAAACCTTTATATGCAGTGTGATTTATCCTTAAAATGTTGCTTTCTACATTTAAAGAAGCTGGAGATCCTACATCAGGTTAGCCTCTGTTCTTATTTTTAATTGGCATGAGAACTGGCTTTGTGATGAGGAGTTACAGGCTGTTGTATGTTATTTATATAACAAATTTAAATATAATTACATTGCTTAGTCAGTCTGTTCAGCTTCAACATATTAAAAAAAGAATTGTTTTTGCATTTTTTCTCCCCTTATATTTTTTAATATTTTAGAACTTAGAATTTAAAAGTTATTTGATGAAGAACAAGTTAAAGGATGCATGTGATTTTACCAATAAATGCATCTACAACCTTATTTATTAAATTTTAGAAACTTTAGTTCCCTTAATATCTTAGATTGTTTGCTCAATTTCTTCTTTTAGTCAGCTCCTTGAAGATCCTAGACTTAAATATCAAACAAGAACCTAACTATAAAATGATATGCCTACTGGTTAACTAATGTGGGTATGATTGCTTTGATTTATGTTCTCGAAGATGCTGGTGTTGTATCTAATTTTCAAAATTCATTATTTTGATAAAACTAGCATGATTTTAAGTTATTTTACGAGTTAGTTGTGTTGTGTCTTGATAGAAGGTACCCTTAAACAAGTGACAACATAAAGTGTTATCAATCAATAGAGTTATAAGATAAGCAGTGCATCGACTGAGAATGGCTGTTGAAGAAGGTGGGAAAATCCATTTGCATTTTGAGGAATTGCTAAAGAGCAATACAACATTATTTGTGGTATGCAAATGCTATTGAAGTAAATTTGCATTCTGTATGTTGAAGTCAGAATTTTCAATTGATATAGTTAATCTTTTGTATAGCAGTTAGAATAGTTAGTTTTTTATACAACATTATTTATGGTATGCAAATGCAAACGCTGATATTGGTGCAATATTTTTTATATAATAGTCAGAATTTTCAATTGAGATTATTAATTTTTTATACAATTGTAAAATATTGTGTACATTATAGATATATGTCCACAATAGTTATGATGTATATATTAATTTAGTTATATCAATTTAAATTTTAGACTTTTGTATTTAATTTATTGTGTTTAATCTAGGATTTGCAAATAGAAAATATATAATTTTTGAAAAAAATTCAAAAAGATATATAGAAAAATTTTATGTTACCGGTAATATTACTAGATATATGTCCACAATAGTTATGATGTATATATTAATTTAGTTATATCAATTTAAATTTTAGACTTTTGTATTTAATTTATTGTGTTTAATCTAGGATTTGCAAATAGAAAATATATAATTTTTGAAAAAAATTCAAAAAGATATATAGAAAAATTTTATGTTACCGGTAATATTACTGATGAAATTTTCTGCCAGTAAATTAGTACTTATGCATGTTTTAGAGATGGATTCATTCTGTCGATAAAATAATAAAAAACTATGTATAAGGTTAATTCCCATCGGTAAAATGTATTTTTTTGTAGCATTCTTTGTTCCTTCCTTCTTCTTGTATACCACCTTTAGGCTGAATTTTAGGGAAGAAAAAGCATGAGTTTATGCCACATATTTTAACATATAAATGCTACTAAATGATCATGCTAGAAATGCTCTACAAACCTATACTAAAATTTTCAATTAGAACCAACAAAAACTTCATACTTTATTTAATTAGTGTACTTTTTTCTCACTAAAATTTTCCAACTTCTTCTTGCTCCTATTAAATTTTTAGGATGAAGAGAATGTTTTGTAGTGTAATTGGGTGAAACTAGGGCTTGAAATATGGAGGGAGATAAAAGAATTGAAAGAAAAATGGTAGAATCCTATTTATATAGGTTAGTTCGGATTCTTCAACAAATAGGAAGGAAGATGGTAGATTTTTTGGTAAAAATATAGAGGATTTTAGAACCCTCTATGCTTGCCCATAAGTCCATCAAATTAATGGCCCAAATTTCTCTATTTACTATTTCATCGAATGGCTTATTTTTAAGTCACTTGTCAAGCTTTCATGTATTCCTACACCACTTTATTCTATTTTGATGCATGTAGATAATCAAAGCTCATTTTCTAAGGACCATTATGCCCTTAGATGAATTAAATATGACAATTAAGCCCTCTAATTAAATTGACCTTGGTTTTCATAATTTTTTTGAAATTAATGTTTTTCTTGTCAGAATGCTATGAAATATTTTCCTGTATGAAAGCATATGTAGAAACACATGGTTAAAATTTCAAGTGATTCCAATACCGTTTCAGTATGCTTCTAAAAAGGTAAAATCAACCGATCCAAAACCAAAAATTTTGAAACTATCGAAAAAATTATTTTTTCACTTCTAATAGTTTATTTAGGTCATATTTAATATATCTATGTGATCGAAATAATTTTTGGAGGCCTTTAGAGTATTTTAAGGCTCGGTCAAACTTTCGGTCAATCGAGTTTTAGGTATTTAGTAAAAACATCTCTGTTTATTTTGAGGGCCTATTTAAGCTCCATTTCTTCTCAAATTATACCATCGGACTTCATTTAATACCTATTTTCATATTTGGAGGTTGAGTTAAACTATTTGTTAGGTCATCCATTCTCGAATTTTTCTAACCTGAACATGTTTAACCTTTATACACTTTTATTTTTTTTGTACTATTTAACTACAATCACTCTAAAAACTATCATAGGATTATTATTTATGCTCTAAAATATACCATGAATGTCAGATGAAAATTTTGAGATATTACATAACATAGTAAAATGGTATAACATCATGAAATAAGTAAGAATTGAAGAAAAAATCAATCATAGAATGGGAGAACCTATCTAGGATGTAATGACTATACTAAATAATCTTGATTATTGTTACTAATTACATTCATTAATCCTGTAAATCCTGTGAGTTATCTGTTATCGATGCATATATGAGTATACATACATTCATACTATACAAGTCATATTAGATTGAGGTCATACTTTATCATACTGTTAGGTATTATTTATATAACTTAATAATTACGTGACTTTAAAGCGAAATATATACATCATTTAACCAAAAATATACAAAAGCAAGCTCATACATCAAGAAGATCTTTCTATTCTGATGTTGGCTTTGGAGGCTGTTGGCTTTGTCCCTGGACAAAAGGTCTAACCTGCGAACCTACACAGATAAACACCTGTGCTAAGCTATAAAGCTTAGTGGAGAACAAACTAATATGTTGATAACCATTCACAGCGGTTATCACCAAGCGTGTAACAATGATACAAAAATAAATTGCATAGATTTCATTAATAAAGTAATAGTACATAAATATATGCAATATTAAAAGGAATAACTGTTTCATTTAAATCATATAATGAAAGATTGTAAACTGTATATGCATATTATTCATCTTATAAATTGTGCCTGCTTTATTTTCTGTGGGTGTGGATAACGGGTGCTGTGGATACCATGAGGTATCAAATCTATAAATACTCGAAGGTATTAATACTATAGATACCCGAAGGTATCAAATCTATGGACCCATTGGGCCAAAACTATGATCTCATGTAGAGATAAACTATGGACTTATAAGAGTCAGACTATAGCAGCTGCAACTATAACCCTATAGGCATGCCTATCTATCCACAATCAAGTCTTTATGTACTGGCATAAAATCAATCATATTTCATATCTTGTGAAATTGTATTCACAAAATCCAATATAGCATTAATGAATGCAAAGTACTTTAATATCATACATTGAAAATCTCATATTATAGAACAATCATATACTGTCATTATAGAGAAGTAAATTCATGCATATTCTATTTTGGGGTAATAGAATCTCACCTTTCAAGTATTAAGCAAGTCTTGTAACTAAAGGGATACCTTTACTGTATAATTGCAATTTTTAGGATGATTTATAAGCTTAGGAAGGGCTTAGACAAGTTTAAACATTAAGTGGAATCATAAAAGTCCAAGTATCAAAAAATAGAGGAGGGTCACGGTTACTACCAATTCATGGTAACAGTGAGCCCAGACATGTAATAGGGGTCACGGTTACTACAAATTTCTTAGTAACCGTGAGCTAGGATGCTCTTTGGTTCTGGACTACAATTGAGCTACCTCACGATTACCAAGCCTTGAGTGACAACCGTGAAGTAGGGTTACGAGATTGGGTCGAGGTTACTATGGATTCCTTAGTAACCGTGAGCTAGCATAGATTTTGCTTCTAGACCAAAAGTTCACTACCTCACGGTTACAAATCTTAAAGTAGTAACCGTGAAGTAGAACTACGAGAATGGGTCATGGTTACTATGAAGTCTTAGTAACCGTGAGCCAGGTTACATTTGAGGTCTGAATTGAAGATTTAGGCACCTCACGGTTACTATGAAATTCATGGTAACCGTGAGCCCTAAATCGTCCAGAGACCGATTTCTAGTCTCGACTTCTATCCCATTTTTGACCTATAAAACATCAATTTCAGCCAAAATGGCCTCAACAAAGTTGTAGGACTATATTTCTAGTTTTCAAAACACCGAAAATAATTTCAATAGGACTTGTAAATCTTTAGATATCCAAGAAAAACCACAGACTGTTCATGGAGACAAAATAACAATCAAAATTAGAATTCAATACCAATTTTCACTATCAATCAGTGAAAATCAAATTTTGATCTCTTCTAACAAAGTCAAGGTATACAAGTCTAGTTTCTATACCAACTGGAATTTATTTATTTGGATATATATAACTCAAGATATGAGCAAAAGAACATAGACTGGTCACTTGATCTCAAAAACAAAATTTGCATATCTCATAACAAAGCTTGTATTTTTCATCTCTAAGTCCCTTCTAAGCTTAAAATCAACCATAAAATATATATGAGAGAGATTTCAAGATCTCTCCCATGCCAAGACATCAAACACACACACATAAAAACCTAAGTTCCCATACCTTGTTAAGCTCCAACTCTTTCTTCAACTTTGGAGAGTCTCCTTTCCTTTCCTCTTGCTTGATTCTCCTTCTATAATATAAGACACTTTCATGAATATTTCTCAAGCTAGTCAAATGACAACACATATTAAAGAAGAATCAAGGTTACCTTAAGATCAAAACCAAGTAAATCTTTCTCTTTTTCCTTACCCCAATTCAAAGAAATCTAGAGAGAGAGGATGAGAGAGAGAGGTTGAAGATGAAGAGTGAAGACCAAGGGTTGGCCAGCCATCTCTCCATCAAAAATATCTCCCTCTCCTTCTCATTGATTGGCCCAAATGTCATCTTTAAGAAAAATTTGCTATTTAGTCCCTCATTTTGCTTTATTTCAAATTCTACCCCAAAACTTACTCTCTCACTATTCAATTAGGTCCTTCTCTACACAATTATACTTAATTAAACATAGACACTAATACTTAATTAGTACAACTTCTCCTAGGGTATAATGAAGGGCATTACATAGAATGAATTGTAACCTATGTTGTATCACTTAATGAATTGATGATTATTGGTATATTAAACACAAAATGCATAATATGATGATGAGTAAACATAATATGATCAATTAGAACTAGAAATAACATGTGAACATAATGTTATAAGAGTGATAATAATGATGTACCTTAAGTGACTATGTGATTTTTGGCTAATTTATGGAAAATTTGAAATAATTTGGATATCATGATGATAAATGAACTTAGTATGCATAATTAGAGCATTAAATTTCAGATGTACAAAAGGTACACAAATTGAACATAATGGTGAACAATTATGTAATAAAAAGATGTAAGCATAATTTGAATAAGTACTTTTAAATAAAGAATTAATATGAATAAGCAAACATATGAGATATGAAATTACATAGAAATTCATAGTGCATATGAACAGACAAAGTGTGGCCGAATGGTGAATATATTGGCATTATGCAATAAATTGATAATTAATTGAATAATGGACTTAATTTAGGCATTTGGATGGTAAAAGAACCTAATTGGCATAATTAGAGCCTTAGAACATATATAAACATAATGTGCATATAATAAACATAATGATATTGATTTGGTTACTAAAGGAATATAAGCTTAAATTGAATGTGTAAATACATGTAAAAGCTAGAAACGATTATGAAAGCATGTGACATATGATATTACATGGAAAACCATAATGTATGCTTATGCACTATACATGGCCGAATGGTGTACATAAGAAAAATGGCATGTTGTCACCAAATTTTAATGATGTTCTTCATGTTGATATGATTTTGTGCACGATGATGTTGAATGAAGAAGAAATAAAAAAGTGGAATATGTGATATAATGTGAATGACATGAGAATTTATGTAAAAAGATAGCATAATTTAAAGTAAAATATTTTCCAATAAGTAATATAAGATTATAAAGTGTGATGGCTAACCTTAGAGGCAAATACAATGACAAAATAATGAGTTAATTCATATTGAAGCATATATTAGATGCACAGTTGAGGAGTTGGTCACCTTAAGTAGCCTTTCAATACACATATTAGATAAAAAAAATTAGGGAGTTGGTCACCCCAAGTGGTCCCTCAACTTATGTTAGGCTCATAGTGAGGAGTTGGTCACCCAAAGTGATCCCTCACTTACACTAGATTTTTAATTGAGGAGCCGATCACGCCAAGTGATCCCTCAATATATTCTAAAGTAGTTAGGTCATCCCTATTTAATAATAGTGATTTATATGATGTTTTTAGTATATTTTTATGTGTTTAATTAAGTTAATTTTGTGTTAATTAGGTTAGATTTGAGTTTAATTGGTTAATTTTATATTTTTGGAGTTAATTGTAAATTTTGGTGTTTTTCAGGGTTATTTTACAAGAAAATGGACTTAATTATAAAAAGGCAAGAAGATTTGGGCCAAAACTGTGAATTTGGAAAATTCATGTTAATTAGTGATCATGTCCAGAAGTTCGATGCATGGCCATGTGAAAATGAATGAAGAAGAAGACATGGCCACGTGAAGAAAGAAACAAGAGAAGACGTGACCACGTGAAGAAAAGCAAAAGGGAACCCATGGCCACGTGATTTTCTTGAAAGAACAACACATGGCCACGTATGGATTTACAAAGAAAAACACATGGCCACATGTTGAGACTCCCATGAAGCGAAGGATTTATAATTTTTTCAATTCAAAAAGGATTCTCTTCCTACTCCAATTGAGGAAGTTTAGGAGGCTTCTACAACATATTTTGCCTATAAATAGATAACTCTAAACACCAAAGAGGGAGGATCAATTAGGGAATTAAAGGAACCAATTAGAAGAATTAATAGAGTTCTTTAGTTTTAGTTTTAGTTTGTTTTTTCAGTTTTTATTTTTCTTTTCAACTTTGTTTTAGTTTTTAAATATGTTTAGGAAGTAGTTTTTTCTTCTTTTGCTAATGGATTCTTGAAATCTTATATTTTCATTGTTATGACTTTATTTTGAGCTTAATTTCAATATCGTTTGATTATTTCTTGGTTTTAAGCATATTCTTATCTTTGATTGTGTTGAGATTGATTATTGGTTTATTAAATAAATAACTAAAAATTGATTTTGACATAGTTAATGATTTGCATGTTCTTGGGTTAACTCTTTAATATTTATGCATGATTATTATTCGAAATATGAGATAATTATGTGTTAATTTTATTGGTTAATACTAAGAGAGGAAAAACTAAGAATAGGTGAAAGTTAAATCTCTTGAAAAAGGCTTTAATAGACATCTAGGAGGATTAATTCAAACTTTTATGCTAAGTGTTGAATTATTTTGAATAAGAGAATTTTAATGCTTGGAATGATAATCTCGAGTAAAGTTATCTGGTTTTATTTATCTGAATTCTTCATAATCACTGGTGTTCTTTTTGAATTTAAGTCATTACAATGAAAGTTAAGTTGTATAGTTTCTTTAGCAAGAGAATTCCATTTATTATTTTGTTTTTAATTCATGTTAATTTAATTTTAGCTTTTGTTTTATTTAATTGTTTATTTTGTTTAATTTTTTCTTTTAAATCAAAAACATTTGGGAAATAATCTCGGATTAATTTAATTCATACATAGATATTATTCTTAGTAATCCATATTCCCTTGGGTACGATATTTTGGGGTCTTAATATATATTTTCCTGTATTATTAGTCGATATAGTACACTTGCTAGACACCGGTCAAGGTCATCCCAAGTAACCTCTCCAATTCACTTAGTATCATTGAAATACTTGTTCTACATATTGGGTTTAAGGATTTTCACTAAGCAGTATTAGAGGCAAAATTGTAAATATGCAAAGAAATAGGGACTAAATGGTAAATATATATAAAAGATATCATAATTGTGACTAGATAATAAGTAAAGTGAAAAATGTAATGAATAGATTATTAAGGGCTAAAAACTTAATTACATGAGAAATCGGTGGAAAAACTATAAATTTGCATTGAAAATATAATCAAAATAGTCAAAATAGTCAAATAAGCAAAAAGGGCCAGATCTTAAATTAAGAAAAGTTTTGGGGATCAAATTATAATTTATCACTTTATGAGTGAATATAAGGACTAAAATGTAAATTTTACACTTAAAATGGAACAAAAGTCAAAGAAAGCAAGAAGGATCAAAATTGACGTTAAAGAAAATCAAATATGATGAAAAGAAAGTTTAGAGACCTAATGGTAATTTTTTACTTAAATAAGGATTATGTGAGATTAATTGAGAAAAATAACTATGGAAAGGATTAAAAGATAAATTAAGACAATAAGAGAAAAAATTTAATTTAATTAATTATAATGATAATTAGGGGTAAAATAGTAGTTTTACGTGTTATGGTTATCAGATGAAATTTTGTGTAGTTGTATCCATAACTAGGTAATAACGTTGTTTAGCACGTGGTTTGTTTGATTGCGTGTGGGGACAGGTAACTGAAAACTCCACAAAAGAGAAGCGAAATGGCATATACATATAACCCTTGTGTAGATATGAAGTGTAAATGTATTATGTATTAGGCTTTTGATAATTGGCATGTAATATATTTTGTTGTATAACACGTGCTAATTAGTAGTGAACATATGTTGTAATATACACATAAATGATGTTTATGTGACTGTGTTGTGATGATGATTGTGGTTGGTGTAAAAGTGCAATGATTGCCATTGGAGTATTGGAGGTGGAGGTTGCCCTTTGAGTATGTTGTTTTGCAAATTTACAGGTTTGGATAGCACGGTTTACAAGCCATTACACTATATAAATTTTTACCAAATGGATAGTAATCTTGTGACGCTAAAATGAATTTGGAAACCAAATGTTAAATTAAGCTATTAGCCAACAACATAAAAAGGATAATTCGGATAAGTAATCATGAGGTATCACCAACAGTATTCCATAGTGCATGGATTTTTGAGTGAACGTAGAGTGTCACACACACACACACACACATATAATGTACATATATTATATTGAAGCTATACCATTTTATTAATATTTTCATTTTAATTTTTATATAAAATTTGAAGTTAATTGAAAAAAGGTAAATTTCTAATTGTTTAAATTTTGAACAGTATAAAAAAAAGATAAAAGGAAAATGAATATATATATATAGATATATATATATATATAAGATTGGCCAATTCAATTTTAGTGGTTTTTGGTTATCAAAAACAAAATCAATATAAATGAACTTATATTTCAAAATAGAACCAAATATATCAAATTATTTTGGATCCGTTTCGTTTTGGTTTTTAGTTTGATCTAATATGGTATGCCCAATTTAATTTTAGTCTAATTTTTCAATTTTAATTATGACCCGAGAACCAATACAAACCTATTTGAAAAAGAAATGGCTTCGATCCTAAAATTATTTGAAAAAATGACAATCCGAAAAATTTGAACCTCAAAAATCCTAACCCAAAGTGACCTAAACCTAATCGATTCATGGGGGATTATTTGTACCCTTTGTCTCACTAGACCGTGTATAGGATAAGTAGGGTATCGTTCCAAAGGGAACGGGATAAATTTTATATTGAAACCACAAAGAGCAGATGGATAGGTAACGGATAAAATGAAGACTATGTATTTAATTAAATATCTAAACTACTTTGCATAGATCAAATCAAACTGCATTAAAGATGACTTAAATGATAGTATGAATATACATTAGAAATAGAAGGAGAAATTCATTTAAGAACAAGTACAGATAATTATATAAATAAAGTGACCAGAGAATTTAGCCAATATTCTTTAAAGCAACGCTCATTGTCATTAAAGATGTTTTCATTTATAGTCTATAAGCACTCTCGTGTCATTATAAAGATAAACAAAAATTATGAAACTCAATGCCAATTCTTTAATCCCTCAAAGAGAATTTCTTATCTCTAAGTGAATTCAACACTTTAATTAAATTCATTTGTTTTTCCATCAAAGAATTCCAACTCTAGTTGTGAATAAACTGACTAACATGCCAAATATGGTGATTAAGCATACATAGCAAATCAATGCACACAATGGATTTAAATCATACTTCATTCCTAATAAGAGTAATCATGTTCTTTGACAAATACTACTACAAACTTCTAATATACAAAGGAAACTAGCCAAAATATATACTTGAATTAAAGACAAACAAGAGGATAAAGGAGACATTAGGAATTAGGGAAGAAACTTAAACACTTTCCATAACTTTTCTTTCTAATTAGACCTTCTGATAAATCTCTTGTTCCTTTGGCTTTGTTTCTTTGTCATCATCTATTAAAAACTAAGTAAAAATGTTTATCCAAAACAAAAACTGTATATCTCTACAAAACTAACAACTGATTGATTTTTCTTTTGCAGCATCTTGGATCCCTATTTATAGAGAGAATTCATCTTTAATCATGCCTCTTCAGATTAGGTGTGAAGATGAAAGGTTGCCATGAAAAGGCCTGATGAAAATACTTGTTGGTTGAGAAAATGCAAGTTAAAAAGTTATGTTTTTTGGGAGCAGGTGCCTGTACCGAGTCATGAAGGCCAACATAAGTCGTGATCCACCAGCCTTTGTGTCACTCTTGCAGCTCTTCACAGGTCGTGTAATATGCTTCTTACCTCTTTTCTTCTTGCTAACACGACTCGTGCTTTGCATGAGTCATGCACCTTGTGTGAGTCGTGTCGTGAACCTTGTGTGAGTCATGTCATGCACCTTGTATGAGTCAAGTCGTACAGCTAATGTGAGTCAAGTCGTGCACCTTGTGTGAGTCATGCTTTGTGTCACTACTCATACAGCCTTACGTTCTGTAATACTCGTGCAATGCTTTATGAGTCGTGCACTACCCTCCTCAATCGTTCCTTCTTCCTTTTTGACCCAAATTTACCAAATGCAAGCAAACACATAAACTAGACAAAAAACATATGAAATTTAAATAATTTAACATACTTAACTAACTAAATTAAAGAGAATATGCATTAAATAATATACCATTTCATATGGTATCATCGATTGGACCTGATGGCCAAATCCACCTGAAACTATAAATGTAATGCCATCATATAACCTAGGAGTGAAGTAGAAGTGCCACCAAAGCCTTATAACTAATCATATATAAACTTGTTTATGGATAACGTATTGTCACATCCTAATTTTATATTCTCATTCACATCTTTCTCCACTCAATATGCTTTCCTTTTTACAAGTCAAATTATACAAACTTTTTTTAGCGAACTTACAACTTAGTATATGTTTTAGAATTTGTATACCATAAATTAACAAGTTACATCTATTATCTGCACTTTACGAATAATGTTCAGCAACTAATCTCGACCTTCACTTTAAGTTAGTCTTCAATTCCATACCTATGTAGCAAAGGGAGACTCAGATGCCAAGGTTATATTTAGTGAGGTACTTCTTATTATAGATAAATAAATTTATAATTGAATAAAAAACATATTTCTAAATAAAAAAATAAAACTTTAAGTTGGTAAGAAGAAGGCATGAAAAACAATTTGGTTTGGACTTGAGACATAATATCCTAAGCTTCCTATTTATCCTTAAAATGGAAATCATAACCATGTAATTCTATTTATTTAATTTTTGTCATGTCAACTTTAGCAGTATGCTTCAGTAATACATCATAAATTTGTTGACATTTTAAACAAGATTTTGCTTTTAGTTTATTTTACATACACTGTGGAACATTGTATTCAAGTGCCAATCTTAATTACTAGCTTTATGTGGGCAAAGTGCATTGTAAAATTTTCATTAGCTTTTGCACGAAGGTTAACTGCCACATGCACGCCCCCCCACCACACACACACACATATATGTATGTATGTATGTATGTATGTATGTATGTATGTATGTATGTATGTATGTATACATACATACATCACATTATATCTATATGACCTAATAGGTTCATATTATATTGGTTGTGGGCCCCAATCCTATCGCGGGCTCAAAAGTCATAAGCAGCCTCTAGCAAGATATTATGACTATCCAAATAATATGAATATCAATAATTTGATTTTAATCTAATAGAACATGTTATAATCCATTTGTCATATGATATCTTGTTTGAACATAAGTCATAGTCCATGTCAAACTTATATAGTTCAAATATATAATTTCTCGATCATTAAGTAAACTGATAATATCAAATGAAATTAATCACTCCATCAATTCATTTGAGCATGGTTATGTATTTCTCAGTCCTACTTATCGAGGGGCCAAATACATATCTCTCTCATAAGAGAGGGATAAAGTCTATCTTGATTATTCACTATCCTTTACATGATTCTCATCATGTCCAATCATAACCTTTATTATTATCCAATTAAAGATAATGTTTAATTATATCAAAATATAATGTTCCTCATGTAGGATATTATGATAATTTTAGGTCTAAACATCGATAACATAACTATTATGAGATCACTAATGACATTAACCGATATAATGTCTCATAGTGGGTCTATCCAGTACTTTGTTCTCCAACGAGTACCTACAAGTTTTATTTATATCACCATATATAATCATCCCATGATTATCAATTAAACTTGTACTAGTTTTTTATTTATCATAATTCCTTTAATGATATATAACTAGGGATAGTCAAAATAACATTAAATTGTTATTTTCAAGCATCATTATATTGTAACATGCCAAAAATATAATAACATAAAGAAAACCCAATCTTATAAAATGAAATGTGACATTAGATAAGAAACCAAATATATGGCCTAGGGCATAACCACTAACAATCTTTCACTTGCACTAGGCCTAATCACATAAGTGTTTAATACCAATGGACCTAATATGATTGTAATGTTTGGCTTGTGGGAGAGCCTTTGTAAGTGGATCAGCAATGTTGTCATCTGTTAGTACTCTGCATATTTTGATATCTCCTCTTTCAATGATTTTATGAATGAGATGAAAGTGCTTGAGTATATATTTGGATCTTTGATGGGATCTAAGCTTTTTAGCCTATGCTATAGCACCATTATTCTCACAATAAAGTTCTATATAATTTGTGATACTAGGAACTACTCCCAGTTTAACATGACATAGTGATTAAATCAACAACCTCAGAAGGTCATTTTGAAGCATTGGAAAAATTCTTCTATAGGATTGATAGCTATAACCTCTATTTGAACCTGGATAAATGTGTATTTTGAGTAAACTCAGGACTGGGACATGTTGTAAGCCAAAGAGGAATAAAGGTAGATCCTGATAAAGTGACGGCTATCAAAGAGATGCCTATGCCATAGAAGGAAAAGGAAGTTAGAGTGTTTTTTGTGTAGGCTTTAGTATATCATTAGGTTCATAGCTAAGCTGACTTTAATTTGTGAACCCATTTTCAAGCTACTTCGAAAAGATTAGCCAGTGGTTTACAATGATGATTATCAGGTAGCCTTTGATACAATTAGAGAATATCTTGTAAAGCCATCAATGTTGAAGCCACCATAAGCTAGTAAACCTCTGATCTTGTATCTTGCCATAGAAGATAGCTCAGTAGAATCAATGATGGCATAAGAGGTTGATTTTAGGATATAATATGTTGTGTACTACCTCAGTAATAAGTTTATGTTGTATAAAACCAAATATGTAAAGTTAGATAAGATTTATTTAGTGGTTATCTAGGCCTTCAAAAAGTTAAGGCACTACTTCCATTCATATAGAGTGCAAGCAGTAGCTAAATAGAATCCTCTCAAGTACCTGCAGGAAGTGCCTTCATTATTGGGGAAAATGGATAAATGGTTAATCCTTATACAAGAATTTGATATTGAATATGTCACCAGAAAACCATCAAGGAAAAAGCTATAAGAGAATTCCTAATAGATCAACCATTAGAGGAAGAAGAGATAACCTATGAATTCTCTAATGAGAACATTGTGGCTATAACAATTTAGGAGTTGCAAATGTACTTCAATGGAGCTTTAAACAATAAAGGTACTGGAGTAGGAGTGATCTTCGTAACCTCAGAGGCACAAAAGTGGCCTTTAGCCAAAAAGCTAAGATATAAAGTCACGAATAATGAAGCTGAGTACGAAGCATGTATCTTCAGGATGAAAGCCTTATTATCCCTAGGGGCAAGGATTATAAAGATCTATTGCGATTCATCTTTGTTGATCTACCAAGTAAAGGGTGAATGGGCTATGAAAAAGGAGCAACTGCTGCCTTACATGAAGTGTTTGAAAACCTTAAGTGATTAGTTTGAGATTTGTACCTTTGAGTATATGCCTCAAGATGAAAAATAGCTGGCAGATGCTTTCGTAACTCTAGTGTCCATATGGGATAACCCGAAGGGTATAAGTATGAAACATGTCTTTATTTTTAGTTCTAGTAAGACATGCTTTAAAGCCTAACAGGTGATGGATATTGAGGCAAATGATGGGAAGCCTTGGTATTTTGATATTTAGAACTATCTTGCAAAATCAACGTTTCTAAAAGAAGCTACATAAAAGGATTAAAAAATGATTCATAAGTTGTCTACTTAATTTGTCAACATAAGAGGAGTACTCTATAAGAGATAGTTAAATGGTTTATAATTAAGATTATTGGATGAGAAAGAAGCCAAAAGAGTCATGGAATAAGTGCATGTTAGGGTTTGTGGTGCTCACATAAATGGATTGACTTTGGCAAAGAAAATTATGCACCAAGGATTCTCCTGGCTCACTATGGATATAAATTATTCTAGGCATGTAAAAGAGTGTTAGTTGTGCTAGCAGTATGCCAATTCGAGATATGTATTGATGTTAGAATTATGTAATCTCACTTTGCCTTATCCATTTGCTGCTTGGGGCATTGATATTATAGGAATGATCCATCTGTCGACATCAAATAGACATAACTTTATTTTGGTGGCTATTGATTATTTCTCAAAATGGATAGAAGTAAAGTCATTTAGAAATTATGGTGTAAGAGAGATGGCCAAATTCAATGAGAAAAACCTAATATATAGATATAGGCGTTCGCATCATATAGTATCAGACAATACATCCCACTTTTGGGGAGAAATCGAATGGTTGCTTAAAAGGTATAAAGTTCAACATCATAAGTTGCCGCCTTATTACCTTCAGGCAAATAGAGCCATTGAGGCAACCAACAAAAATATCAAAAGAATCAGCTAAAATAGTTAGAACCTACAAAAATTAGGCTGAAAAGTTAATTTTTTCATTATGAGGGTTTAAAACCACTACCAGAACTTCAATAGGGGCTACTCCATTTTCGGTAGTTTATGGAATGAAAGGTGTGTAGCCAGTGGAAGTTAAGCATCAGTCACTAAGGATGGTTTTAAAAGTTGATCTGCAAGAAATGGAATAAGCTAGATAAAGGTTGCTTTGGCTTAATCTATTAGATAGAGATAGAATGTGGGCCTACTATCATAACCAAATTTATCATAAAAGGTTGACTCAATCCTTTAGGAAGAAGGTTAAAAACATCCTTTGAAAGAAAAAGATTCGATTTTCAAATAGATAAGGCCAGGCATCTTAAAGATCGAGGGCAAGTTTAGGCCTCTATAGGAAGGCCCATTCGTTGAGTGATAGTGATAGGAATGAGTTCAAAGAGCCAGCCAATATTGGCAGGCTAAAAAGGTTTCATAGTTAAACTTTGAAAAAAAGAAAGAAAAGAGAGAACTACGGGTCAAAAATTGAAAAAAATAGTGGCTTTACTAAAATTGAGCACCTTACTAAGGTAAAAATTGGAAAAAGTACCTTAGGCAAAAATTAGGAGTAAAGTGAAAATATTTGATCAAGAAAATCAGTCAAAAGATTGACTAGAGTTTTATACTTTAAAACTTAGTGTTAATAGTGATCATGGATAGTGAAATTAAACTGAAATGCTCATATATGTAATACAAACTCATACATTAATATAAACAAGAGCAGTTTATTTTACATGTGTATAATTATCCTTTTCAATATAAAAAGTAGTGCATAATTTTTACATTATATATGCAAAGTCTATGGATCATCCTTTGCTATTTCCTCCGGGGCCTTGCCTTAACCAATTTTCCATATTGTCAACTACGGGGATGGTAACCCATCTCTATGTGGTAGAAGTATTGAAATCACAGTGTGTCAATCTTCAAATATCAACTTTTGCATACAACTGGGTCCAAAGATTATGATAACCAGAAGCAAAAGCAACATATAATATACCTCCTTGAAAAGATAATTGATGCCTCATAATGTCTTATCACTTCCCAAACTGTTGATCACAATGAGAAGCAATATAAAAGGTTGTTCTATGTAAGCCGTATAGTGTTACATATCCATAATGCCCATCTTGGGTCACATTGTGAGGTATCAACCACGCGTATATAAAGTTGATGTCATTATCAGCCACTGTTGCTAACAATATAATGCCTTTTTTGGGAGAATCAAAGCTGTATAGTAACCTTTTGGGAAGATAATGCCTCAAAGAGTATGTGTTGATTACCTTGGGAGGAGGCTCTTCTAACAATTTTTACTTCTTTTGTAGCCATATCTGAAAATGTAAAAAGAAACAAAAAAAAAGAAAAAATAAAAGAAAAAATGATAGAAAAAAGCCATTGGAATGGGTTGGATCCGTTCCAGGAAAAAATAAGGTATAGGGTTGCATGAAAATCCTAAAAAGGGATGCATTTCCTGCTGAAAAAAGCTAATTTAAAAACTCATAAGGGGCACACTACCTTCTAAGACAATGATTGTTACTTGGAGTAATAAGGGGTTGCTAGAGAGGGAAGCAATAACATTAGTGTAGATAGCATCCAGACTAAGGATAGTCTCTGTCGGGATCTAAAGAAAAAAGGTTAAGCCATTGTGTATGCCTTCGATGATGCTAAGCAATCAATAGTCACTGATTGGTTCCCATGATTTTAATGTTAAATAGAGAGCAAGACATATCAGAATAATAATGCCAATATGGAATGTAGGTGTGCTAGAAAAGTTATCTAGAGAATCAAGTAGTGGTTCTAAAGGAATGGTCTATTTTGAGGCATTAGTCTAATAACTGTAGATGGTAGAACCCCTAAAGCCTGGGCTGCATCTCTTAGGTGATCTTATAGATAATTTTGAACACAAGGTAGGATTCCAAGAGAAAAATTTACACCAAGGATTCTAGCAAACTCTTCAGCCAAGGGACATAATTCCTAATGAGTAAACCTGAAGGCATAAAATTTAGGGTCCTAATATCAGGCAACCACCAACAGAAGGTTTATGTCAAGTCAAACTTTCCTTAAGAATCTCAGGCTGAAATATGGGGCCAAGATAGGATTTTCCCAAGTTTTAGGGGCATCAAGAAATCTATGCAGCTTAGCAAGAAAAGAAGTGACCATTTGGGATAACAGACTCTATAAAAAAAAGAGAGAGAAAAGGAGACACATGTATTTAATAAATAGTAAATAATTTTACAACAGATAAGGTGTGCAAAATGATAATTAATCATAGTTGGTAAATTAGTAAAATAAACAAAAATAAAAATAATGTCACAGTAGCATCGGAGCATTGAAGTAAAAATAAATAAATAATAAATAAAATAAATGATAAATTAATAATAAATAAATTCAATAAAAAAGAGGAAAAAAGGGTAGAAAGCCTTTATCTAGAGAGAAGACCACTTGAGGAAACCCAGCATGCCAAATGAAAGGATTTGGGTTGTATTTATAGGCCAAGGGTTGAGTCACTCGCTTGACTCATTTAAGTCACACCCTTAGATTGTGACTCGTTTCTAATCCACTTAGATGATACATTTTGCATGGAACATGCATTGCTTTGATGTATTTTACAAATTCCTTGAGTTTTACAGGAGAACCCCAAGGGAATTGCACAAAGATCAAGAATGTCGTGCAACTCAGGGAGTAAATAATAGTAGTAATATAATATTTTGGAAAATTAATATAAAAATATATAATCATAATAATAATACATGTATATTAAATAAAATAATTCATAATGTAAAGAGAAAATAATAATTTAAATTTGCATATAACAAAGGATAATGAATTAAATAATTATAATTAACCTGGATAATTAACTATATGTTGGAAAAAATCAATGCATTTAGTGTTTAATTAAAGGTATTTATGGCATTTAATGCCATTTGATGTTTTCTCATGCATGCCAATTGCCTTTTAACCTTATTTGTGTGAGTCATAGCTTAAGCCCATGACTCGCTTGTCAATTCACAACTTAAGCCTATGACTTGCTCTTTTTGACTGTTGGTATGTCATTTTGCTCGTAAGTCATAGCTCAAGCCTGTGACTCATTGAGCGAGTCATGCCTTTGAGCCTTGACTCGGCAAAATTCATTTAAAAGGTAGATCATCTTCATTCTTCTTCTCTTATTTTTCCTTTCTCCCCCCTAAAATGTGACTCACAATCCTTAAGGTCTATTTAGGCTCCTTTTCGCATGTTATCTTCATAGTTGTGATCGAAAGCATCAAAGCCCATATGTCCAGAAACAAATTTTGTTAAGTTTTATCCGTTTAAATTTAATTTGCCATTAAAGGATTAAGGTTAGATTTTCATGCCTTTATACCCATTTCTTGTATTTTTGAGGTTGTTATCCATGTATTAGGTTGTTTTTTAGGATGATTCACCTGATGTGAGTTGAATTTGCATGCCTAGTGATTTTAATTATTTATTTGTTTTTTTCCTTTTTATTTTTCTTTGAATATTCTTGGTTTTTTTTGTGTTTATGCTACCCTATTTGTTATTTTCTTAGACATTCTATAACTTAGACTTAGTTAATTTTCTAGTTGATTAAAAAAAGGGGAAAGAATAGTAGCTAAAAAGTAAGGCAAAAAAAAAAAGAAGAGAAAACAAAAAGAGGAAAAAAAAACAAGAGCAAGCAGTATGTGAGGTAAAGAAGAAAATAGAAAAGGAGAAAAATTGAAGGTAGAATTGCTTGAAATTGTTTTATTGTTGCTTTAAATTGTTTTGTGAGAACAATGCAGTAGCTAAAGTGTGCATATTTGGCTAAATAAATGATGTAATTAACATTCATTTTTAAAAGCAATAAAAGAGCATATTGGAAAGAAAGAAGAAAACAAGAAGGGATAGGTAATATAAAATAGAAGAAGAAAACAAATTATATAGATATGTTTGAATTCACAAATTAATTTGATTTGTTATATGTGGGTTTGCCTATGAAGGCAGATAAATTGTTATGGGCATTATTTGCATAATTTTTTGTAAGAGGCCTTATATTCTTAGACGTTATACTTGTCGATTTTCATCAAACATATTACTTTTATTTTTGTTTATGCCTAGCTTGTGTATAATTCATTGACACTAGGTTTAAGGTTAAATTGAGTTATTTAAATTTAAAAATTAATCATATATATGCGTTCCCCCATACAAATTGCTTAGTATATAATTAACTAACATATCACCAAAATTTCCCTAGAATTTTAATTTTCCAATTTTAGTAATTTTCATAAAATTTTAAGTTTTCCAATTTTAGTAATTTTAATTATTCGGTTCTAGTAATTTTCTTAGGATTTTCATCATCTAGTCTAGCAATTAAAATTAAGCAATTTTGATCAATTATTATGATTATTTACACCGTGATTTAATTTTCGATATTTCAGTCATGGTTATCTCTCAATTTAAGAATTATCATTAAAAATATTTTGCATGACATGGTTATCCTGTTGAATTAATTAATATTTTCATTTTATTTGTGTAGATGCCTCATCATAAGTAGCCACAGGCAAGGTTAGCTGCTCAGGCACTAGCCCGGATGACAAGATTAGGCTGAGAGATACCAAGCTCTGAGTTACGTGTATATTCAGGCCAACAGGTTTATTAGCAGGTACTTCCTCAAGATTATAGGGATCTGAAAAGAGTCATAGGAGCTACTTGGATGGGGTTGGCTAGCTCGAATTTTATATACCAGCCTTTACCACGTATCCTGAGATGGTTAGATAGTTTTTGGCCATATTTCATTATGGAGGATTCCAACATCTTGACATTGAGTCAAGGGTTATCAGTTTTCGGGTCCTCGACATTCCTTTCAGTCTATCGCAAATGCCTGTTGCCATTGCTTTTCAGTTGCCTATAAGCGAGGACATCATCATTGTTAGGAGGTCTGCCAGAACAGACACATGGGTTGCTATTGTCAGGCCAAGCACCACTTATGTTCCTTCAGTGGTGAAAGCCACCATTTTATCTTTGCAGGTTCTAAGGTGCATACAGAGAGTCCTCTTTTGTTCATACATGGGATGGTCTGGCATCCCAAAATCGCTCAATGTCATAAAAAATTTGGAGTTTATAAGCTATGACTACTGGATAGCATATGAATATCAGCCATGATATTTTACATAAACTTAGAAGGAAAGCTCAGTCACCAGGCCAACAATAGTGATAGGCGGGATAGTTACTCGATTATTGCTGGCATTCGAATTTACTGAGTCATTGATGGGCCAGTAGGCTAAAGGCAGTGTGGTTACCAATTTTGAGACTACTCTGGATATGTGTATGTTTAGACGGACCTTAGCAGGATACAAACTATTGTCTTTGAAGGAGGCAGATGAGGACTTGCATATTCACAGGCAGCAACCTATAGCAAAGTTTGCTTGAAAGTAGTCAGAGCATAAAGTATTTGGAGGTGAGTCTCCTCTTTATCAAGTGCACTTTACAGAGACACAGACTTTTGATATAAGTTATGGCACAAGTTATTCAGTAGGGTATGCAGGGCCATAGTCCATATCGCCACAAGGATCTACTACATTTCATATACTAGTACCATATGAGGTATATAGGTTTACTCTATAGGGTGACCCTAGTGCATCCACTTCCAAAGGGCCTGCGCCACCTCCGCCAAATTCCTTTGCATCTGCTGATATGGATTTAAAAGGGAGATTGAGTAGACTTAAGGCAGCTATAAGGACTATAGGAAAAGACCTACATAATGTGTAGCATATGATTGCTGCTTCCAATTATTTTTCTGACCATAACTTTTAAATTGTAGGGGCGTTAGTGACTGCAGTAGGGTAGATAGCAGAGAGAGTTGAGGTAGAGGTTATGGGTCTTAGAGAGAGCCTAAGGGAGGGTCGAGAGCATTACGCTGTGCGCCTCACTTGGATAGAGGTAGCACTGCATCAACATGAGATAGCTATAGGATAAGTGCATATGAGTATGGTCCACTTGGAAGGGCTTGTAACCTAAATTTTGACTTCTCTAGCACAGGTGATGGGTTTCAGTTCAAGGTGCCTCAGCTGCCACCACCACCCGCAGATCCTTCCTAAGCAGGTCCATCCTAGCCATCTTAGTAATCAATGAATTTTCCCCCCATATTGGGTCCTCCACCTAGATCTCTAGATCCTTCAGGCCCAAGGCATCGGAGATGATCATTTTTTAGGGAGATGTATTTAAACTTTCTTTTTATTGGTCGTTTAGACCATTGTTAATTTTCATTTGTATTTACATTCATGGTTTTGGTATTTTTCCTATTTATGTTATGTATGGTTGATTTTCTTGTGTGATGTTTATACATGTTTGTCTTTCTTTAAGATGTTGGTAACATAACATATAAAATGGTAAGCAAGCAAGATGCTAAAAAAAACATTTCTCATATAATTATCATAACATACTCGAAATAGAAAAATAATAATAAAATCAAAAGAAAATATAAAAAAGATACATATTGCAATCTTTTTGAGCAACAAACTGTTGTTCTTTCACTCAAACAAGGAAAATTCCAACACAAGCCATACAATGGATACCTCATACTATAGATTCCAATACACTGCAAATGTTGAACAATTAGATCAAAACTCTGTGAATGCTAGCCTCATTCAGACATGCCAACTAGCTAACATTCACAAAATTCAAAAAGGATTAACATATCGATAAGCTAATGGTAACTACCCCAACCAACAGAAGGGTTAGCACATCAACAAGTTGATGGTAATTACCTGACCAAGGGTTAACACATCATCAAACTGACAGTAACTACCCTAACCAATGAAAGGGTTAACACATCGACAAGCTAATCGTAACTACCTGAACAAAGGTTAACACGTTGACAAGCTAACGGTAACTACCCTAACCAACGAAAGTGTTAACATATCTATAAGCCAATGGCAACTACTTGACTGATGGTTAATACATTGAAAAACTGATGGTAACTACCTAATCAAGAGTTAACACACCGATAAACTGGTGGTAATTACTCAACCAGAAGTTCACTGCCACAACTGGTATGTGTCTGCAATTCCAAATTCATTACCTTAGTTATGCATCTTCTATCTCTTTACTCCAAACTTTGGAAAACTTAGACACTAGTGTGCTAATCTTTCTAAATTTGAGGGCAACTGTAGATATTGATTTCTGAGTCAGCCTCTATCAGAGTTACTTAATGAGGATAATGTTGTTCTGAAGTAGCTAGAAAGCAGAAGCACTATGGCCTTCTTTCGTGTTTGTTTTCGAAAAGATGTCTTTCTGCAAGCTCTTATGGTTTTGAGAGTTAAGAAATAATATTTTGGGGTTTGCATCTACTTTTTCTCTCTCGAATTGGAAAGTGGAGTGCATTTAAAGGCTTAAAATAGACTCAAAAGTGAGTCACAACCTTGATTCTGGTAAAGACCATGACTCACTCCTGAGTCATGACTTTTATGGACAACTCACTCCCTTTCCCTTTCGCCCATCACTCAAGGCACTAGGTATGAGTTAAGGATGTGGGTCATGAGCAAGTCACAGCCCAAGCCTGTGACTCACCCCATTTCTCTCTTTAACTGAGTTTTTAAGCTTTTATTGAGGGCCCAACTTTTAGTCACGCCCTTGACTCACCAATCAATGCCATGATTCAGCATTTTTATCCAGAATTGTAGTTTTTTCCTGCGAAACACAAGATTAGTTTAACAAAAATATTTCTTACTTTATTTTCCCTTATCCTCAGCATTTAATGCTAATGATGGTCATTGAAGCAAGAGAGGACTTAATCTTTTTTAAGGGAGCAGAATTTGAAAAAGTAGAGACAAGAATAAGATTAAAAAAAATAATAAAACTCTAGTTTTTACTTGGTTTTAAAAGAAAAATGAAGGAACAAGAAGGGGAAGAAGGGCTTAAAGTGCAAAGACACTAGTTTTTAGAATAACTCTACTGAAGGCAATGTAAGAGGTAAAATATTGAGCACGTATAGGTCTACAACTTTTCTTCTTGTACGTATTTATTTTTATTTTTTGTACAGTGTAATCTTCATGCTTTATTTCAATTTTTACTTTATGTTATATGTTATATTAGCTTTCTTTGCTCAAATAAATGTTTCAATAGTTTACCCATGTGTGTAATTAAGTTTTAGGCATGAATTTTGCCTTATACATGAGTTTGAGTCCGAATTTATGTCTTTCCCATATTTGTTTCTCTCTCTTAAGCTTGTGGCTCTGATATGGTATTTTCTTTATTTAGTGGTTTTTAATTGTTTTAGTGGCCATTTCATGCATTAAATTTGGACTTAGGAAAGTTAAAATCATTTACATGCTTAGATAGGGCCTATTTTGGCATGTAGATGGTTTTAGAATAGCCATGGCATCATTCCAATAGCTACTAGAGAATCCAGGCATAAGACCATGACTCACCCTTAACATATCGTGACTCACTCCCAGATCGCCTAATGACTGGCTTGAAGGGGTGTGACTCACCCTAATGAAGGCCGTAACTTACTCTTTAAGCTATGACTCGCTTCCTTTGGAGCGTGATTCGCTCTTTTTCTCCCCTGGATGTGTCTGTGACTCGTTTTTGGTTCTTTGTTTTTGTTGTTTCATTTTGTGCCTTTTTAGATTTAATTTTATAATTTTCTTCTTTTTCCATATTTATTTGTTTAGTCTTTGCTCTAATTAATTGTATATAATTTTCTGTATTTTAATTTTACTAATTTTTTCCTTATCATAATATTATTATTCATTTTTAATACACTTTATATCAATTTATGTATTATTATTTAATACCTTGAATTATTTTGGATTTTTGTCAACTCATGTTTTTTTCCTTTTTTTATGTGTTATGTGATGTTTTCTTCCTTTGCGGGAGAGTTGGAAGTCGAGAGTCCCAATTGGCTCGAGCTCTATTTCTCATTCACCGGGTTAATTATTATTTTTATTTTTTATATTTGGTTTGTATTATTCTTTCTTTATTTATTTTTGTTGCAAATCAGTTGTAATAGTTAGTAAAAAAGAGGTTTTCACAGGATGATGAGGGAAATCCACATCAAATATTTTCTACTCGATTAATCAGGTTTTTTTCACAAAAATGGATCAATGTCCAATTTTTAATTTAAAAAATCACATAAGAAATTTTATAAATATGCATGAGGGAACCTTCAACAAATAACTCGATTTATGTATGTCTTTCTTTATTGAAAATAACCAGTTTTTCTAGTGCTTAACTAAGAAGTTGCTAAATAATTGTATACAAGTTTGTGTGAAATTTTTCTATAATATAAAGGACTAATATCCCGACTTTCATTTACAAAAATAACATGTAAAGTTAAAATTTTTCCTTATAAATAAAAAATAATTCTTTCACCTTAAAATTAACGCGAGTCTTTCTTTTCAAAGCCGAAAGGGATCAATTATCCCATTTTTTTCTCCAAACTACACCCAAGATTTTACCTTTTTTGTAAATATGAATGAGAGTACCAACGTCCTCATTCAAAGAGACTCAATAGATTCCTCGATTTTATGTATGATTATTTTACTATAAGCATAATTATTTTCTTGTTACATTATTTCAACTGTTTTATGACTTTTTAATATGCTTAAGATGCACATTTTTATTCTTTGCCATAGGAAATGCTTGAGGAAATATTGGAATAATTAATCATAAACATTCATTTTTATAAACATTAATCAAGTTACAAATAAGAGCAAAGTTCGAACTATATTTGATTTTGACTTTATGAGGTTAGAACTCACTTTTCTAATGTTTTATTGGGTAGCAACTCCATAATGTATGCCTTGCGATGCCCAGCAGATGTCCTCATAGGTTGATCGCCAATAATAAATGGGAATAAAATTATATCTATTGCGAAACGATCGGCTTTCATGAGTCAAATGAATCTTTATCTAATCTCAAGCCCTAAAAGCAGGTTTTCAAAAGCAAACTGGATGCCTATGGGATTCGATGCCCGTCAAACATACATGCGAGCATTTTATCACCATAGCATCAATTTAGTATCATATTTACTATTGACTATTTGCTCTTAAATTTCATGTTTAAATTATGATTTATTTTATATTTGCATCTTTTTTCTTAATCTTAGTTACTTTGCTTCAACTCCTTGTTTAACAATTGGCTTGGTCTTTATTATTAGATTATTACTATTATTCTTGTCGTATTATGCCCCTATTGAATGGCTACTAGTTTCTAGTTTTCTCATTATAACAAATTCATTCCTTCTCATACCCGTTTAACATTATATTTGGCATTATTATTTTAAGTTGGTTCAATCACTAAATTTTACGTTCATTCATTATATCCAGAACTTCTAGCTCAATTTAATATACAATTTACACTTAACTCTATATAATTAATTTTGTTATGTTATCTTATTTACTATCTCTTTATTTTATTTAATTTCTAAAAGTTTTTCTTAATAATTTCTTAATTTCATTATTTTTATAAACTAAATATTCTAATTACCATAATTTCATATTTTTACACTAATTTCTTACAATTTTCACTATCATTCTTAATTTAGAGTGAAATTTCACTTTTACCCCTAATAGTCAAATCTTTTATCAAAATTACATTTAGGTCCCAATCTTTTGTTAAAATAACATTTAGGTTTTTAAAGTTTCAGATTTTGCTATAATTATCATTTTATCCCAAATTTATCCATTTTAAATACATTTCATCATATGTTTACATTTTCAATACCTAAGTTATGTTTCCTTTCATTCTAGTCTTTTAATTCATTTCTTTTATTGAAATTACCATTTAGTCCCTGTTTTCACAATTTTTCATTTATTTACAAGTTTACCCTTCCTTTACCAAATTTATCCCGTAATTCTATTTTTACCCTTTCAACTATATTTTTTACTATCTTTTGACCATTTTACCCTTGAATTCACATTTTGACATGATTCTTTTATTTATTTCTTAAATTATCGTTTGCTTATAATATACTAATAATTTCTAATTTCCACTTTAAAATTTAATTCTCATGCACAATATGCCCTATAATATTCAATTTTCACTTTCGGTCCTTATAAATCCTTTTAATTACATTTCCACCTTTCAAGTATTCATGTATGCCAAGATTTCTTTTTCATCCACAACTTTTAGTTTACTTTCATTTTCATCTTTTTATAATTTAATTTTATATTTTAATATCCAAATTACAATTTAATCCCTTGGACTACTTATATCTATCTTTACTTATTCAATTACCACTACTTAGGTGAAAATTTCATTTTGGTTTTTAATTTTTATTTTATCACTTTTCTCACCGATTATTACCAAATTTTACAGTTTTGCTCTTTTTTCACTAATTATTACATTTTCATTCTTCCATTTATGTTTTAGTCCTACATTTCACTATTTTTACCATTTTGCATTTTTAAAACTATATTTTCAACATAATTTGTACATTTATACCTTTGTTTTCTAGCTCAATTACATAATCACCCCTGCCAATCAATTAACCATGTTTTTCATAATATCTATTCTTTATTTATATACCTAGCATTCCTTTTCACTTATTTATCATTTTAATCCTCTTTTTCTTACTTAATTACATATTTGCCACTATTTATCTACTTGTTTGCATTTTTTGTCCACTTTTATCTTTTTTCAACATTTATTTCATTCATAATTACCCATTTACATATTTAACCACTATTTGCTATTAACTTGCGTATTTGCCTTCTTTTTATCTTTTATTCACATAATTATTACTCTTTCACTATTTTTTTACATATTTAATACTCGTTTACATACATATCCATTTTTATTAATAATTTACATATCCATATATTTTTATCATAATTTATCAATTAAATTTCTATTTCACCTCTAGTAGTTTCTAAAGGAAATGGATCCCTCGAATCAGATAAATAGGGACAGGGACCTCAAAAGTTCAAAATAAGTTGAGATTATCACATAAAAGGTGCCTCAGTCACGTCATACTATTTATTTTTGCTTTCTTTTTTTCTTAACTTTTTCACATCTTTTACGGGGTAGATCTACCTTTGGTCCACTTATGTGAGTCGTTATGACTCGCTACCACGGTAATGTCCCTATAGTTAGCCAATTATATCATATAATTCTAGTTTCACTACCACGTACTAAGGGCAAAATTATTTTCATAAATTTCAATCAGCGAATGCGTCATTCTCACATTTTCCCATATTTTCCCATAATATTACAATCAAACTTCATATCAAATAATTTATACTCAACAAATCATTAATTTTCATAACATAACGCATTCACTCCAATTATCTATATCCATTTTTCATGTACATAATTAGAGGTGTGCATAACTAAACTAGAATCAAAAACCAAACCGAATTGAATGGATTTTAATCCATTGGTTTTAGTTTATTCGATTTTCAATTTAGTCGATTCTGGACTGAAATGAATTTTTTTATTTAATCAGTTCCGTTTGATTTTGGCTGAAGAGAGGGGAAAATAGCCTATTAAACCTTAAAAAAATTAAATTATTTCTTTTATCGTAAGTTATATTTATTTGTATGTATTTTTTGTTGAAAGATATTGAATGTATTTTTAATTAGAAATTATGTTGTATTAATTTTTAATGTATATTTTCTTAGTGTAATTTTGATTAGTATTTATTATAGATATAATATGAAAATTTTATATAAATTATTTTTTAGTTATTTTAAATGATTTTATGTTGTTGAATATATGTTAATTTAATTTATAGGCCCATATATATTAAAAGTCCAATAAAAAAGAAGCTTATATTGACCCATAACCAATTGGATCGAATTAGACCGATCGAAATTATTTCGGTTTATTTGGTTTTTGTTCTAAAAACTTTAGTTTTCAGTTCAATTCTTTTAATATAGAAAGTTTAATTTTCAGTCTATTCGGTTTTATCCAAAATCAAATCAAACTGACCATTTGCACAGCCATATACATAATTCAATCCATATGATATTCTTATCATATACCTCAAGTTTTCATACATCATCATCGTACTTATATATGTATATCAAGTGTCCATTTGTCATTTTAATTTAAATAACCATGATTTCACCATCATTATCATTTGGCTAATTTTGTTCATTTACTATCCATTATGTTTTCATCTCGTTTAGTTTCTAATCTTGTTTAAGTGCCAAATTCATACATTTTTACTAAAATTTTATCAATTTACCCATTAGTTTTCTTTTGTTCTCCATTCGACCACTACTTATTTTCATTCATTTCACATTGGTTTCATGTTATGTTTTGTATATAATAGTTAGCTTTTATCATATTACATATAATTTCATCTTAAATTATGTACTTCATATATTACTTTATTATTACTTTATTAAAATCTCTTAGGTACACACTAGTATACACTTAAGCCAATATCTATACACTATCATTCATTTACTTTTTCATGTATTCTTACTTTTTAAATATTTTTTATTTATTTTAAGTTTCCATATGCTGTATACATGCAATATTCACCTAGTATACAAGTGTATACCATTATGTCCATTTTATCAACATTATATTCAAGCATAATTTTAATGTTTTATCATTCATTCTAAGTTTATTTACTATTCTAATGATCATTCCATACTTACTTTTCAACTAATTAACCAATTATCACCTTATATATACCTATGTATACAATTCGGCCATTAATGTATAAATGCATATTAACTTGTTTTTCCACTAATTATCATTTATTTTATGTTAATTCATTAATTTACTAGTTTATCTTAGGTCATTTCATTATTTCACTTATGTTCCTATAGTTACATAATAGGTTCTCATACTAACCTTTGTTAATCATATTTTGATGCCTTTAACTTCACAAATCTCATTATTTATCACATAATTTCATTTATTTACCATTTATTTAAATTGAAATATGATGCAATCTTAGCAAGTGTATTGAATCAATAAGTAATATAATTTACCCATTAGTTTTCTTTTGTTCTCCATTCGACCACTACTTATTTTCATTCATTTCACATTGGTTTCATGTTATGGTTTGTATATAATGGTTAGCTTTTATCATATTACTTATAATTTCATCTTAAAATATGTACTTCATATATTACTTTATTATTATTTTATTAAAATCTCTTAGGTACACACTAGTATACACTTCAGCCAATATCTATACACTATCATTCATTTACTTTTTCATGTATTCTTACTTTTTAAATATTTTTTATTTATTTTAAGTTTCCATGTGTTGTATACATGCAATATTCACCTAGTATACAAGTCCTATGATTAGTTTATGCATGGGTCTAACATTCTAGGTTCAATTTACTTTCCCCTTTTGAAGCCAAATAACCCGAAATCCCATCCATTTTACTTCAAAACTAGATCTAATGTCACAACTCCTACAACTTATCAAGTTCTATTTTGGAGCAGTCTAAAAATTATAGCAATCATAATAGAAAAATAGAGTATAGATACATTCATGGCATTCAAACATTCAAAAAAAAAATTCCCAATCCAAACAACATGATAAAATCATCCATTGAAATCAGATAAATTAATCAAAACAATAAAAACCCATGAAATATCAAAGAAGAACCAATAAAATTAACCATCCATGGAAATCAGATAAATTAATCAAAATTAACTATTTTAATCTATCATATTAGGGTCAGATAAAGTCAAATGTCCAAAAAATTTCTACCCATGGCCATTCGTCCTTGTAACATTTAATTAATTTATTCATAAAAAATTTAATTAATTTAAATCCTCATTTAATTTTTCCTTCTCACTCCATCGTCTTAACAGATGAGGTGTTTAATAAGTTAGCCAAGGAATTTAGATATATAAATGAAAAATCCTACCAACTTTAGATATTTTCTGATGTATTAAGAGATTTAATTATTAATTATATATTTAACGTAAATATAATAAAAAAAATTATAAAAAATGCTTTATTCTACAATTATGAAATTGAAATTTCAGAACATACAATATCACGTTATTGTATAATCCTATCGAGAAATGTTATCTAATTTCATATTTTATGTGCTTTATTGTTTATTTTGATGACATATTACGAGCTCTAGTTTTTGTTTTGCGTCATGGGATTTAAATATTTCAATCCAACAATCCAATTAGGACTCATTGTAAGCTTAAGTAATAATAATGTCACTTAAAAATTGTTGCGTCCATCTATTATTTCCGCTTCCATTACTAAGTAGTAAGGATATCATCAAGGCAGATAGCCTCAAAAATTGCACTATCTGTCATTTAATCAATTTAAATTTATTTCTTTGCTATCTATATCCATTCTAAACCATTTTGATTTATCAAGATATATGAATATTCATATTCTTATAATTACATATTTAACTAATACATAAATTTGGATAAAAAAAATATAAATTTTAATAAAATTACAGCTTATACAACAATTAAAAAATTAAAGCCGTAATTTAGTAAATTTTTGAATCAAATTTTTATAAATTTTAAATTAATTCTTCGACTGAATTGATAATTCGAATTTAAACTAATTCTTACTGATTTTGAGTTTCATTTTATTCTTTAGAAAAGTAATATAAACTTATTTATTAAACATATCAAGTGAGGCGTGCCAAATCCGAACCTGATCTGAATAACCGAACACCTCGATCCGAAATTTGCAGAGTTATTGATATTGTTTCGTCAAATAGGGTTGGAAATTTGACAAATTTCCCGATTCGGGTCGGGTCAGATTAAAACTCCAGAAGCCGACCGGATCGAAATATGAAATGCAGCTGAATAGAGGACCATTTATAATTTCTAGTATCTGTTTCACTCTCTTCCACATAAACGTTCAGGTCCCTAAAAGCCTAAATCGCTCTCCTTTCCCCCTCCGCCTGTTGCCGCCGCCACTCCCAATTGTTGGCATACTCCGCTGGTCGCCACTGCTGCCGTTCTCTGCTTCCACGTGAGGTGCGTCTTCTTCCTTCTATATGTTTTTGAATGCATCAAATAACTCATTCCCAAAAAAACTGTTGAATGTTTTTTTAATCTGCTATGAATTGGTTTATACTAAGCAATTTGTTGGTGAATGGCTTGTACTAAGCAAATGTTAATTCATAATTAGTTTAACTAGCAGTACCTACTCATACAGTAGTTTATCGAACAACATGACTGAAAGAAAGCGGCGGAGGAGACAGCGGTGCTGATTTGATTTATGATGAAGAGTCTGAGTCAATTTTATCGTTTGAGAATTTGAATAATGTGGCTTGGGATAGGTCTACTAGTGATTCTACCATCAAAGATTGTGGAAGTGAAGATCAGAATAATAATAAAATTAATATTGAAGAGAAGAAGCAGAAATGTGATAATAGTACTAATACTACTACTACTACTAATAATAATAATAATCCTCCATTATTATTGCTTGAGAAATGGCTGTTGGATGAAAGTGGTAATTGTCAAGTTGAAGAATTTACGGAACTTTCTCCAATATTATGATCATCTCCATTGTCTTTTCTTTTTTCCTTCTCTTTTTTGTGAAAAAAAAAAAAGAGTTTAAGCTGCAAATTAATGGACAAAAAGGTCCGCTAAGGAGGTGTTTAGGTAGGGCATAATCTTTATTAGCTGAGATTCTGAGAAGTTAGGATCTCTTAATTTGCAAATGTAATTAACTTCAGTTATCTTTCAAGGAATTCTTATTCAAATAAGTACTTTTTTGGCTTTATTTATTTATTTATTTTAATGCATGATTATTTAGTTAAGATTGAGTATGATTAAATTTTTTAGTTAAGTACAAGTATGATTAAAAGAAAAGAAAAATATCAATGTATTGTTAATGGTCAATTGTTGTTAGTGGTTAATTGTTATGTAATGTATGAAGAATTTTTAAATTGTTAGGTTGTTCTAATTTTTAAATGTTTTGTGGTGGTGAACATGAATGTTTTTATCTT
This sequence comes from Excoecaria agallocha, assembly GCA_037975025.1. Taxonomy (NCBI): domain Eukaryota; kingdom Viridiplantae; phylum Streptophyta; class Magnoliopsida; order Malpighiales; family Euphorbiaceae; genus Excoecaria; species Excoecaria agallocha. The sequence continues at coordinate 111,615,451 of CM075807.1, read as the reverse complement.
ATTGTTTTTTTACGTTTTAATGCAATTTTATTTTTGGCATTTAAAGAGAAAAAATATATTTTCATTTCAAAAAGTTGAATTTAGGGTTAGTATGGGTTGTTTGGGTCGGGCCTTGAGAATTTCAGGTTCATCGGTTCGGGCCCAAAGTTTTGTTATGGTCAGATTGGTTTAGGGAGATGCCTATAGTTTGGGTTTCAGGTGTTTTGGGTCGGGTCGGTTTTGGCCCCAACCTATGCACACCCTAACAGACAAGTAACGATCACTGGAAAAATGGCAGTGGCATTCTGTCGCTGATTTTGGAAGGACATGGTGTTGTTTTGGTGTTGAACCCTGAGACTACTGACTTTGTACTGTAGTCAGGCTCTGCATAGCATTACCATTCCATTGACTCAACTGGTGGCTGAGAGCAGCTAATTTTAATTTACCATTCGCTTATTCTGATACACATAACCCTAGAGATTTTTTTTTTTTTTTTTTTGCGCTTCACTACTGTTTGTGGTATCTCTTGCTGTTGTATTATAATTTTGATGCTTCTCTTTTAGCTGGCACCCCTAAATTATATTTGTTGAGTAAAATTTGATTTCTTCATCTGGCACGCTTATTGAGGTGATAATAGACGAGTGGTTTTCTTTTTCCTTTTTATCTGAAAAGAAACCATTTCTTTGCAATTTGTTGTTTATTGCATTGCATACGGGGTCAAAATCTCAGTGTTAATCCTGCTTTAGGACTTTTTTAGGAAAATTGACACACTGGTGGCAACTGGGCAGTAGAATCAGTGCATTTATTGCTTGCAATTGTTGCATTCTTGTACTGAAAATACCTTCTTTTTTTTTTTTTCTTTGGTGGTCATCATCATAATGTTCCTTGATTACTACCAAAAAAAGTATGGCATATGGCGTATAACTGATCGTTGCATTTGAAACTGGGATTAGATTTTAATTTGCTCGTCAGACTTGTTATTAGAGAAGGGTGACCAAAGGTAGTTTTGCTTTGGTCTCATTCTTCTGCATCAGCTGGCAGTATATGTGTTGGTTTGTGAATGGAATGGTAAAAGCTAATGATTTATCATTTTTGGCCAACTATTGAGTCCTTTGGTGGGGCCATTGGACACTGTTCTGGGAATGGTGAGGTTAGCAATGGTAAATGAAGGTTGGCATATTTTGCAACTTGAAGCCTAAAATTGTAAAGGGAAATAAATAAGATATAGTTTATCACGTTTGTGATGCATTGGGAAAAGAAAAAAAATCATAAAACACAGTTAAAGTTGTTGCTTGATTCCATATTTTACATAACTTTCTTGAAGGAATGGTGTAAACTGTCGGGTTTTTTCTTTATTATTTTCCTTAAATCAATGTTTCTACTATTTCACAATGCAAATATTGTCATAAACATTTTATTTTTAACTGGCAAGAGTGCATGTAAGACTTGATTTCATAGGGTTTATGTAAAATATAATGTTAGCATTCCATGAGCTGCTAGGTGATGCTTTTTGTTGGATATTGAGAAATAAATGAAAGGATAAAATATATAGTGTTAGCATTAATATTCTTGTGCTCTAACAGTTTGTTCATGTTCAGATTCTTAAGTTTTATATTGGTACCTAAGATTTCTTTTCAAAAATTCAGATAAGTTTGTAAATTGGTGGCCAATGGGGCGTAATGTATCTAAGTGTTCGCCATCTCCTGCTAGAGGTCAGAGTTCACATAAAAAGAGCCCATCTAGAAGAGAAAAATCACCAGCAAGACACAAAAGCTCCCATAGGGATAGCTCTTCAGTAAGAGAGAAACGTTCTAGCCATGCAAAATCTCCTAAACACGAGACATCCCGCTCTCCTTCTCCACCAGCATGGCATAGGAGCTCCCAAAGGGATGATGGTTCCCCTCATACAAGGGAGAAAAAACTTAGTCGTGCTAAATCTCCAAGGCATGAAAGGTCCCGGTCTCCCTCTCCAAGGACAAAGCGGTTAAGGAGGGCACAAGCTGATAGAGAGGTAGAGAAAGTGATGGAGAAAGATCGTGACAGGAATCATGGCAAGGGTGATGAAAGAGTTGCATGGAAGGAAAGAGAGATGGAAAAGTTGTCTGAGGGAGAACGTGAAAGAGGTCATGATAGGGGAAATGATAGAAGTACCCATAGAGAAAGAGAGGCTGAACAAGTATCTCAAAGAGAACATGATAGGAATCATGGAAGAGGTGGTGACAAAAACATGCATAGAGAAAAGGGTACAGAAAATGGAAGTGAGAGAAAGGAGAGAAGATCGGGGAGAGATGAGAATAATGGCAAATCTTATAGATCAAGAAATGGGCAATCAGCTTCACCATCAGATCACTACCACAGAAGCAGACACAGGTCTCGATCTCCATCTCGAGTTGATAGGAGAGAACATGATGAGGTCCCTGGTGACATTTATTACTTCTTGTTCTATCTTATACTTGAGTATCTGATATTATTTTTGATTTCCATATGTTATTTCTAATTTGAAAATCTCTTGCTTGCAATTAAATTTTCTTACTCTAGACTTTGGCCATAAATTAATTAGGCTCTGAATCATCTAGAAGTTGCTAGACAGTGATAGCAGTATGATTATAATATGATAATTTTTTTAAGACTTAAATTGATCACAAAAATGATAAGCATTTGTAATTTCTATGTACTCAAATTCTTGTTGCACTGTGGGAGTTGCTTTTCTTTCTTTTCTTGATGCTTAATTGAAGTGCCTGACAAAACTTTGATCTTCTTAGGTGATGGACTCAAGAGGAACTGAACTTGGGTAAGCTGCTCCTTGACCTTTTTCCTGCCATATTTGTCATCCAAAGAGACTATAACATACTTCTGCTGCAGATGTCATTTTTATGAATCGTGATAATAATGAGATGAATATCTTAGCATTTCATTGTAGCCAAATTTTCATAGCAATGCAATTTGATAATGTGAAAGCATTGGTATGGGAAAGCAGAATTTGGTGTTTTATTCTGTATAGAAATCAATCAAGCATGAGTTATTTGAAGCAATAGGATTTTTCTCTAGCATAAAACAAAATTGGAGCATCAGGATTTCCTTTTTGGTCTTCATAAATCTTCTGAGTCTCTACTGAGCTTTATCATATTTTGAGAACCTTTGATAATTGGGATCAATGATATTTTCTTAGTTTCTTAATGCAAAGAAAGGAAGAGGGGGCTTGGGTTGTGTTGGAGGGATGGAAGGGGAGGTGGGGTTAGAATTGTGTGCATGATGTTATTTGTTAGATCTGACCATATAATTGGTTCCCTATTCATTATGTGGCCTTTGCAATCTTTTTCATTAAATTAGGAAAGAGGATTAAGTATGCTGTTTCATATAATTTCTTGTCAGTGTGTCTTCAAATTTCATGCGATGATATGGGTTATATTGCTGGTGCTTGCCTTCTTGTTGTTTGGTTGTGCAGGAATGATGATGATGATTCTGTGGCTAAGATGAAGGCTGCTGAGGAGGCCTTGGAAGCAAAGGAAAAGGTATGAAGTAGCTCTGAGGTTTTTTAAGTTCTGGTAGATGTTTGAGCATTAAGGTATCTTTTATTATTATGCTTGACTAGTAAAAAGTTTGACCTTGTTTATTGGATTATATTGCCTTAATTGTGATAAACATATTTGTGACCGCAGCAAAAACCATCGTTTGAATTATCTGGAAAACTTGCTGCAGAAACCAATAAATTTCGAGGTAGGTGATACATGTGCTGCTTTTGGTTTCACTATAATTAGCATCTTTTTAAGTGCTATGTGGTATTGGTAAATCACTCTCTCTTCCCATTTTACCTGCGTATGTTGGCATCGCATTGTATTTTGGGACACTATGGTTGGAAAGTGATTGCATTTTGATTTCAGGAACTAACTAATTTAGGGGCAAACCAGTATCATTTTCTGTTTTCTGGTTGGTTGCTTTGGTATTTTCTTTGTATTTGATATTTTGTAAAAGCTCCTATTTTCTTCTTTTGTTCTCAAAGTTGAGGGACCTGCACAAACTGTTACCATTCTATGTCATGTCCTTTTTCACTGTTGCTGTGTATTCATTTTCATTCTCACTCTTTGTTGTTTTTTTGTTCTTTTTCCCCCCAATTAGGTGTTACGCTACTGTTCAACGAGCCTCCAGATGCTCGCAAACCTGATATAAGATGGCGACTTTATGTTTTTAAGGCTGGCGAAGTGTTGAATGGTTTGTCCTCTAGAACCTTCAGTATTCATTTTTCTTTCTTTCTTTCTTTTTTTTTTGGCTGTGTTTATTGTGCAGTTGGGACCCTTGGGCAGAGAACATTAGATATATTGCTCAGACCATAAGACACTAGTCTCCTGTCACCTAAGGAACCTTGTCATGTTGCAGTAATTTATTTTGTGTGGATTTTATTTATTTGGTATCAGATGCAGATCTATAATTGTCTAAGACTGAGCATAAAACATGTCTTGGTTAACTATGATTTATCTTATGTCCTGTGATTTTCTTTTGTTCATTTGATGGCTTTTTTGGCATCATTGTTGCACATTTACATTTTCCTTCAACTTATTCTGCTTAGTGATGGAATTTCTAATGAATGGGGGCTTTTGATTATTCTTTCTGGCTTATGTTTTTGTTGCTTATGAGCTTGTCGATAAGCAGAGCCCCTTTATATACATCGCCAGAGCTGTTACCTTTTTGGGAGAGAAAGAAGGGTAGCAGACATTCCTACGGATCATCCATCCTGTAGCAAGCAACATGCTGTTATTCAATTCCGGTAGCTCTATTATTGGCGATCTTATTTTTTACACTAATATTTTGGGACATTTTTCTAAATTAATGTTTCTGGTTTCTCAGACAAATAGAGAAGGAGCAGCCAGAGGGTACCCTATCCAAGCAAGTAAGGTAAGAATTCACTGTTTGAATTTAATTTTCATATTCTGGAAGCAAGTTATTTTGTTCCTTGTTTAATATTTTGATTTCTATTTGCAACGGTAGGCCTTATATAATGGATCTTGGAAGTACGAATAAAACTTTCATTAATGTAAGCCATATATCCCAATATTTAGTTGCTGTTGTTCTTTCTTTTTCTTATTACCTCCTCTATATTAATGTTACTTTCTTCTTGTTATAATTTCTAATTTCCTCTCGGCATTTGCAGGATAATCCCATTGAACCTCAACGTTATTATGAGCTTTTTGAGAAAGATACAATTAAATTCGGTAATAGTAGGTAGGCAGCTAATCAATGTTTCTTTTTTTTTTCTGTTTTTATTCGTGGGTCATGATATAGGCTTATTTGCTTCTTCCCTCCGATCATGCAAAGCAGTTCCATTTTCCTTGTTGTTTATGTCATATGCTTTTTGCAATTATGTTATCTTTCTCTTTGGGTGACTGATCTATGTAGTCAGTTGGAAATTTATGAGTTACCCATATTTATTTGAGTTTCATCCTTCAAGTTCTGTTCAGCCCAAAAGCTATCTGGCTGTATCTGAGTTTTGCTTATTCCTAATGCCTGTCATTATTGTAACAACTGAAAAGGGGCCTCTTCATACAAATGTTTTTAATCTGTTCTGTCTTCACAAATAAATATTACATCACAATAATTCTCCAAACAGCTTGATGTTAATTTATTCACAGCAGTATGGCTGTGTCCGAGTTTGCATATCTGTAATGGTCAGTGTCATTTTCCAACTATTCATATGATTGTTCTTCATGTGTTCTTGTTTTCACATTCAAGTATGCTACCAACACATCTGCCCCCATCTACCACTATCCCCCTGCCTGTTATTTAGATGTGGAGCATAAAGTGTCTTGTTATTATTTCATGGGATATAGTATCTCTCTTCTTTGTTTGACATGCAATGATGTCTTCAGATAAATATCTCAAACTTTTTTGTGCATACCTGTGTCCTCAGTATGCAGGAGTCTCAAATCGAGGATAGGATTTAACTAAGGTTTTGACTTTGAGTGCTAGGTCTGTATTTAGTGAAAAGAATTTCTGAGTGTGGTAATCCTAGAATTTAGAAGATTATATTTGACAAATTCCGATATCATGGTTGCTACTTGGCATGTAGAAATTAGAGGGAATTAACGAACTCTTGAGCAAAATGTATGTTGTTAAGAATATCTAAGGTTAATAACTGGTTTTTGTGGGCTCTGGTTTTTAACCCTTTGGAGGCATAAAGAGATTTGAGGACATTCCGTTTGTCTCCCGCAAAAAGAGTTAAATTTTGTTTGTCCTATGTGGAAAAGATATGTAGACTCTTTGCTTTAGCATAGAGATATGAAGAAGATGGCAACCTTTTCCTAAATCTTGGAAGTAAAAATTTACTCGAATTTCCCAGAATAAAGATATTATTTTAATTTGTTAAAATATCTTATTTGTGTCGTTCCTCAATTGCTAGAGAAGGTCAAAGAGCTTTGTAGGCGATGTGTACAGGTTGTCTATTCTTTATGTGAAAGTGGAACATATGTTTTGGCTGTCTAGTGTAGCAAGAAGTTTTCAGGTTCTATTTTGAATTTTTTTAATTTTTAAGAAAGAAGCACCTATTTCTGGGTTGACTAGGGTTATTATAGCTATCTACCTCTCATTGTCAGGTCCGATACCTTGTGCCATATTCTACTAGAATTATTGTACTATTTAGCACTTTTTATCATCTTATTTGTTTTCTGATATACCAGAATCAAGCAGGTTCTAAGGTTTTTTGGTGATTGAAGCTGTTTAACAAATAGTCGGTTTTTGCTTATACCATATCAACAAATACCTGTATTTAAATTACCTGCATGGAGGAGGGAGTGAAGGTTACGAGTTACATAAATGCAATAATTTCTCACAGTAGGAGCTCACAGAGTCAAAGTTCATTTTTAATAAAGGGCATTGATTGGTTTGTGGTTAGCAAGTTACAATATCAATAGATAACTTGATTGGCTTTTTAGGATTCACTATAATATTACTTGGAGGGATGTGATTCATACGATAATGTTAGCTGTATAACACAATGAAGTTATTTTGAATTCTTTTTGGATGTTTGAAATAAGAAACTGGAAAGAGGTGACTGATGATAAATGATTGACACAGTGGACAGTTATTAGATGCAAGACAACATTTCTAGGCTATTGTGTATGTGTTGGATATGGAACTTTGTTTGGTGACATTTTGCTGGGGTTATAATAAAGTTAATTATATGTGATTACTGATTTATCACCAAGGAAAAAAGAGGAGATCAAATAAATATTAGATACAAGGTAAGTTTGTGGTTTCCAAGTTTTTGCTTCAGTTGATGAGTTTATGTAATCTTGATTCCCTATCCGGCATGGATGGTTCTATTGGGTTTAAGCGTTGGTATAGGGGTTATTAACATGATATTGACATGCCCACACAGCATGACAAACTGAGGCATGTTATGGCTTGGAGCAGTTTGCTTAGGTGGTAGTCATCAATTTTAACATTCTTCTTTTTCGTTATTTGTTAATTGGAAAAGCAAATACTGCGAACCTGTCTTCCTTGAAGCCAGCATAACCATGGTATTATCATGTTGCATTCATAATGTTATTCTGTCTCTACCCCTAAAATTTATGATACTTATCCCACTTCAGTAAGGTTTTCTGATCAAAATGATTTTTTGGTAACTGGTTTTGTTCAATGGAACGTTTAGAGAAACAAATAGGAAGTAGAGGTTTCTTGAGTAATTTTCTCTGATATTTTTCTTGCTAGTCTCCTTTGCCTTTTTTGAAAAAAAAAATATAAAATAAAATCAAAAGTAGTTTTAACACATTTGAGTTTTTGCAGCCGAGAGTATGTACTATTGCACGAGAACTCTGCAAGCTGATGTGCATCAATTTGGATCTCCATTATGTTTTTCCTCCAGCGTGCAGAAGATACGTGGACATTCTGCTTGTTTACCATGAGTTTGTGTTGCTGATTAGAATAGCTTGTCCTTTTGCCTTGATTGGGACTAGAGAGATCTTGTATCCAATGTAATCAACCATTTGATTTAAATTAATTAATGTTAAAAGTGCAGTTTTTGCTCTCCGTGTCTCTGTATGTCTGTCTTTTGCTCTCTCAGAGACATACAAATGCTTGCTCACTCTCAATGTTGCTTCCATCCCCATGTCTTGGATTTGGGATTGTGGTGGATATTTGGCAATCGATTCGAGAATGATTCTCTTGTTTGGCTCCGATTCTTCTGTCACTGTCATTATCAGTGTTGGCATTCAACTAGTTAGAGCCCTTAGATTATTCCCAAAATGGATGACTATCTTTTTCCTAATAAGGGAAATTTTCATTTGAATAACAAGGTCTAGTTTAATTTCTTTGGAAACATTGATTGCATGTTAAACATGATTTTGGGTGCACGGAATCCTTGTACAAAAAAATGGAGATTTATCACGGGGCAAACTGTCCCTTCCCTTCATAGACTTGCTAAATTTTCAAGATAAAGCCAATGGGACTGATTGATTGATAGATAAAATGCAATTAATATATAAATTTTAGAGAGGAAAATATATATAAAAAAAAACTATTGAAGTATAAAAATATGTACGTAAATATAACAATTGACTAACCGTTATTTTGAAGAGAAATCTTGCAACTCAAACAAAAATCGTAAACGAAAATCGATAATCTAAAATAAAAACTGATGGACTTATAAATTGAAAAATTTGATCTGATTTCATACCGATTTTAAGGATGCCCAATTTTTTTTTTTTTTTTCAGTTTTTTGCACGCTTGTGATTCATAAGGGTAAAAAGCAGAAAGAAAGTAGCGATCAACAAAAGTATTAAAAATTCGATAATAAAATAAATTACTATAGAAAATGGCTGAACAATGTAATATTTATTCTGTAACTTGCATCCCACTCAATAGCATCCTTTTACCCGAAATTCAAGAACCAGAAAATAAATCTATGATTGGGGAAAAAATTAAAAATCTTAGCAGATGGGGATTATGGTCTCCCAGGTATGAAGATGTTCTGGAAATCAGCTGATCTAAGATAACTTAATTCCTTGTTTTCTTTTCCTCTCTCTTTCAAAACTTTAACAGAAAACTAGACCTTATCATCCATCTCAGTGGATTTCGATAGCCCATCATGCTTCTGCGCTTTGTTTGTATTCATTGAAAGACTACGACGCTCTTTCCCGCCTGGCTTAGAAGAGGCATTTCCATACCAGATCATTCCAACTACAGCGATGATCATACCTATAATTACATGTAGATTAAGGCCTTCTTTCCCGAAGAAAATAAATCCTAAGATCAGGACAAGAATTGTCTTCATATGACCGAGTACTTGAAAAGAAACTGCAGTAAATCGGCCAATGCATATGAATTGGCTGAGGTTTGTCCCAACAGCAATACTGCAGGACATGATTATGAACAACTGCAAAAAGCAAAGAGCAACTTGAATCAGTTCAAAGGAATTCACTGTAAAGTATAATTTTGGCATAAGCACAGACATCAAAACTAAAAGCTTTTAAGACAGTTGAGGTATGATACTCCATTTTGTTAGCTGCACGAGGAAGAAGATCGTGACAAGAAGGTTTATAGCATTCAAGAACAAAGACACAAATGTCAAAGCATATGATGTTGTCTTACATATCAGGCTCAAAATGCCATAAATTAAAACATATGTAGATCTGTTTGCCACACCTTAAGTGGGGATTGGGTATCCCATAAAAGTTGTCTAAGTGTAGAGACCCCCAAGAGCACACTTTTCCCCACTTTAAGGCATTCTTTTTCTTTGAGCCTCTCAAATGTTGATAGAATTATGGTATCAGTTATATTTTCATTAATAATTAATATATAAATAAGCTTTTTCTTCATTAGAATTGATTTCACATTTGGGCCTTGCTAGTTTAAAATTCATTTACAAATGCTACTAATTTCATTAGAATTCAGGATTGTTAATGAATTTAACAATATTTAATAAAATGCAATTATATCAAAAGCCACTAAACACTAAGATTTTAAGTATAAATTTGAAATAAGATCTTATATGGTCTTGGAGGGTTTTGCTATAGGTTTTTAGCTTTGCAGGAACAAGATTGTTGAATATATTTAGGTTTGAGCCTTTGAAATTTATTTCCAATTGTAAAAGCATTTTTCATTTTTATAAATCAAAATATTAAAGCTTAAATTTTGCAAATAGACCTAGAAGATTTTAAATGTATTATGCATTGATTTCTAAGTCAAGGACGGGTGAAAATTGACCTTCTGATTCTATGTCAAACAGTAACAAAGCTCAAAATCCTACAAGCATACTGTTCTAATTTTCATTGACAACAGTAACAAACACCAATCTGAGTTAGAAGTTGGATTCTCTTGACTAAAATTATTAACACTAATATGGGATTAGATCAATTAAATGAGCAGACAAATTTGATGGAAGAAAAGGTGGTGTTATAATGTCCTTAATTAACTCCAATAAGCAAATGGTGACATAACACTAGTTAAATTCTCTCACAAAGGTCAATGCGAGTACTAGATCAAGATCTTCAGGTAGTGCTTACCCAGGGTGGCATTGAAGCAGATTGAAATAAGACGGTTTCACAATTCAAATTATTGTCTAACAGGAATCAGGAAGTGGCAAGAATAGTTAAGAGCAGAGGCAAGGCTAGTGTAGGTACCCTGATCTTATTTTTTACACTTTCTAAAATTAGTTTCAAGGAAATCACATTTTTAATATCTTTTACTTTCCAAAGATAACTTCCTTCGAAAGTAAAATAAAATTGTACAGGGAATTTCACAAGCCTAGAACATAAGGCGAACACTAATAGTCAAAGACAACCAATATTTAAAACAACCCCCAAACAGGATATCTCCAGAACACCATTGCTAGGACTGAAGATATGAGATGTATCTCCAATCTTGGTCCAGATGTTGAAAAGAGAGGTTACTTGAGAAAACCAAAACAAAAAGGGAGGTGACTTCCACCATGGCCTTGAGCCATTACATCTCTAAATTCTCTTCAAAGGCCACATTAGGGTTTCAATCAATGGGGCAATCCTCAGCAAAAAAAAATATAAATTATATAACCCAAAACAGTTATCTCTTTTGGAGACAAGAAGATAGATCCCCCTAAAAGGCAGCTATAATCAAAAGAAAAGTACCGGGGAAAAAAAAAAAAAGATCAGCCACATAGAAGGGGCTACTGCTGGCGATAATCAAGAAGTTCACTGATGGTTACTCTTCAACTAAAGAGACAAGAATAGACAGTTTTCAGAGACGAGTGCTAAGCCACAAAAAGATTTATATTATCTTTAAAAATAAGTGCATAGATGCTAAATTTTATATATTTATTAATACTGGAAAACAACAGAACAAACTCAGGTAAAAGTGGTAATATCATTTATTAAGATATGTTTTTTCATATTTATACAACTCAAAATAGTAGTTTTGGGAATATATATTTTTAAATTCATGACAAAATCGAGGCAGAAAAGATTTAAATTCAACGCAAATCAAGGCAGAACCAACTAGTTTAAATCCATCCTTGGTTGGATTCCCCATTTTACAAATGCCATCCCACCTAAGCTTGACACAGAACAACTTAAACCACTAGGGCAAGTGTCAGCAATAGGAAGTTAACTTAGAATTCTAGATTTTGACGAAGTGAATGCTCTGCAATATTTTGTGATTGCTCCATTCTACTGAATGGTAATTTAATGGAATAACATGGAAGAAGAAGATTAAGTCTTGTTATGATGAGATTACTTAAATTGACAAAATTATGGTAATTACTTGTACAGAATGATATAAGAAGATTATGGCATCCACCAATTAGTCCAAGAAATAAATGCTAAACATCTTCATTATTTTTGTAAAGATGCACAGAAAGGCAGAAACTTTGAAAAAAAAAAATGCAATTTAGATTAGCCATATAGATTTCAAAATTTAAAAGATTCCAAGAGGAACAGTAAAATGTGCACAAGTAGCAGGCCCTAATCTTCTGGGATATCTATAATTGACAAAGATGCACATTTTGAAAAGCAGGCACAGAGGCAAGAACTACAAGGAATTTCAGGATTCCCAGAAGTAAAGCAGCACAATTATCAGAGGCTTCTTAAGCAATCGGAGAGTATAATATAACAAACGGAAAGAATGTATCCACATAGCAAGCTGATCAGCAAGAAAGGGGAGCAGTTAAGACAGAAGTAAAGGGAGTAAAAGGTGACCATGAAAAGTAGCAGGTGAGAGAGAGAGAGAAGGATTCATAATCAATTTTCCAGTGAATTGTTCGAAAGAAAAAATAGATGTTGGTCTATTCTTCTGCCACAAAACTATACCTCTTCTTAGACCACTTGAAAATGGCTATATTATTTCTTTTATTGTAAATTTACTTTTCACAGGAATGAGAACCAAAATTCTGCAAATAACTTAGCAGCCTAAAATTAGACTCAATTGTTTACCCACTCCTAGCTTTTTTAACTGACTCAAAAGCAGCCTTACCAAACCAAATACCAAAACCTGCAAGCTTTGTGTCTTGAATTTCCGTTCTTACCCAATTAAGTATTGATCCAAGTTAGTGTGATTGGAGATTTTGACTTTCTCAGCCAACATTAGGATTGTCCTTCCCACTCTCTAGCAAGTCTTCTGTGGAGGAAGGAAGCCAGGCTTTTAAATTTAGGCCTTTAGTAGATGTTTGTGCACAAATTATGGGCTCTGTATATGCAAAGTAAATAAAAGAAGGGATATCAATCTAGTTTTCAATTGTTTAATTATTTTCTCATGATTTTTTACTTTTCCTCTAGTGTATGCCTACTGTGAAACTCTCCAAATTAACTGACATGAACATTTGAATAGCGTACACTCTGTGACTGCATTGTCAAACCGGTTACAGCTCCTAATCCAACCTAAAGGCCTAGAATGTTAACAAAGATACATGAGCTCAGGACTCATTTTAGAAACTGCTTTCAACTGTTTTAAGAAATTAAAGGCCCATTTGAAACCACTTTTTCTTTTCTTCAAAATTCAAATGTTGTCACAATTCAAAACAATGTGTCTTGTGTAATTAAGGTAAATATTTTCTTTCACTATTTTGCATGTCTCCTGTATAAATCTAAACTAATCTGATTACTTTCTTCCAATCCAACGTTTCATGTCAATAGTAAGATTCCAAAGAAAACTTGCATGTGCACACCAACTAAATTAACTAGCTGATATATTTGTTTTCATTTAATAATACATTGACATTGTTAAATTTTATTTACATCTCGACCTCAGTACAAGTATTATTTTCTATCACATGTAAACATCGCTATAATTGTTATTTTTTTAATTATAATTTCTTAAAAATGTATAACATATTAAAAGTATGACGAGGGTTGGCTTGTTATGAAATAAATACATGACATTTCCATGAACACTTAATTTTGCAGAAAGAACATGGATGTAAATTAAATAAACAATTTTTAAGAACTAAAAGATATATATCTAAAGGCAGTTTTTGGTTTTCAAAAAAAAAAAAAGAAAAAAAACAACAACAACAACAACAACAAGCATGCCTCTAAAAATTAGCCCATTCCACATTTAAATCCTAATAAATGTGGCCCTCCTACAATTTCACTCCGCAAAATGTCAACCTGCTATGGAATCTAGTTTGCTACATAAGAAACACAACCAGCTTAGAATCACTATATCTATCACCTGAACAGCATTAAGTTGCCCTTGGTCTTGTCATCAATCAAGCCCCTCAATGGTAATGATAGACATCTTAAAACCTTAGATAAGTACATTATGAGCTCATTCTGATGATTATCAACATGATATAAATGCAACTAAAGTACACATTAAGCAAGAATATACGCAAAAGCAGTAAACAATTTGAGTCTCATATCCACATATTTGAGCAAAAATAAAGTATGTGATGTCTCAATTAAGTTTTACAGATGTTAGATAGAGTACATGCAATGATACAAAAACTTACCACAGATGCGAAACTATATGGATACACATCAACTCTTTTATTTGTCAACCAGTAGTCCAAAAAGGGACCTACAATCAGCAGAGATGCAGCTTGTCCTGGGGCAGTGTGCCCCAACAAGTTGAAAGATCCCAGAGAATACCTCCGTTGAAGAAAATGTACATACTACATAATAACAAATGTTCAACATTATCATGAAACATAATCTGTAGAAAATTCAGAAATTGTTAGCAAATTCTGAAGTAAACAGCACTCAAACTAAATCGTGTGCTAGAAGTAATCCTGGACAAATAAAGACCAGGTTAATTATTATCATCAAATAACTGAAAACAGATCTAATGACTGCAGTCAACTTTGAATGCATAATGTTTAAAAAATAATTAAATAAAAAAAGAAAGAAATAGAGTTCTGGAGGAATTTGGTTTGTTCTAACCCCAGACCAGTCCAAACACTAGAACACATTCTAACTTTTTGTTGACGATGATGATTATGATGGGAAATTGATAAATTGAGAGAGACATGTAGAGGTACTCACATATTGCTGCAAGGAAGTGCTCCAAACTGCAACCACTGCAGCTATAAATCCTTTAGTATTGACACTCACATCTGTAACAGTACAGACTGCAACCCCAAGGAGAACTACTGCTATGCTAAGCTTTGTATCCCGAGAATATCGCACATTGTCCAAGACAACTTCCAAAAAACAAGATACCGGTATCATACTTAACTTTGCAATCTGAAAGCAAATTTCATATGAAGAAGAAAAAAGTTAACTTTACAACAAAAGGAGAAAATGCATTTGTTAACATATTGAAACTAACCTGATAAAATCCAACTGAGTTCCACATTAAACTGACGTTCATGCCAACAATAGAAAAATTTGCAAACAAAACAAACTTTGCAAGCTCAGATAGCGGTAGATGAGATGGCTGGATATATCCCAGCCCCCTAAGAACAAGAGTTAACAAGGTGGTCGTGGCAAAATGCAGACCAGTTAACGTTGTTGCTGCACGGCAAGCACGTGAACACAAAATCAGGACAAGAAGCTCCTTGATAAAGTTAACAAAAGAAACAATTAAACTAAGTCTTTCACATAACTCTCCCGCTATTAGGTGCCACTCATTACTCATGGTTCCCAGTGAGAATGACTCATAATTTATCACACCTATATGTATCACGCAAACTTAATCTGATTCTTTTGACAGACTTGCTTTTACATAGCTTTTCTAGTGCAATAAAATTTTTTCAACATGCTCTATTTAATTAAGAACATCATAGACATTATCCCAGAACAAAGTAGCGACAAAAATTAGACCATGCAATGAATAAACATGGCTAACGATTCCAGATTCCATAAGTTGCATATCAACCTAAAACTTGAAGTGTCAGGTGTGAATATTAATCTGCTATAATTGAACAAACACCCAACATGCATTTTATGTTTTTTCCCCCTTATGCAAGCAAAATGGTGATAATTTTAAACAAAATACAGAATCCAAACAGGTTAAATCACAAAAAGTAAGTCTTGTCTCAGTTACATGGCCTGAACAATACACTCAATGAACATTGCATTTAAGGATTGATATTAACTTTCAACTCTATACACACACTAATACAACATTTATATATCTACATATGTATGTTTTGACAAACAGTGACCAAGATAAATACAACACATTGTCAAAGATTCCTATGTATTGGAAATTGAAACCCCTTTTACTAAAATAGTAAGCATGCTAGGTGCCTTAAAAGGCTAACAAATAAATTTGTGCCAAAATTACAGCCAACAAATGAAGAAGGGGAAAAGAAATGTAAAAATGCTCCAATACTTATAGGTAGACTTTTTAAGTGTTCAATAAATTGTCCAAGAGAAACATACCAAAACAGAAGCCATAGGTAGCCATTAATGCTTTATTGACAAGGATTATTCCAACAGAAGTGACAACATTGAACATCCATGAGGCAGCATCAATAGCTGCTTTCCTATCAGCTTTGCTTGGTGAAGACATATTCTGTTTTGCTAATAAACAACAGAGACTTCACTATCTGCTCTTCATAAGAATATGCTCGTAGTTTGAACACTGTAAAATGTAAAGTTGTATCTGTATCCAAAGACAATTATAAATACATAATTACTATAGAACAAAAATAGGAAATAACCTTTGAAGTTGAGAAATCTATGAGCAGCCCATGGGTTTAAACAATAAATTGAACAAAAGAAAATGATACACATGCAGAATTGGCAAAGCCACATAAACATGTGCATCACTATGGTGCCATGAGTAAACAAAATATGCCAAGATGACCTACTCCAAAAAAAAAACTTCCCTTTTCCTCCTCCTTTTGATTGTTTATGCTGTCATTATACTCTTGAGTTTTCAACACAGCCAAAGAGCATGTGCCATTGCTGGGCATCACCCTGCAATTTTATTTTCCCCTTTAACATCAGTTTTCTTAGCTCCGTCTTCTCTCTAACATAAAAGCTTGTCTAATAGGGGGTTTAGTTTTTCCCTTTCTAGCTCCTTGCCTTGACTTGAACTCCATAGATCAGTTTATTCTCCAACTCAGTCCCATAGAATCTAATGGGATTAAAGCAGTGGGATTGCCATGATAAACTCTCTAGCCAGACCTACTGGAAGGTAAGCAAATTTGCAGTGTTTAAAGCTGCCTGAGCTTTACATTCCTCTGGGCATCCGATCTATTTAGCAAATAACTCTTACAAATGACATTTGATGGAACCTTCTCTGGTTCAATCCTTAGTACGTTACCCATGCACAAGGTTTCAAACACAATCGAGACTCTGTATGTTTCCCATCTATCGCGCATCTAGGGTTTTTTTTTTTTTTTGCGAAATGCACGGGGTATCCTGGATGGGCTCCAACTGTGGAAGGCACCTTTAAGCCCGTACCACACCCAGACTAATCCTCGTTCGCACCGTGTCGGCCCAATTAAGGGGTAGTGTGCTGGCCAATGTGTTGCTCCGTACGTGAGGGGGATCGAACCCCTGACCTCACTTAAGGGATGAGAGTGCCTTACCACTCACACCAACCACAATTGGTTTCGCGCATCTAGGGTTTTGATCACTCACAAAAAGCTTTAAAGTTTTTTTATTCTAAAAATATGCACTCTGATGTTGAAGATGGAAGCATAATTGTCTCATATCTTCAGAACTTAAAATAGTCCAATAAGTTTTTAGCTTGAAACACAAAATAGATATATATTAATAATAGATCAAGCGCATAGAGCCAGCAAAAATTCAAATCTCACGGTTTCAGTTCCAATCAAAGCTCATTCACTAACACTAAAATCCGCAACTCTATTACGACAATAAAAAATGTAAATAAATATAAAGTATGTCAGAAGAAACTAGTCACAGCATAAGCAAAATAATCCCAAATTGGAAGCCGAATTTCACATTTTGAGAGCAGATCCATCATATCTTCAAACTGAAGAGCAAATTCACATACTAGAAACGCAAAGTTGAAGCAAAAGAAAGAAAGAATCACAGATTATTGACAACGAAGGAGAAGCGGAAATAAAAAAAAAATACATTTTTTTTAAATAAAGAAACAATTTGCAGTTAAAATAAAAAAAAATATTGCAATACCTGAATTCAATCTGAAACGCTGGTTACCTCTTTTCCTTTTTGTTTGATTTTCTCTTTTCCAGGGAAACAAAAAGAAAAGAAGAGTGAGAAGGCAACAAATCCAGTTAAGAAAGAAAAAGAAGATTTGATGCAGAATTGAATGGGTGTTAAAAAAGGAAACAAATAGAGCAAATAGAATCAGATGTAAGAAGAAATGGAATCTCAAAAACAGCAGCTATAGTCCTTATAGAATTTTAAGGATTTCTCTCTCGCTATTAAAAAGGAACTTATGACTCTTCAGACCAGGAGAAAAAAGAACTATCTATTAATTAATTAATAACTTTATTTTATTTATTTATAATTATTGACTAATTTGAAATTTTTGTTGTTAATTGTTAATTTTTTTTATTGTTTCTTTTATTATCTTTTTCCAAGTACAAACCAGAGATGAAAGATTCTCTCTAGAATTTGATTTTTTTGTTAAATAATAAGAAGGAAAGATAGTTCTTGGATTTAATTTATTATTTGAATTATTGCATAAGACTTTTTTGGTTCTCCATTAGCAATATTTTGTCAAATAATAATAATAAATTGGATCATATAACTTATTAAATAAATGAATTTTGACATGATTAAACTATAATTTTTTTATATTATTAATTCATTAGCTCGTGAAAAGATAATTATTTAAACCATTTAGAAAAGAAATATTATTTTATATAACTTATTCATTTAAGATTTTAACATAAACATCTTTTTTGGAGCATACTTTGTTATTTGCAAATCATTATGCTAAATAAGGTCAGCATTTGATCGACTAAATTTAAAAATTAATAAAATTAAACAAATTAAAATTGCTGTTAAAGAAAAAAAATTGAACCATCGAAACAATACACTTTTTGAATTTATTATTTTTTTTGGATTAATTATCCGGTATTCGAATTCTACTGGACCGATTAAATCCAAATACAGGGTATTTTTGCAGGTTAAGATTCATTGCCTCTCCCCATAAGAGGTATCAAAAGTCGATCATGAGATCTCTCATTCCTAATATAGTCTGCATCACCATCAGATCACCACCTTATGGTTACTTTTTGAATTTATGATGTAGCTGCTAAATATCCACTTATAAATAATGAATTTGTTTCTTTACTTAATTTTTGTCATGACTATTTTTTAGTTTTGTCATGACTATTTTTTGGTATGTCGTATTAAAAGATATAATATTAATAAAAGAAATCATCAATAAATATATTTTACTTTATATAGTTTTTTTATTCCTTGGTAGCAAAACTCAATGATCCTTTGTTAAAATAGACTTGCATTTTTTATTTGTTATGGATGTCTATTATATTTAGATTGCATAATATGTATTTTTTTTCATTTATCATTAAGCATATTTAATACATTTATTAATTTTAGACCCTAGTTTAATTTTTGATCTAAATTCATATGAAAAAAACGTTCGATCCTAAAAAAGATGTATAATCCAAACTTGATAAAAAAAAATTAAGGGTCAATCCAACCCGATTCGTAATCCAAATGAATTGATTTAGAAACTTTTCCTTATAATTTTTATTATATGTCAATTTCATATTTTTACAATTACTTACTTCATTTTACTTTTCTAAAATATTGGGAAATATCTTTTTGTAAATAATATAAAATTAACGAATTAATTTTGTAAAAAAAAAATTCACCGTACTTTATACATTTATATATATTATAGATAGACAATACTATAATAAATTTCAAAAATTTCAAATAATAAAGTATAGAATATTAATATTTCAATTAATCTTGTTGAAGAATCATTAATTCAATATACAACAAATTTAAAATTCTAATGCAGCTACTTAGATACCATGCTTATGCAAAAACTAATTGTAATTCAAGTATTACATAAATCATAATAAAATAATCATGCATTATACATATTTATAATTAAGCAATTATACTTAATTTATGCAAATACTAAATTGATTAATTAATTATATAAAATTTGCTCAATTTGGTGCACTGAGTTTTTCAAAATTAAAACCAAATCAAATCAAATAAACTGGAATAAACAAACTATAATAACCGAATATGACGAAAATATTGAATTATCCATTGTTGGATTTGGTTTTGCTCACCCTAAGCGGTAAATGCGTACATATATAATTAAAATAAAATATAAATCTCGTGAATTTGATATCTCCAAAATAAAATGGATCCAAAAACAATTTTATTTTATTCAAAGTTGGGTAACATTTTTGGTCCAAACGCACACGGAAGCTTTCATATGTTTGGTCCAACTATGCATGAATTTGGAATTTTAAGCCAAATTTTGTTGACTAGTAAGAGGCACCGACCTTTTCTCATGCTCTCTTTTATATTCATTTCTATTTATTTTACATTTCCCTATTTTTCACATAAGAACAGTGGATTTGCTTGGATATAAGAAACTTCCTCATCTGCAATCTTATTAAAATCGGCTTATCGAACCGGTTTAACCGTGAACCATCGGCTAGTCCAGTCGGTTCAATATATGAAAATCGAAAGGAATCATTTTGAACCGTTAAAAAACCAGTTAAATCGAACTTAAATAAAAAAATCAGATAAAATCATAATAAACCGGTTTGAATTCAAAAAAAACCAAATTTTTGTTCAAAATATCCATACAATATTATTTTTTTATTAAAAAAAATAAAAATAAAATTATAAATACAAAATAATTAAAATTTAAGCAATTTTAATAATTTTTTATGAACAAAATAAAATTTATAATTTATATTTGAAGAATTTATTTAAAAATTTACAATTTTTTACTATATTTATCTTAAATTTTTATTATAAATTTTGAATGATTTGAAAATATAGTCTTATTATTAATGTTTGATGATAAATATTTTTTTCTAAACCATTTTTAATTTTTTTTACATAGGGATATTTTCATAATATGTATATAAAACTTAAATAATATTATTATTTAAAAAGAAAAAGAAAAAATTCGGTTGAACCCCAATGAATTGGTTGAATCATGAATCCTTGAGCTCTACGGTTCTTAATTCGGTCCGATTTTAATAACATTGCTCATTTGTTGATTTAGGTTAAATTTTTTTTTTTGCATACAATTTATTAGTTCAAAAGTTTCATCTTCAATTTCTATTGTGACCTAACCTATAATACCTAGTCCTTTTATTGTCTCTTCTTAGGACAACTTGTAAATACTGGGTCTTGAGATGGCTCCTGATCAAAATTATCTAATGAGAAAATTGTTTCTCATAAATAGATAAGAAACCAATGAGCTAGACTTTCTTCCAAATTTTATATTTTCAAATTTTGTTTAAGCTCTCTTATAGGTTTTAAATGTTTAAAATTTTTTTGGATGTTTTTTACTCCTTTTCCTCTGTCAGCAAGGTTAAAATGGATTCCAAGGGATTTAAGTAAAAAAAATAGTCAACAATCAAATTCAACGGTCAAAGGTCGTGACTCACCTCCTGAACACCATTTTAACTTGAATGAATTGTAAAATATGGAAAAATTTCAATGGGATTTTTTCATTTCATCTTAATCCAAAATAAATGATGATTTTGTGATATTTAAGAAAAGGGAATAAGATTTTTTAAGGGAAAACTCTTCCTTCTTTCTCCCTCTATTTTGAAGTTACAGAGAAAAGAAAAAATGGGAAAAGAAGGCTAAAGGCACTTGATTTCTTGTTTTTTAATGGAACCAACACTGAAGATAATATTGTTGAGCTTTAAAAACAATTAAATTCAGTGTTAGATTATATTTACAGTAAATATTCAATTTATTTTCATTTTCTTTGATTTTTTCTAATTATATGATTTATTGGATTTGAGCTTGTTTATAGGTTATTTATTGTGATTTATGATTATTTCTCTTATCAAGATGCAAAAATCGGATTAAAACTATGTAAATTGAGGTTTAATGCATGTTTGGAGGTTTATTATTCATCATCTTCTTTTTTATGTTCAATCATTGATTCCTATATTTTCTTGCTTTAATTTGTGCTTTTAGTGCATAGATCTTTGTTGTTTATGCTTAAAAATGAGTTTAGAAGTATTTTCTTGCAAAAAAAATAGCTTAAAAATGAGTTTGGAAGCTTTTTATTGGCCATTAATAGCGTTTTTTAGCTTATGTTTGTATCCCTTAACTCGTTTGCAAGTCACATTCCTGGACCGTAACTCATTTACGAGTCATGTTCCTTGAACGTCACTCATTTCCGAGTCATACGAACGAGACTCACCTTTTTAGCCTTTTTTTCTTCTTTTTGCTTGGTGAGTCACTCTTTTGACCCATTTTTCACTCATTTCTCTTTATTTTCATGATTTCTAATATTATTCATTATCTATTTTATTAATATAATTGTTTTTTAGTATTTATTTAGCATTGAATCTATTTGATATCCACATTAATTTTTGCTTATTTATTTATTTATTATTATTATTGTTGTTGTTGTTGTTGTTTATCATATAATTTATACAACATGCTTAATATTAATTATTTACCTAATTATTTGAATTAACTAATTATTTGTTATTTAATTTAATTCATTATTATCTCACATTATTATTTTTTATCTTTTTAAATGCAAATAACCCATTGGCATGGCGATTGGGTTAGAGAACGAAATGAGAATAATCTAGGATTTTATTTATTTTCTTATTTTTTTGTTTTGGACTTGTATTTAATTGTCCTTTCATTTCCTTTTATTTCATGCAAATATGTAATAGCTTAGTAATAAAGATTTTTTGACCGTTAATTAAAAATAACACCAAAACTGTTTCTACTTAATTAAATTGGATTTTTTCTCATAAAATTGTTCAATGTCCACTTTTATTTCAAAACCATGCTAAAAAGTTTTCTAAATACGCATAAAGGAATCATTATTTTTGACTCAATGAATGACCTAATTTATGAATGCTTTTCTTTTAGCATTATTATTTTTTATTCTTCCATTCTTTTATTATTTTCATTGCACATAAATGTTTTTTTAGAACATTAAATTAAAAACTCCTCAAATATTTTCTACCTTAAATTAATTAATTAACATGGTTGTTTTCTTTCAAGCTGCATGGGCTCAATGCCCTCTTTTTATCCAAAATACACCGCAAAATTTTATCTTTTTTTAAATATGCATACGAGGACTAATGTTATCATCTAAATAAACTCAATTAATTTCCCAATTCATGTATGATTTTATCTTTATATTTATTTTTTATTCTTTAATGCTTCCATTGCCCATGCTTTTGTGGCTTTCCATATACATGCTTTGCAACTTTTTAATATGCTTGAGTGCATTTTATTTTGTTAGCATAATATCTCATATGAGAAAAGAGATAAAATAAATTAATCATTAAAATTTATTTATATAACATTAACCAAAGATATAAATGGGAGTAGAGTTCGAATTATCTTTGATTTCGGCTTCACAAATTTAAAACTCATTTTTTCAATATTTTATTAGGTCGCGACTCTATGATACATGCCTTGTGGTGTCCAACAGACATCCTCTTAGGTTGATCATCAATAATAGATGAAAATAAAATCTTATTTATTGCAAAACGATCAACTTTTATGAGTCAAATGAACCTTGATTCAATCTCGAGATCTAAAAGTGAATTTTTGAGAGCAAGCCGGATGCCTACAAGGTTTGGTGTGCATCACAGTGATTAATTTATATAACATTAATCAAAGGTATAAATAGAAGTGAAGTCCAAATTATCTCTGGTTTTAACTTCATGAGGTTAAAACTTATTTTTTTAATATTTTATTGGGTAGCAACTCTACGATACCTACCTAGTGTTGCCTAACAGATGCCTTTGTAGGTTGATTGCCAATAAGAAATGGGAATAAAATCTTATCTATTGCGAAGCAATCAGCCTTCATGACTCCAAATTGGATGCTTATGGGATTCGGCACGTGTCACACAACTCTATTAGAAGTAAAAAGTGCACTAGATCGATAGACGTATAAAATGTAATGTTAGGATTTAGTAAAAAGTGCACTAAATCCTATATTAAATTACGTTTAGGATTTTTTTTAATTTAATAGCATATTAAAATCTTGACCATTAATTTAGTAATTGATAGACATATAAAATGTAATGTTAACAAGTATATAAACTAATTATCTTTCCACCTTGATTAAGTTTACAAATAAAATGAAATATAGAACGAATGTATTTGGCTATCCGTCGAGTCATTCACTATAAAAAGAGGGTTAAGTAAGAGACATTCATTTGACTAGTTCATAATCGTTGAAAAGTTGTTGTGACTCTAGCAAGTGCATTAGATCGACAAGTAATAAAGTGAAGTATTTTTAAGACTCCGAGATATCGAACCCAAGAGACTTATATGTGTGTGCAAGTTATGACAATTGATTGTATGCTAAAGAATTTCTAATTGTTTTGATGACTGTGTTGATTGTTATGTAGCGATTAAAATGAAGAAATTAAATAAGTAAAGCTAAGCAAGTAAAGTTAACCAAAACACTAAAATGCAAATTATGAATTCAAAAAGAAAAACAATGACTTAAATCTTTGCTCGAGAAATCTAATCCTCCCCTTCCCATGCAAGGCTTATTTTAACATAAGATTTTATATGCTTGGATGTGGTCAACCCATCTAAAACACTAGTATCCCATTTCGGGGCCTATTATTCTCACAATTTGGTATCCCATTCTAGAGCCTTCCAAATAGTGAATATAAGCATGGATCCTAAGGCCTAGGTATGTGCTAGTATCCCATTTTGGAGCCTCATAACCCAATGCCTATTCATTTTCCTCACTTTTTCAGAGATTATTACACATTAACCCTAAATTTAATAGCTTTCATTTTAGAGTCACCATCAAAATTAAGGCTCACATGAAGTAAAATTAAACATGCATAATATGAACATACAACAAGCATTCATTTATCACCTTACAAGATAAAAACCATAAACACTTACAAGAACATTCATACTAAGATAAGCACAAGAGAAAAAAAACATCCATGCATATATTAGGATAAATAAGTTCATAATCCTTACATGGTTATGGGATTCAAATATCCCCAAACAACAAAACAACTGCTCACTACTCATAATGTAAATAACAAGCAAAATAAAAGAAACAATTATGAAACCCATTTGGAGTTGCAGATTTGAAGTTGATGAAGCTCCTCCTCTCATTCTCCAAGC
>CM075807.1:111480802-111590593 GCA_037975025.1 Excoecaria agallocha | reverse complement strand
TTCCAATTTTCTCAAGTTGGTTTTTTAGAATGGCAAGCAATATAAAGATGGTATATCTTGCAACTAAAGGAAAATTTAGGAAGATTTTTTTTACTTAGTCTCTTCTTTTTTGCCCCAGTCTTAAATTGAGAAATTGAAGGTTTATTAAGATTAATAAACAATGAATCATGTAGAGAAACTCTTTGAAATCATTGTTGTTAGGAATAAACTTGATCACAGGTCGTATTGCCTTAAAAATCACCCTTATCACTCCCTCAAGATAGTATTGGAGTGGAGTTTTAGTCAATATAATACAAATAACAATATTTTTCACAAGTGAATTGGATATTTTAATAGTGGGCATCCATTTCTAAAATAGCATATAACTACTATTAATAGTCCAAGATCCACTTAAGAGTGCATGGTGAAAACACATATCATTAAAGATTAAAATTAATAAAAATCCCTTCTCTATATGTAGAATTTTAACATGTATGACCCCTATAAATTCCTTAATTTTTACTCCAAGCCTTACACATAATACCTTACCCAAAAGATTAACAACAACTACTCTATCCAAAGTTTTGGCAAATTTTCCTTTAAACCATCAGGAAATTTCACAACATGAAACCTTTTTAACTTGTTAATATTCACATTCTAGGCTCAACATCCACATCCATCATTTCCATTACCTTATCCGTAGAGTCTTAAATCATAACACCACTCATTGGTCTTTCTTTATAGCATGTTGGCACATTTGTCACTAAATGGAGCATAACTTTCTTTGTTGTGTAATCCTCTTTTAGATGAGAATTTATATTCTTGTTAAGAATGTATTTAAACTCAATTTAAAAGATTTATTTCTTTTTAAAATAGTAATTTCACAATGGTTTTCATATTCTTAACAAAAATAATAATGTTAAAGACTAATTGTAAACAAAGGCTTATGATGATGCATATAAACTAAACTTGTGATAAATAGTTATTTGTAATGATATTAATTGCACTTTTTTTTCATGAATATGAATATAAAAATTAAAAGTATTATAGATTTAATACAAATTTACTTAATGAAAAAACTTTTTTACATAATAATTGATAATACCCAATGTTATCATACTTAGGCCTAATTGGGCCCAATTGTTACCCATCAGCCTAAAGGCTTATTGGTCACTTGTGCTGATAGAGTGCCCAGATGGTTTGGTCAAACATCGCTGATAGTGTGCCTTGATAGTTCGTGCCACCTCTCATATAACATTAAGCATACCATACCTTGCAAGCTATCACATCAAATACCCCAAACCTACCAACTACAGATATGGGTGATCTGATACTTAAATACCCTAGGCTTATAGGCTCATGCCATCTAACAACTATATAAATAGAGAGAAGCTTCAGAAATAAGGTACTACATACCGCTACTCTCTCATTACACTTTTTATCTCTAAATTCTTTTTGACTTAAGCATTAGAGTGCTAATTTGCTGCATGCCAGAAATAGTATTTCCTATTTTACAAATTGGCTTTCCATATTCTTAGATTGAACCAACTAATTCTCACCCCTGTCTTTATCTTTTTATAATTTTTACCAATCTAAGACATATCATTTGGTGCTTTTGTTAAGAGACGAAGATGGAAAAATCACAAAAATGAAATGACAAATTCGGTGGATAAGATGAAAGTAGAAGAGAAAGATCTTGTGCAAAGATTGATAAGACTCTATAGGAGATCTTACTTGTCTTTGATGATGAGGAGTTATTCAATGCTGTTAATCAGTTCGATGACTTTACTCTTATCATTGCCAAAGAGCCTAAAGCTTTTTTGAAAGGCTTTAGGCGAAAAGCTGTAAGACAAGCCCTTACAATCAATTAAGAAGAATAAACAACCTCAATTCCTAATGCTGCAGTATAAATTTTATTACCTTAGTCTTCAAGACGTAGATAGAGTGAGTAGGGTGTCGAATGTTGGGAGTCAGTATATGTAAGAGTTGTTATATATTAACCAAATAGATATTTAGATGGATAGACAATGATAACTTTTAATGAATTGTTTATACTAAAGTCTTTAATCAATAAAACTAACAATCTAATCTTAATTTGTAACTAGAAACACAATCAAATAAAGTTATTAGAACTACAAGTTATAAATTGATCATGTAAAGATTTAATAAACACATATGCATGCAATGATTGGAGAATAAGGCTTACCATCCCTAAGTGAAATTCTCATTGTCAAATAAGGGCATTCCCATTTAGAGTCTACAATAACTCTCACGTCATTGTAGATATAGGTGAAAACCATAAAGTTATATGCCTATTTTTTTAACCCCTTAAAGTGAAATCCTTGTCTCCTATGTGATTTCTGGACTTTAAGTAAATTCAATTGCTTTTCCACCAAAATGCCCCAATTCTCATTGCGAACAAATTGATTAACATGTTATATATGGTGATCAAACATACATAACAAATTAAGCACCCAATTAAACTTAAATCATTTATACATTGAAATAAGATATTTGTATTAATAAAGATCAATCCACACTTGCAATTCTAATGAACAACTTAGCCTAAATAC
Source organism: Excoecaria agallocha (assembly GCA_037975025.1). Lineage (NCBI taxonomy): Eukaryota > Viridiplantae > Streptophyta > Magnoliopsida > Malpighiales > Euphorbiaceae > Excoecaria > Excoecaria agallocha. The sequence goes on along the minus strand of CM075807.1, from coordinate 111,588,041 downwards.
ATATTGTCAAAAGAATGAAAACAAAAAATAGAATGATTTCAAGCATTAATCTAAAGAGAAAGAGAAGAAGAGAATGATTGATTACTCCTTAATGCTTCTTCAAAAAAATACTCGAATGTTGAATGACCTCTTTTGATCTTTCCTCTTCCTTGGTGTACTATTTTTCCTCATAATCCTTTTCAAATGTTTTGGTAGTTACTTGGTAGTTTATCTCTCTCTAAAACATAGTTAACTTCTTATATTTATAGGCCAAAGATGTCTCAAATAATTCCTTTTTAGAGAGGGGTGTAAACTTCAAGGGGCATGTGAAGAGTTGCAAAGGTTCATTTTGGTGATAACTAGGCACACCAGTGCCGAGTTAGGTTAGTCGGCATAGGCTATCTCTGTAATAAGTCGACATACTAGGCATGAGTTAGCATACTGCTAACTTCTACATGATTTAGTTCAGCAAGATATGAGTCAGTATCCTAAGCCACTATAATGAGTTGGCATATGCTCTAAAACCTCCTTAAAGTCCTTTTCTTCAATTCTTTAATAAAAAACCCTTAATTATGCTTTAAATTATCCAATTAGACACACTTAGCTTATAAAACAAAGAAAAAAATAAAAAATAGCATAAAACATAATAAAATATGAAAAATACATGCATAAATCTCATAAAATGATGCATAATTAAACAAAATGGCTATACTAGATTGCATGACATCAAATTCCCCCAAACTTGAACCTTGTTTGGCCTCAAACAAGAATGCAAAAATCCAAGTGGAAGAACTAACAAAAGAATTTATCTTTTAAGTTAGAAAATAGCTTCCCTAAGATCACCTTTATTATGAATGAGTACTTAAAAGAAAATAGCCAACAACTAGTTTCCAATGCTCAACAATGATGGAGTAGACATGTTGTATAACATAGTCAATAAATTTTACATACTATCTCAAGTTATTAAAATCATAATCAAGAACATAGAGTTAATAGTCTAACCAAACTATAGGATGGACAATCTTCAAACTTAGAAGTTTAAGAACAAATATAGCAATTGGGACAAAGTTAAGTTCATACATCAACTCACAATTCTCATGGAATTTTTAGATGCTTATAAATTTTCTAAGTACTTTGCAATTTGGTGGGTGCATTTTATGTTTTATCCCACACTCTTTATTTAATCAATTTCAATGTATGCATTTTATGCTCTATCCCATAAGATAATTTTTATTTTTTTGTTCTTTTTTCTTCCTTTTTTAACATAAAATATTTTATGTTTGTCCTCATCTATTATTGAAAAGTGAGCTATGCGTATTATGGCTATAGTTTCCCTAAGACTATCTAGGTTCTTAAATACTAAACTTGAATCATTCCATCCTAGTTTTAAATATAGTTAGAAAAATGACTAAACATCCTATAGGCTTTGAAAATAACAACAAAAGATAGAAAGAAAAACTTAAAGCCTATACTACATGAAACTTTATCTTTTACCAATTGAGCATAAAACATAAGCTATTGACATAGCATTAACATGCACTCAATCATAGCAAGATAAACTTAACGAAAACTAAGATAAAGATAAAGAAGATAAATGAATATGCATCAATATAGCATAGCATATACACGCAAAATAAAAACTAAAATACTAAACATGCAACAAAATATAAAATGCAAACAAGAAATATCCCTTCCCCCATACTTAGAATTTCACATTTTAGAATTTCACATTGTCCCTAAATGTGAACCTAAAAATATAAAAAAAAGGAAAAGAAAAAAATTCCCTCAATCATTTGAAGGAGAATGTGGATGCTAATCGACCATATATCCTGCTTGAGTAATGAAAGTATCAATCTCACGTTCCATTCTCATTTGCCTCCTATTAAGATGATGAGTCATGGTCTCTACTAAATTTAATTAATGTTGCATAATCACAGTTTAGCATAAAATTCCATCAAAAGCTCTCTAAATCACACAAAAGTTAGAATTAACTAAGAATGGGATTAAATTATTATATGCAAGCGAAATAGAGCAAAAGATACTGTAAACTAGATTAAAATTAATCTAAAACTAAATACTAAATTGGAGTTATCAAAAGTCACACAAGTGATTATGAAAAAACTAGATAAAGAAATCTAGATATCTCCTGCAAGACTATCATTCTAAGCATCAAATCCTCTTGTTAGGAACAATCTAATACTTAGTATAAAATCTAGTTTTAAATTCCTAGATATCCATTAAACTCTTTTTCAAGCAAATTCAACCTATTCTTAGTTCAACTCTTTTTAGTATTTAATTCACTCTTACCAACACGCAATTACACCTAACTTAGAATATAATCATGCATAAATACGAATAAACCAACCCAATAATATGCATAGTCATTTATAAATCAATCATTAACTATTAATGAAAATAAGTTAATCATTAATTCAATAACAACCAAAGATAAAAAGTTGCCCAAAACTAAGAAATAATCAAACTTGCATTGAAATAATTCTCAAAATAAAGTGATTACGATGAAAATATAAGGGTTTAAGTTTCCCTTAGCAAAAGTAGAAAAATTACTTACCAAATATGATGAAAATTAAAGAATAATTAAAATAAAATAAACACTAAAATAAAGAGAATTGCAAACTAAGAAAATAGAAAAAACTACTGTACAAAATTAACTAAAGAAAACTAGATGAAAAACTAAGAAAAATACATAATTCTAGGTTTTTTCTCAAGTTTTGGTGTTTTTATAGCTGAATTCTACTACCCAAAGAAGATGTTTTGCTGCCTTTTATTTTCTATTCCAAAGGTAAATGGGAGTTTTAGTTGAAACAGGAAGTTAAAATCACGTTTCCTTTTTCATCACTTGGGAGAGTGATCTTTTTGCCTTGGGTGAGTAACCTTTCTCTTTAGGTGAGTGATTCCATCACTTAGGAGAGTGACCAGCATCACTTAGCTGAGTGATCCACTTTTGCTCGTCACGATCATTTAACAACTTTATTAAAATTATGATTTTACCTTTAAACTTCTTCTTTCTTCAATTTAGTCCTGAAAAATACCAAAACTTACAATTAAACCTAAAAACACATAAATTAGCTATTTAAACAAAAAATTAACTAAATTAAGACTAAATTAACTAATTTAAACTCCTATAATACACTAAAAATATAGAATAATTCACACATATCACATGATTTTCCATGCAAAAAAATCACAAACCCTCCAGGGCCACGAGGATAACAGTTACTCAAAAAAATCACACAAAATAAATGGATTAGTATTTACAATAAAATAATCTTAGACTTATTTATACAAATAAAATAGGTTCAAGTACACAAATATATTATATAAAAGAAAAAACATGTTAAATAATGTATGAATATTTAAAAGAAGTGAATAAATGATAAAAAGATACATAAAATACCTAAAAAATATGCAAAGTACCTTAAAATAGCCTCAGGGATGGCCAAAAGGAGTGAGGCATGGCCACAAAGGGATCAACCCACCAAATAGAGAGATGGATCTGAGGTGGATCGTTCCTCAGCCCATCTTCCCATCCATCACCTCTAGATAAAATTAGAAAATGCAAAATTATTACAAAAGTACAGAAAAATCATGTAAAAATATTTATAGCCTTAAACATGTATTTTTTATGATCTAAATCATACCAAAACATGTTATAATAACAAATTGTTCATGAAATACACATAAAACATACATTTACATAATTAAAGAGAACCAAAAATCAAGCTTTAAATATATGACAATGGAGGACACCACATTCAACCCACCACCAATATGCCAATTTAATCTAGATTCTTAACCCAAAAATTCTCAAATTAACATGTATATTATTCAAACAAGATAACAAGTAAAGCATGTCAATGTACATCAAAGAATCATGTGATTACATCAATTGAATTGAAGAGAAAGAAAGGATGAGTGAGCCTAGAATGTTATCCTCAGGAGATATTATGAGTCTATGGCGATTATAGTCCAAATCTCTTACTTTGATTCGTAATCTTCATTTTTTTAAAAAATAAAATCTAAAATTCATTTATTTTTGGTGTGTGTCTGTAACCAGAATTGTTAGATCATAAGCTTAGAGAGAGAAAAAAAAACTATTCTTCTTCTCTAATGGTGGCTCCCTAAGAAAATTTGATTTTTACCTGCTTTAAAAAACCCTATAATCAAGGCTTTATACCTAAGGAAGATTTTTTAATTTAAAATCCCATTCAAATCACTTCAAATATAAAGGTAAAGCCCTATAAATTTAGAAGAAATCTTTAGTGGATCCAAACTGCCTTTTTAAAAATCTAAAAATGTGGAAAAACTGGGTTTTGAGTGTGGGATGGGCATCCCTTAATGAGGGCGGCTGTCCCTTGTCACTAAACATTAATTTTCCTAAAACACCTCTAGCTTAACCACCCAATAAAGGGACCTATAGACGAGTACCCCTAAGGTGACAGATTGTCATTTTTCACCACTAAAGGTCAAAATTGAAACTTTTTTGCTCGTTTTGTTAAAACACTTTGAAATATTTGAAGGTATTTAGAAAATCATGAAACATCTCTGAGAAAGAGTGAAAAATTCATGATTGGAGCTTTGAGATCCAAACCTGTTATCAATAATATGCTATTTTCTCATCAACGAGTAACCTTGATCTAGGTTACCTAAATCACGGTGTCTACAACTACAAATACCCATATAGGCATGCATATACATCAACTACCAAGTTCTATACGCAGGCATTGTTCCACTTTTTATATCACTTAATTCATTGCATTGATGTAAAATAAAAATTGATGAGCATATACATATGTTCCTATTTCTAAATAAAATATATCCTTATTTTTGTGCACATTCACATTTTTGTATTCTTCATCATATAATTAAAGTAAATTACAATACTATGTGTACATAACATTAAAATAAGTAGGCTCAAAAAAATTATTAATCAATTCTTAATCATACATTCACTTAAGTTTAAGCAAATTATTAGGATGCAAAATAGTATAGTTATGTTTATAGGTTCTCTTAATCCTAATTCATGTTTAAAGTGTATTTCAGTACTTTGAACTAAAATACTAGTGCTTAAAAAGTAAGAAAAGAAGGAATGGATTTGTGCCAACTCATGATAGGTGGTGCCGACTCATTATAGTGGCTAGGTGTGCTGATTCATGATAGGTTGTGCCGACTCATAATAAGATAAGTTTTTCTAACACATTTTGCTTTGCATTTATGATGTAATTCTAGCTAGATTCAAACCAAATAGTTTTCTAGATTTTTGCTACCCTATGTCTCTAGTTTCCAAAGAATTAAAACTTAAGCCTTTTGGAACTCTAACTTAAGAGATATCCCTAAAATACCTGGAGCTACTCCAAAAGATAGGGTGGCAAACCTAGTCACATTTCAACTAAAAACTAAAGATACTTAAAGCTAGATTTAGGTTTTGGTATTTTCATATAAATTTTAGGCTTATCTTTCTAGGCTAATTTTCCCCTAGTTTCATTCAATTTAGAGATCTAAAACTCGAGATATGCCAAAAACACTTTCTATAGATCTTATGAGTCCTACACCAGAATTTATTAAAATAATGCCTTTCTCCATTAATTTTACTATAGCACCAATTTGTTGCAAAAGAAATTAGAAGAATTAAACATATTCTTACTCACCTTAACTATAGCACCAATGAGCTAAAGAGCCATTCTCTCTCTCTACACCATCAAAGAGCAGAATTTTGTAAAGCTTTTTTAGAAGAAGAAGATGATGAGAAGAAGGATGAAAGAGCAGGAGATTATGATATCTTTTAAGTCAAAGTGACTACCATATCTATCCTATGAGCAGAAAAATCTTCTCTTATAATTACTTAGCCTATTCTAGAAGGCAAGGTGCCTAATCCTTATTGGTCAATATTTTTGAGTCCTTGAAAAATTTGTTTGCAATCCCTTACTAACTTTTATTCATTAATTACTTCAAATTATCATTCATTCTTTCAATTTTTCCCTTATTATCATATCTAATCATCTATTACACTATTACTTGCATGCCTTTAATAATTACATAAATACCGATCATGTCCCCTTTACACGATTAATACTTTTATGCACTTTAACATTTACATTAACATGTTTGAATCCTTCCAGAGTGTTTCTTAGGGCATCGTGGTTTTTTCCCTTTCAAAAGCTGTGTATTGTCCCATTCTTAGCTTCCAAGATAAGATAACCATCAAATACGGGGCAATATTTACATATACATGACACTAATTCTCAAGTATGCTCCAATGATTTGGGGGCAAATTGATAAGTTTTTTTTCCAAAACTGGTGCATTGATTGTACACTCACCAACTAAAGTAAGCTGATAAACTCTACAAAAAAGCTACATCATAAGGTAAATTTTTAGTACACCATTAGAATAAGCTTCTAATAATTTTTTGCATTTGGATAGGAGGACATGTCTTTAAAACCAAAAGCAAGACCAAATGAGATCTAACAACATCAAGGAAGTAACTTTTCGAAAACAAAAGAAAGAGAAGAGAAGTACTAATTTATCACATCTAGTTAAGGGGAAGCATATCGTAAGGTAAAACTTTTTCAAGTACATAACAACAATCTAGATACCTACCCTTGAATTTTCAAACTTTGATTGGCTCCTTTACATGCCTGCACATGTTTACAACACCCATTAAAGTGAGAGAAAACTATAAAAACTAGGTTTTGAGTCTCTTTTTGTTTAAAGAAATCCTATAATGAACATTATGGATGCTTAGTAATGAAGAAGGTTTTACCCAAAAAAATTATAAGTCAAGTTACGGATAAAAATGACCTTTTTACCTAATCTAGATTGTCCCACCCTAAAGGGCAATCTTATCTCATTAGACCAAGAAATTTGGTATGCTCACACAAATGTTTTGGCTGATCAAACAAAGTGCTTTTTTTTTGTCTGATCAAACTTAACATACTTCTTCTAATCAGACAAACAACCTTCATTTGATCAGATAGAATTCTCTAGATTTGGATGCACTTCGCCTGATTAGAAAAAAATACTTTGCTTTATTAGATAAAAATTTACAAAATACAAAATTGAGAAAATGAGGAAAGTTTACATGCTTTGTTTTCTTTATGCTTCATATGCTTACTTTACTAGCATTGATGATACTATTTATAGTGTTTTCATACCATAATAAATGTTGATATTGTTTATAAAGTTTTAAGGCATGCTTATGTGATTGTATAGTGACATTATTTATGAATTTTGTATATATTTGCATGCTTTTAGTATATATATAGGGAACAATGATTTATAAGTTTTCTATACCATTTCTTGTAGTTTATGCTATGAGGGGTTTTAATGCAAAAAGAAATGACATCACATAAAAGTTTTGTCTGTTAATATGGATAAAAATGAAGGATTCACAAATTGATCATCAATTAATTTAGGATTTTCAAATAAAATAAATAAAAAATATTTTGGTGACCAATGTCATCTTCTCCCTAACAATATTATCATTTAAGTATTAAATTCAAATAAAAGAGTTATTAGATTAAAAAAAATAAACAAGTTTTCATTACATATTTTTATAAAAAATTCACATATTTGGAATTTTGACATCAAAATAAACAAAGGATTTTTAGTGATAAAAATCACTTTTACAAAATTATTCTTCATCATAAAAAGGACCAATGTACTAAAATTCAATTATACAAAATAAAAAGAGTTACTTAAAATAATCAAAGTTTTCATAATGTATTTCCATCAAACTACCACTTAGAATAAAATGGGACCAATGTTCCAAGCTTTTTTTAATAAGTAATAACATGAACTGTTTTTCCGATGTTGGCACGAATAATAGTATATGGAATCCTCGATAATGTGTTTCCGAAGGACACTTTAGGAATAATGGCAAAATTGGATGAGTATCTCACTATTATAAAATGACCAATATTGAGGAAAATGCCACCAATGAGTTTAGGATTAAGGGATCAATGTTTCAATTTTCCTTACATGTGTTGGAGGCTTGTTTCGGGTTAGTTTCATCCATGGTCACTGAATTTTGACCAAATTGCGTAATAATCATAAAATTTTTTTTCATAATTTTTTTTCTTAAAAATTACTGAATTTTGCAAATTTATACAGTAAAGTCATTTTGACCGAATTTCGGCAAAAAATTACCGAAAAGTCCACTTGTCAGCACAGTATGACACGTGGCAAGTCCAAATGATGATGACACATGGACTTTCCAGTGACATCCTCGCCGAAATCCGGTCAAAATGATTTTATTGTATAAATTTGTAAAGTTCAATGATTTTTATGAAAAAAATTATTTTTTATGATTATTACGTAATTTTATCACAAGTTCAGTGACCATGAGTGAAACTAACCCTCTCGTTTCACTTAAATAATGGATTGATGTGCAATAAACACAAATAAAATAAGTAAATCACATTTTCTCAAAACACGTAAATTAGGGTCACAAAATAAAATAAATTAGAATAACTCGTGCAGAAGATGATAAATGGCCACATTTATTACTTTTATGCATTATGACTTAAAAGAAGAATGATAAATGTTGAAACCGTCGACAGTAATAAAATATTAATTGTAATGCAGAAATAAAATTAAAATTTCTGGATACTGAAACTCATGCGTTTTAATATTAAAATTTCTAGACATTGAAATTCATGAATTTTAATTTCCTACCTAATCCATCCGGTGGCGACTCCCCTTAAACTGCCTTATAAAAAGAGATGTTGCCATATTTAAAAATTTATGAAAGGGTTGACCTTAATTAAGCTATTTATTTAGTTAGTTGAGATTATCAAGCTACGCTAATATCTCAATGAATTAAGGAAATAGCTTACTTGAATGTAAATAATTCCGCAACTTCATATTAATCAATAATAAATTTATTAATTGACCAATTAATGAAAAAATTATATTAAAAATATTAATTAGTAAAGAGAAAAGCAAAAAGCTATCAATCAATAGTTCAATACAAGAGATGAAATATGATGTATATATTTACACGTATCTAAACCATTAAATTAAATAGATGTGCATAATTTAATGGTTTATATATGCATGTGTCTCATGCATGTGCACACATAAGGACTACTTTCAATAAGAAGAAAAAATATATGTTATCTTTTAATTTTTTATTAAAAAAAGTATACGGTGTATAACACAAAAGATATATAGGTTAATATCACTTATGGTTATTGAATTTACGCCTAATAATTTATAACCAACTGAATTATTTTTCATAAAGAAATTATTACTAAATTTTATACTATTTTGCGTAAAAATTATTTTAATTGATTTTTGACGAAAATCATTGCCAGAATGCTGACATGGCATATCACGTTATCTATTTGTGCACACGTGGCATGCTACATCATCAGCTGATTTCAACTATTTTTGCACACGTGACGTGCCACATCAGCTATTTTTGTACATACGTCGTGTCACGTCAGCTTACTTATGCACACATGGCGTGCCACATCAGTACTTCGGCAATGGTTATACCTGAAAACCGACCAAGATAGCTTTTGCATAAAATAATGCAAAAATCAATAACAATTTGGTTACGAAAAATAATTAGGTTATTTTTAAGTTATTAGACATAAGTTAAGTTATCATAGATGAAATTAACCCTAAGATTTATTATTTGTTTCAAAAATAATTTATAAGATAACGCCAAGGCCCATTCCGAGCTAGGGGTGATCACGGAGCGGGGCCGGGAAATTCACCCCCACTCACTCCCCTGCCAGTGGCGGGGATTCCCCACCCCCGCCACCAATATCGGGGAGGGAATTTCCACCATCCCCGCCCCGCGGGGATCCCTGTCCCCCGAATTTTTTTTTAATTTTAAAATATAATATTTTATAAATAATTAAAATTAAAATATAATATTTAATAAATAAAAAAATTTAAAGTCAATAATAATTTAAATTAATATAAATTTTAACCAATCATAAAATTTAAAATTAAGTATAATTTAAAACTTGATAATTATAAAATTAAATTATATTTTAATTTTAATTATTTATAAAATATTATATTTTAAAATAAAAAAATATTTTTTGTGGCGCCGGGATCTCCGCGGAGCAGATACCCCATTCCCCATCCTTGCCCCCGATTCTAGGATGGAAATTTTTTTCTCCCTGTCTCCATCCCCACGGAGGGAAATTTTGGGGGTTCCCCGCCCCAAACGGGGCGGGTCCTTGTCGAGGCCGGGGAATCCCTGCCCTATGATCATCCCTATTTCGAGCTTTTCAAAGGCTAAAAAAACACATGCCATAACTCTGCATTTTACAAGAAAATTGCAATTTAGCAACGAAAAAAGTCAATTTTTCGTTGCTAATAAAAAATTGCAACGAAAATTTTGGTTGCTAATTCGGCAGTTGCTATTTTTAGCAACAGAATTTTTATTCTGTTGCTAAGTTTAGCAACGAAAATTGAATTTCGTTGCTAAATTCAACAATGCAAGATTTGGTGACTTGGTCAAATTTAGCAATGAAATATAAGTTTTTGTTGCTAATTTTAGCATTGGAATAGCAATGGTTATTGATTCCGTTGCTAAAATTAGCAACGGAAATATATATTCCGTTGCTAAATTCATCCATAAGTAAAAAAATTAAAGACGATTCTGTCTGTCACCAATCCGTTGCTAAAAATTATTATAGTTTTTTAATATCAGAAACCCATGATTGACAAGAAAGAAAGTTTGTGAGATTGCATGTCTGGAAGAGCCATTAACTGCCAAAAACATATGATTACAAGGAAATGTAATGTAAACCAAAAATTAGCGGTAAGACTAAATCCATGACATGATATGTATCTTAAACCCTTATTAAAATATGCTTAAAAATATTTCAAGCATATTCCAATGTGTTAAACTACAACTAATAAATGAGTATAAGTCCAATATATTCATGAAGTCCAAACACAAATTACTTGATTGCCATTTAATGAGTAAAAGTCCAAACACAAATGTTGGAATGAATTCAACTGATAGTGCAAAATGAAATAAATTCACATTGCTGACAGAAAACACAAGATAGTGATAGAGAATCACACCGCTTAGAGGTATGGACAGTAAAATAGAATAAACCCACATAGAAGATTAGTCACATGCAGCATAAAGGTTAGCATATTAGTTGGAGAATTATTATTTGATGCAGTCCAAGTGTGGCATCCTATTCTAGTTGTCTTACTTTTGGAGCAAACAACACAATCCCCCCATACCCCCTCCCCAAATCATAAAAAGAAAAGGGGAAAAATAGGTTAAACAAACAAATTTAATTAAATTAAGAACATTGACATAGACTTTAATTTAAAGTGAATGGTCACTGTTGTTCATGCAACCAATCAACCTAATAGACATAAGCAGCCTCCATAAGCTTTTCAATATGTAGAGTTTGTTGTTTAGGAACTCTAAAAGCATATGTGTGGTTTGTGCATTAAAGTTCCGGTGTAGAAAATTTAAAAGCTGGAAGAGGAGGACTAAGAAGTAAGAACAGCTTTGAGAGTGGAAAATAGTGAAACAAGATATATCGCAAACCACTTATTCCAAACAAAAGTAATTTATTTGTATAAGTTTTTTCATGAGCATTTACATGATGAAACATTTTAAAAAAAGGAAAATTCAAAGCTACCATATGAGAGCTAAATTCCTTTGTGGATTGTATATTCACCAGGAGCCATTTGTCTTGAACAGAAGTAACACCTTTTGCCTGGATTAAATACCAACAATTTCCTATCAACTAGGCTTAAATAGGCACAACAATGCAAATATTAGGAGAATTAAAGAAATTCCCTAACCTTTTCAAATGATCCATGGAACATTAGATGAAATGGAGGGCAGTATAATGAAGCAAGATTGTCTCTAGAGTTGTCAGCTATAGATGTAGCCCCTTGATCTGATTCATATACCCTAGGACGTTTTGTTTCCTCATCAAAGTTGCAAAATGCAACCAATGAACTTGATTCATACGGTGGATGTCCCATCCTAGATGCTCTATGTGAGTAAAAAGAAAGCAGCTATTATGTGATAAAAGAAAAAGGTGGGCCAATAAGTTCTCATGAAAATTGCAAGAAAATTATAGAAACCATACATTTCCTAATTTATGTGACAAGATAATTAATACAACAACAAAATGGCACTCAGAAGCAATAGAAACATCTCTACACATTGTTAAAACTGAGGCATTACATTGCCTTTCTATTTCGGTAATTTTAAAAACAACATTTATGCTTCATCTCTAATTTTAATCTACTTTACACATTTAAAATAATGTTGACACGTATAAGCAAATGAAATAAAATAAAAAATCATTGAAATGGAAATAGAAATACTTAAATGTACATACATGACATACCTATAAAACATGGCATCACCATATAGAGTATCCCTTACAACCGACAAAGGAGGGCGTACCTCCTCTCCACCATCTTGTATGACATTTACATTTTCATTTTCATTGTCCTTCACATTAAATCAATGCATGACAACGGACAATAAAATAAGTAACTAACTTAAACCATCATGTTTAAAAGCAAACAATTAAAAACATTAAAAAAGATCTTGACATACGCAGAATTTACATATGGCCAAGGATTAGCATTTTCTGCTGGTGGAGGCTGTGATGCTGATGCTACCTGCCTACCTTTGTTGCCCACATAGAACAACTGGAGAGCTTCCTCAAGCTTCCAACTTGTGGCCTGTTTTCATCCAAACTTTCCAATGTTAAGATCCACATAAGAACAATGCCAGTAGGTGGCAGAAAACTCAAAACTCAACTTTTCTACATTAAGCTCCATGTTAGAGCAGAGCTCCATGTTAGAGCAGTAGTTTAAAAAAAATGCTCACAAACTTAAAGCACGCATACATTTCAAGGATATCAAAATTATAGCACAATGAGAATGTGATAAAAAAAATAAAAATAAAAAACTTATAAAACACCAAACAACATGAAAAAATCAAGGCAAAGGAATACACATTATTTGAAACAAAGACTAAAGCACCAACTTATAATCAAAGCCTTGGACAAATTCAATTTGATCATTGGTATTAATTATATGCTAGTCCAAAAGATGTTACAAGTTTCATGATCTTTCTTCACAGCAGCTGCCATGCACAATGCAGTTCCAATTGGACTAGGTATATCAATTGCATTAGCAATATCTTTTGCTGAAATTATGAAAAGAACCGGAAACTAGAATCCCAAAAACATGCACATCAGGCTGCCTATGGTATGAACATACCATCAGAGGCTCTGTCTTCTGTTGAAATAAAGGGTTGTAGTTTTTTGGGCTCTATTTGAATTCCATAGAAATATAGGCCTTAATCAGAACATGAAATATTTCAAGGTTTAAATGTTTTATGGGCTCGATTTGAATTCTACAGATCAATATTATAATACACAATTCTAAAACAGAGAAATTGTTAAACCTCCAGCATCATCAGACAGTAAGTTCAAAAAAGAAAGAATGAAAAACCTAGGTTTTAGTTAAAACATATATGCAACATACCGATGAATATCTATATCCAGCCTGCAGAACAAGATATAGCTTTGGCCGTTCATTGATGATGAAATCTCTATAGGTAGGCTAGTGCTCATTTTGAGCCATATCAATGCCAATGAAATTATTTTATTAAATCAACTTTATTATAGCATAAACATGTAAATACATGAGCTTATATGGCAATTTATAATTATAATTAGAACATAAAATCTGATCTTTGCCAGATTTATTAAAATGCTCAAAAGCATTGTAAATCTAGAAAATTGAACCTCATATTCATTAATAAGTGTGAAAAATAGTTATTAAAATCATAATAAAGTATGCATCTATTTTAGCAATTGCAGCCGCAGAGATGGAGAGCTGTGAATGTGTCAGGCTTCGACAAAACACATTACCATTTTTGCACCAGGACCAAACTTCCCACGTGTCTACTTGAGACCTTACTTGGTTCCAGATAGGACTGCACACATAAATACACATAGAAGCATGGATTAGTTAACTACAAATAAAACAACAATCAATGGCCATTTAAACATTTAGTATTATGATGAAATGAGATCCAAACCCCGTCCAAACATGTTTGGTATATCATCATACAACATTCCTTTTCCATTGTCCTGCAATAAAATTAGATGCACAGACAAGTCTTTGTAACTCTAGAGTCAATTTTGGGTTCTAGTAAGAGAATAAAACTAAGAGGGAAAATGTAGAAGGAAACTGAGAAAGGAAATAATCACACTTTGCATGTGGCCTTGTAAAATGAAGCCTCACCTCGGCCTCTCATGCCCTTTGCAGCTGGCTACTCTTTGACTTTCTTCCTAAGTGCAGCACTTTTAGCCTGTATTTCAGAGCATGAGCTTCCTTTGCTAATCTTTTCTGCAAGGCATGGAACATTGTTTAAAAGAAAAGAGAGAGAGAGAGAAAGAAAAGAAAATAACTATGTTCATAGAACTAATAAATTTAACAGCAACCAAAAGTTAGTAACACAGCTACAAAAAGTTGCTCTACTTGCATCAGAAAGACGTAATTTAGCGAAAAGCATTGATTATAAAGTTGAGGCAACTATACTAATCAAAATTAAGTGAGATACAATGGTAAAGTTATAATATAGCATAAAGTTTGACGCAAGTTAAATCACTTAGCCGCAAATGCAGAGACAAAATCAAATGAAACAAAAAATTCAAGGTAGAAGACAACAAACCTCACGAGCCTTAGTTGTCTCATAATCATCACAAAGTTCCACATCAACACGCTCCCGATCAATGAGACCAATCATGGAATTGAACTTACTTTTTCCTATCTCTTCACTACAAAAATCAATTGAAATTAAGACCAATACTGCCTGCACACATATACTGCATATGATTAAACATTGACTCACATTGCAATTTCAACAAAGGGGAGCTCAGATATGGATTCTGCTGAATCAAGCGAATTTTCTACTAGTTCTCTCACTGGAATGTATAGACATTTCCCTGGCTGAAAAAATCATTCGACATAATCAGAGCAGGAACCACCGTTGCTTCTTTCCCTAGGTTTCTGATTCATGTAAGTACCTCCCATTCTTCTAAAATTGAAGGAACTTACATTATCAAGGCCATCAATGTTCTTGTTCTCTATGAAGAACTCAGCTGGAGATTCTGCTCAAAAAAATTAAACAACGAAATAATCATCTGATATCGCTAATGAAAACACATGTATACATAGAGAAATGGATTGATAATTAGACAAGAAGAGTGAGACTGACTCTGTTTGAGAACGCTTTCTTGAGGCTTTCTGGGAGTTTTAGATTTGCCTTTCTTAGGTTCAGTTGGGCTTTGGCTACTAATTTCTCCAGTTCCCATGGAAACTTCTAATGAAGCCAGAAATTCACATTAACATCTCCGATAGAAGAAATTCTAGAAAAATGGATTTGTAAGAAGCTAGGGTTTGTGAGATCTCCTGTAGAAGAAGATGAAAGTGAGTGAGAGAGAGAGGAGCGGCTGTGTGTGTAGCTTTGAGGGAGAAGAAAACGGTAGGGAAAGTTTTAGGGTTTCAACATGGGGTATTTATAGACAATGGCAATTATGTAAATAATTAGAAAATTAGGGATTTTTCATTGAAAATGAAAATTAGCAACGGAATTTCATTTTCGTTGCTATTTAATTAAAATGAAAATTAGCAATAGAAATCTAATTTCGTTGCTATCTTTCATTGAAGATGTAAATTAGCAACGGAATTGTGTTCGGTTGCTAATTTAGCAACGAAATTTATATTCGGTTGCTATTTTAGTAACCGAAACTAAATTCTGTTGCTATTTTTCTTTGAAAATAATAGCAATGAAAATCTAATTCCGTTGCTATTTTGGAAACAGATTTTTTAACCCATATTATTTAGCAACCGAATAATTTTCCGTTGCTATTTTAATTTCGTTGCTAAATTAGCAACGAAAATTTTTTTCGGTGCTATTTTTCATTCCAAAAATTTTCTGCCGTCTGTTAGCGCCTTATTTAGCAACGGTATAATAATTTCGTTGCTAATTTCCGTTACTAAATTTTGGCGCTAAAAATTTCCTCCACTTTTAGCAACGGAAGTAACCAAATATATTTTCGTTGCTAAATCTAGAAAGTTTAACCAATTTTAGCAACGGAATTGCATTTGAATCAATTTTGTTTCTATTTTTGCATTGCTATTTTTAAATTTTTTTGTAGTGATGGTTCCATATTAAATAAATTTCTAATTGAAAATACTCTAATTGTCCAATATTTTCTAATTGAGATACCAATTACTAATAAAAAAATAGTATATATTGAAGGGCAATTCAAAGCATTACAAAATTATAAATATTGAAAAATCAACCGTCCAAATTTGTTTAAAATGCCCAGAAGAAGGAACAAGCAACGTAATATTGAGTGTGATCCAAGCATAATTGGAAGTAGATAATTATCCTACCTCATATTAATTATATAAAATAGTTAATTAGCTGGCCAATTAGTGAGAGAAATTATCAAATCAATTTCAATTCAATAGCAATTTTAATTTCAAATCGATTTCAATTCAATTACAATTTGAATTTTAATTTCAGTTCTAATGCAATCCAATTCAAATATAACCAATTCCAGTTTAATTGCAATTTCAATTTCAAATCAGTTTTAATTTCACTTGAATGGATTCCAATCCAATTCTCAAATCAAATCAATTCTCAAATAAGTTCAATTCTAATTGAATTGCAATTTCGGTTCAAATATTAAAATGGCCAATTTCAGTTTTAAATTTCAAATAAATGAATTTCAACTCAATTCTCAATTCTCGATTAAGATTCATTTAAATAGTCCATTTAATTTCAATTTTCAATTGAATATATATATATATATATATATATATATATATATATATATATATATATATATATATATATATATATATATATATATATATATATATATATATATATATAAATAATTGAATTAAGATTTGAATTAATATGTAATTATTATTAATTAATAACAAATCATTTTCAATTTAAATGGAATTTGAATTCTAGTCTACAATAAATGGTACTGCACTTTTCATTTTACATTAACGATATAAAGTTGTTGAATGGTTATGCCAATAATAATTATGTATTTATTCAATTTCAATTGAATTTGACCAAATTGTTAAATTATTAAATTAATTTAACAACATAATGAACTGTCCATATTTTGTTTGGGATATGTTAGGGTATGATCCAAGAATGTTAGAGTTTTTTTTTTTTCTTTTTGAAGCTAAACACGACAATGTTTTCCATTAGACTCTTAGATTTTAATAAGATGTGCTAATAATTAAGAAATTAGAAACTTAATGCGCAATCTTATGAATACTTACCCGTAATTATTGTGGTTGCCATGGGGCAAGTGTCCTTTAATTAATTAAGTTGAAAGGGTTCCAATTTCTTCTATATAAACACTACCTCTTCAACCTAATACCTCACCCCAACGTCCAAAAGAGAGATAGATTTGAGTTAATAATCATATCATTAAAAACATAATTAATGGAGGGAAGTAAGTTGATTAGCCTAATTGTTGTGGTTATGATGGTGATGGTGCCAATGAGTGCAAAAGCATCCATCACATGCGACCAAGCGGAAATAACACTTACTCCCTGCGTTGATTATTTGACAGATACAACACTACTCTTTCCATCTTCAGAATGTTGTGATGGTGTAAGAACCGTCAACAATGCTGCTGCAAATGCTGTTGCTACCACTGCTGATCGCCAGCAGACTTGCACCTGCTTGAAATCCGCTGCCAACGGCCTCACCAATCTTATACCTATAAACCTCGCGTCTCTCCCAACTAAGTGCGGCGTTATTCTTCGTTACCCGATCAGCCTCTCCATCGATTGTGCTAGGTACCTATCTTGATAATTTCTTAGAGTTTTTTTTTTTAATTCATTTTCACAATTTTCGAATTTCAAGAAATATTTATTAAATATTTTCATATTTTGTGCTTATTATGCACTAAAAAAAGTACTCAATAGATTGAAAATTATAATTATAAAATAATTAATAATATTATTATAGTAAAATAGATTACAGATTTTATTGAATCAATACTAATTAATAATTTTTTTTGGTCTGTATAAGAAGATAAATGTTGTCAAATTGAATGAAATTTTAATTTTATAAGCAATGGTGAGGTTTTAAGAATGCTTACAAGGGCATAACCTTCTAATTCATTTTTCTAGAGTGCAAATACATGATGTAATGTGCGTGCCTCCTCGAAAAAAAAAACTTTATATATATATATATACACACACACACACATTGCATTTTAATTATAGAATTACTTTATCCGGTTGGTTTTCAAATATCTTAGACAAATTCCATTAGTGTTTAGAAGGTTTTTTAATTGATATATGCTGGTGTTGAATTGCAGCATTATCTGAAGTGGATATAACTATAAAAGAATAAAGATGGGTGCACTCTGCGATGAGTCTTCTTCTTGTGTTTGGCTGGCGTGTCTCAAGTTCGTTCTTTTGCTTTATGTTTATTTTCATTGTGTGTATGATATATTGTATGAAACTATGAATAATTGAATAAAACTGCAGTTATGGACTCATAAAAAATAACGAGTCTTGCCACTACGATGTACCAAACTCGAAAACTCTCTCTTAATTTAATTTAATTTAGCGTACCGCTGAAACGTATTTTTATTAACGTATACAGTATGCTTGTTTAGAAGTGTTTGTCTACTTCACTATAAGAGCTTGTACTTGTTGACCATTTGAACCAATTGAAGTTAAACAAGCGAGGAAACGTTAATGTTAAATAAGGTAAGTAGCATAAATGTTAGTTGAACTTTGGATACAGTCAGTTGCTATCGCTAGATTTGATAGTTTTAGTGACAAAAATAAAAATCTTAATGATGTGTCATTTGTGTGTGTGAACAGTATGTCCGGTTGTCTAGTAAGTACACTAAATCGATAAATAATACAGTTGAGTATAATTAAGATCCCAAAGAATATTGAACCCAAGGAAAATAACCTTACGCAAAGTTACTTGATTGATTGAGATTTTGTGTTAAAGAATATCCCAGATGTATATCGATATGAGTTATGTCGACAATTTTTTTAACAATTAATATAAAAGTATATTAACACTAAATGTAATTCGAACAAATGTAGTAAAATAGAGTATAATTAACTTGGGATTAACAATAACTAAAAGTGTTGCTTGGAAATCAAATCCTCCACATATCCCATGTAAGATTAATTTTAACATAAAATCATATATTTCAGATGTGGACAATCCATCTGAACACCTAGTTTTCCATTCCGGAGATAACTATTCTAACCATCTGATTTCCGATTCCGGAGCAAAATGAATAGCTAGCATAAGGACTGGAACCCAAGATCTAGATACGAATTAATTTTTCATTTCGGAGCCAACTAATCCAATACCCATTCATTTTTCTCTCTATTTCTGGATCTACATGTAATCATGAAGACTGTATTATACTCTATCAGGGTTACCTAATGATGATAGTGCTATGTTCGAGATGGTCAGAAAATGACAGTGCCTTCTTCCCTCCTCTATGGGTATTTTTGTCAAGCATGAGAAAATGTTTTCATTTAGAATTTTGAAGGGAAAAATGATCTTTCATTAGCCTCATTTTCATATTTTCTTGTAAATGGCGTGAGTTTGGTTTGAACTAGGACTTTTGGCTTATTCATGAGTGACTCACGCACTGAGTCTGTGACTTACGGACTGAGTCCGTGACTCACCTCAGACTCACGAACTAGAGTGCCCAGCCACTCCCTGTTACGGTCCGTTACTTGAGTCCGTGACTCACCAGTGGGTCACAATCCTTGTTCCATGACTCGTTCTTCTTGATTTAAGACTTTATAGGTCCCATTGTTTTTTGTTTCGTGAGGTGCAGTCCGTAAATCGCCACTCACCGACTCAGTCCGTGGCTCACTATTTTCCAATAAATCTTTTGATTCTCTTCCTGCGAGGCAGAGGATCATTTCAGCAAAAAATATATGCTTTTCTTTGATCTAAATCCAAACGTAATTAAGAATGGTTGGTACATTCTCTTGGGATTAAGGAGAGCAATTAACACACAAAAAACTAATAGGAGATAGAAAAAAGGGAAGGAGACTAGTTTTGGAAAAAACACTGGTTTTTGAAGAACAAGAAAGGAAAAACACACGCACAAAAAGCTTTCACGTAGAATGAAGAAGGAAACGCAGTTCAAAATCATTGACCTGGGAACATAGCGAAACTAAAGGAAATATTAAGAGGTTTAATCTCCTAGTATATTAAAGCTTAATAGTTTTAATTCTATTTCTTTTTCATTTTATTAATAGAGCTTCAAGGCTCTATTTCCTTGCATGTTTTCTTCATGTATTATATGTAAATAATTTCCTTTGTTTTGTTGATTTAATTATAGTTTTGGTGTGTTTAAAATGAATTAAGCATGAATTTGTATTTATTTGATGATTTAGAGTTAAGCTTTGTGTTTTCCATGGTTGCTTTAATGGAGTTTGGATATGCTTTGCATGAGTTTTTAACCTTGGAGTTTAGTTTTGGAGCTTGAGGTTTTGTCCATGGCAATGTTCCAGAATTACTGGAATTGTTCTAGACTGGCTTATGGAACGAGTCTATGACTCACCAAAGAATAGTTCGTAACTCAATGGAAGGGCGTGACTCGCCCATGTCAGCCCATGACTTGACCTTTTCATTGGTTTGTGACTCAATTGATCTTATGAGTCCGTGACTCACTCTTATTTGTCTTCTATGTTTTGTTTTCACTATTTATTTTAAAGAAGACCCCTTTTTCCTTGTTCTTTTTCATATTTACATGTGTTCCTTGCCAATAAATGACTAGCATGTTTAATCCATTTGCATCATAACTCTTATCCATTTTTCTCATTATCTTATCCAATAAATTGTTGGCTTTCTCGATGCATGAATCATCGAAAACATTTGGGGAGAATGAACAAGAATAGACCCGAAGGCCCAATTTATTATTATCTTCTCTATTTATTTATTTAGTTTATTCTAATTATTTATGTATTTTGGCCTGTATATTTATTATTGCTATGTAATAATGTAGTAAAAAAGAATATTTTTGGCATGATAATTAAAAACTCACTTAAAATATATATTTATCTATCGGATTTTTATCATAAAATGGACCATTTGCTCATTTTATTTCGAAATTATACAATGGATTTCATAAATATATCAGAAACCAATGTTTCCAATTTTAAGAAATATCTCGATTTATGTATGTCTAATAGCTAAAAGACCAAAAATTAGTGAAACAAAGGAATAAAAAGACAAAAAAAAAAAAAAAAACGAAAATCAAAGAGCATGAGTAGAGTGAGTGATGGAAGAGGCTGGCGTGACTGGGACTTTTAGCGATGGAATGTGGTGTCGCCATAAACTCTGTCACTAAAGATCAAGTGCAAGAAAAATGAATTAAAAAAGAAAACTTTTTAGCGACAAAAAAACTACTCATCGATAAAGGGACTGAAGAAATCCCTCACACAGGAAACACCAAAAATCCTATTTGGCCTAATTAAACTAAGAAATATGCTATTTATACAAATACAAAAAAAAAACTTAATTAACACATAATCATAAATTAAAAAGCATAATAAATTATATAAAAATAACAAATAAATACACCACCAATTAATTAGCAAATAGATTAATATATTAAGCTAATTAACAAATTAAATAATAAATAATCTAAGTAATTAACAAATTAATATAGTAAATGAATAATTAACAATAAATAATGGAATTGAACAAACACAAACTTAACAAACTAACAAACTAGAACAATTAATTTATTAACTACAATAATAAATTAATCCCAAAATTAATTAACATATCATTAACAAATATGTGAAATTGACATTATATTACGGTGGATCTACAAAACTAACAAGAAAATAAACTAAAAAATATTATTTACATAATCAATTAAGAATTTGTTTTTCAAATTTGCAGATTTTTAGGGCTCGAGAATATTACCTTAGGTGTTGGTTTGTCGCAGGATGAGGATTCGGTGCTCTATTGCATTTTTCCAATTTTTGGTTATATTTTGGAATTTTAAGTTAAAAATGTGAATTTTTCATGGGAGATGATGAAGAGGGAAAAGGAAAAGAAAGGGAAGAAGGATATAAGAAGAAGGTGATTAGGAGGAAAGAGAGTGGATTAGATCTTAAGCATTTCAAATCCCAAAGAAAAATATCCCAAAATGAGATAAGTTCAAAAAGGAAATTTTTTCCCCGATCTTCCCATTTGTTTCCAGTTGTAAAATGCAATTTTTGGAGTAAGTCACAGATTTGGTCCGTGAGTCAACTCACGAACTCGATCTGTGAGTCAACTTACGTGCTCGGTCCATGAATTGATCTTGACTTTTTCCTATTTTCTCAGTCGATTGACCTCAAACTCAAAATGTTTTGCCATTTTTAAGTTCAAAGATAACATTTTTTTCGACAAAGTGTCCTCTACACATTTGTTCCCCTATATCTTAGCTTTCCTATTAATCTAAAAGCACTCAATATGGGTTTATATAATGGGATTTATGGAAAAAATACCGATGACTACTTGTAGAAAATTTTCAATGATAGAATTGGTGTTTTAACTTTACAAAATCACTGGGAACAATAGGTTTAGAATTTGGTCATGCTCTCTTCATGAAAGTTGCTACAAAATAAGTCTAGTTTCTATGAAAATTTTATTCATCTCAATATGAGCTCTACAGAGGTAGTTATTCCTAAATTACTACAAACTGATCTAGGTATAAGGATAGATTTAGGTTGCCTATGTTCAAACCTAATTTTAAGAATTTTAAGGGCTCAACTGGGTTTAGGTGTCTTGATCAAAGTTTTAGATCTATATCTTATGATTCAAATGGCTTTGAAATCACCTAATTATGAAGTTGGTATGCTAAGATAATGCTATCAAACCCCATTCTACTCTAAGTTTTGAAACCTAATTTTCTTGTTTTGTACTGCTAACAGAGAGAAAAGACTCCAAAAGGATTTTTAAACATTTCAAACCTACAAGAAATATAAAAAAAATTTAAAAATATGAAAGATTGGGAGAAAGCCTAATATCCCTATTTCTTATCCATTTATGATAAATCATTTTCTCATCAGGTAACTCTAATCTAGAGCCACCTCAGGACCTAGTATTTATAATGGTTATCTTGCACATGTGTGGATGCATTAAATGGGGCTCTTGCCAAAGCGTTTGAGGAAAAAGCTTGGTTCCCATCTCTTCAAGAAAAATTAGGGTGGTTCCTCTACCTAAGATTGTAATTATTACTAAATAGGTCATTCCTCTTGTAATCATGCAATCCATTCACTTCTCTCACTCCTTAAGTGTAAGGTTCAATAGCCTTTGAATCAATTCCCAAGTTACCTTCTTTAAATGCACTCCTATCGTTACTAATTGTTGAAATATTTTAAACTCTTAGCCCATTAATTTCTTTTTTTAATAGTTCTATTTGCGCTTTCAACATGGCAACTTCATCTACATTGTGAACTCCTTGTCTTTTGATTAATGCCCTTATGTTGGCCTATTGAGGTTCATTCATTGCCATATCATTAAGAAGCAAAAATTCCTCTTTCGGTATTTTGTTCATGAAGCTCCCTCAAGATGCTGCATTGAATAAAGATCTTATGGTTAGATTACACACTGTATAGAATGTTAACATCAATCGATGCATTACGATCTCATGGTGTGGACAATTTTTTAACAATCTCCTAAATCTTTCCCAAGCTTTATGGAAAGATTCATCACTCAATTGTTGGAAATTGTATATGTTGTTCTTTATACTAGCTATCTTTATAAATGGGAAAAATCTAACTAAAAACATTTTTAAATTTGCTCCCTTGAATGGATAGATTGACTTGGAAGTATGGACAAGCAATCTTTTGCTTTTCCTATGAGTGTGAAGGGAAAAAGGTTCATCTATATTGCATCCCTTGATATCTTTTATATTTGGACCATGTCACTTATTTCTAAGAAGATATCCAAGTATTGTGCTAGGTCCTTAATCTCCAATCCTAAAAGTTTGTTCCTCTAAACCATAGTGATCGTTGTTGGTTTTAGCTCAAAGTATTGTTGTTGAGGTAGCACTACCATCCTATACTCCTTATTCTCATTCTTCGATGCAAAGTCCTCTTGATCTTAGGGTCAAATGATGTTAAATGATGTTGTAGGCACAATATGTTTATACACCAAAATCACTTGAAAAGAATAAGCAAACAAAAGTAAATAAAAGCTAAACATATAAAACAACTAATCAAATATACAAATAAGCACGTCAATGTTCCTTTGCAATGATGCCAACAACTTATCATATGGTTTAGCAAGTGCACTAGATATATAAGTAATACAGTGAAGTATAATTAAGGCCTTAAAAAATATTGTACCTAAAAGAAATGACCTTACATAAATTTACTTGATCGATTGAGATTATATGTTAAATGTATATCAATGTGAGTTATATCTACACATTTTTTTAACAATTAATATAAAAGTAAATCAACACTAAATGTAATTCAAGCAAATGTAGTAAAATAGAGCATAATTAACTTGGGATGAACAATAACTAAAAGAGTTGCTTGGAAATCAAATCCTTTTGATATCCGATGTAAGATTTATTTTAATATAAAATTATATATTTCAGATGTGGATAACCTATCTAAACTCCTAGTTTTCTATTTTGATGTTAACTACTTTAACTACCCGATTTTTCATTTCGGAGCCAATTAAATAGCTAGCATAAGCATGGATACCAAGACCTAAATATGAATTGGTTTCCTATTTCAAAGCCAACCAATCCAATACCTTTCATTTTCCTTTCTATTTCTAGATCTACAACACATAAATCCTAGATCTAACAACCCCTATTTCAGAATCGCCATATAGAATATATGCGTAAAAATAGAGTGTATATGATATATATTTTAAACAAGTATAAATCCATTAACTTTAGTAAGATTGGCATTATAAGTACTTGAATAACATCTGATAACTTTAAGTTTTATGTTTAATTTCAGTATTTTTTATTTGTGTTTGTATCTTATTTTGCATGATTTTCAATGTTTTAAGTGTTAAATTTCTATTTTTATGCCAAATGGAATTATATTAAGATTTACCATGTTTTGGTGTGTTTATTGGGGTAATTGACTTTTTTGTAGAGAATTGACTTTAACTCGATTAAGACTAAAGTATCTCAGTCATGTGCCTTGCAGAATCCTCAATTTGTATCGTTTCATTTTTGGACTCAGCTAAGACCATTTTTTCTCAGAAGAGTCCAATTGGACTCAACCAAGACCATATGGTCTCTGTCGTGTCCAATGCAGGGTTCAAAATTTTTCATTCCAAATGGGTGCACTCAGCTAAGATACTTTGGTTTCAATCGTGTGCTATTGCTACAGTACCATTTCAGCTTAACTGGACTCAGCTGAGACCATTGGTCTCCGCTATGTCCATCTGCAGATCTCTATAAAAATAACATTTCTTTGGTAGAAAAAGAGGAATTAAGAGGAGAGCCATCACACTTAGATCTAGGGTTTTCTCCTCTATTTTTCTTATGTTTTCTTTTTATTTCCTATTGTAGATTAGATTTATTTCAATGTAAACCTTAGATTAGATTTATTTTCAATGTAAGTTTAAGGTTAGATTTAATTTTTTGCAAATGCTTTTAGTTTTGTTCTTCATTTTGCTGGAGATTTAAATGAGAAGGCTTAGATCCGAATTGGAGCTTCATCAGCTACAATGAGCTTATTGGGTTTCCTATTTCCTTTCCTATTTCATTTCTTTTTTACTTTATTTATGTTTAATTTATAGTTTTATTGCTAGGGGATCTATGAATCCCTATACCTATGTAATGGATTGAACTTGTTTTTGATATATATGTGTGCTTGAATGTTCTATTCTTTATTGGGTTTATTCATTTGTCTATTTTGTTGTTGAGCATTTTATCATTTTACTTCATTTAAATGGATGGTTATTATGCTTGGAATGGAATGGGTATTTACATGCTTTATTTTAACCTTGTATGAGTTATGAATTGAAGGAGATTGGATTCCATAATGGAGGCCTTTGGTTCATGGTTTATGCATTGCTAATTCCAGAAATAGTTGAAGGATAGATGGGTATTGAATTAGTAAGCTCCATAATGGGATATTAATTTGTGCCTAGGTTTTAGGATCTATGCTTATGCTGGCTATCATGTAAGCTCTGGAATAGGATATTGGGTAGTTAGAGTAGTAGGCTCTGAAATGGGATACTAAAGATTTAGATGGGTTGTCCACATTGAAGCCTTATTAATCATGTATGTTTAATGCAATTGCATTTGATATAGGGAGGATTAAAGTTCCTTAGCAATGTTTCAATTATTGTTTTAATATTTAGTTTAATTAGTTATTTATTTTGCTTATTATACTTAAGATGATCTCAATCGAAAACTTAAGAATTTATCTCAGATAAATCCCGCTAAACTTTAGATATCTCACTAAATAACCCTTTATCCTTTGGGTATGATATCTTGGAGTCTTAAAAATACTTCACTTTATTACTTGTCGATTTGGTACACTTGCCAACGTTGCATTAAGTTTTTGGCACCGTTGCCGGGGATAGCGGTTTTGTGTTTGAGATCTCTATTTGAGCATTTGTTTGAGACTTTTATTTTTCTTTATTTTTAATTCGATTTTATTCTTTGCAAGTAGATTATGATGCATTTTCAATTGATGTATTGTTCTATCCTAAATGATGAATTGGTTCTGTTAAGAGTACAAATGGAAGATTTAAGGAGAGAAATGCAGGAAAGGCAGTACTCATATTAACATTCTACTCATTGCCATCTTTTGTAGATCGTAGCTCGCAATGGATATCGCAAGAGTCACGTGCCTCTTAAGTTCAAGTCCTCCTTGAATTGCTTGAAAGTAAGGATATGCAATTAAGAGCTAAAAGAGAAGAATGGATGGCCATAATTAATTCTCAAGAGGAAAAGATAAAGAATTAAGAGAATTTATTGAAGACTCAAAAGCATCTATTGAGAAGTCAAGAATTAAGAATCAAGAGACTAGAATCCAAATTGGAATTCTTAAGTAATTTGGTGCAAAATCGAGCTGATGGTGATAATAAGGAGAAATTGAGTCATACACAGCCAGTAGATAATGAAGAAATCAAGTGTGGGGTGCATAGATTGGAGAAGGCATAAATCATTTTTGAAGATAAGGCTTTCATTTTGGAGAATGTGTTTAGATCTCTTATGAAGAATTGTTCACCAAAAGAGTAAGAATGGTTTAACTCTCAAGTGGAAGCACTGAATTCGGTACACTTGAAAAGTTTATTAAGGCTAGAAGAGCCGAAGGAGTACATTTTAAAATAACCCAAGGTGAAGGAGTACTTCATCAAAGATATGGTGTTGTCCACCTTGGTGAATTTCTAAAGGTTTCTCTTACTGATGGGGCAAAACGAGGAACAGAGTCCAAGGAACCAACATTTAGATCACAAGCTTGGCTTTCAGACAGTAACGAGAGTTGAGCTTGGACTCATTAAACCAGAACTAGTTCTTTCTCCCTGCTTTTTAATTATGTTGTTAATTTTATTTATTTTTACTTTTAAGTTTTTAGTTTCTATCTATTTTTTGCTAATTGTGTGGTGATTCATTGGAGCATTGATTTTTTCATGAATAAAAGTAGAAATGAGTGTGTTAATGTGCATAAAAGTGGTTGAGAAAATTGAAAATGTTGTAGGAATTTTGGTGCACACTGCAAAGATCAAATAGTCTCAACTGTGTGCGAAGTGTATTTTTAGTTCTAGAAAGGGGCACTTGGCTGAAACCATTGGTATCAGCCATGTGCTATATCTTTGGCAGTTCACTTCATTTTCTCCTCTTCTCATCTATATTTTCAATACAAACACTCCATTTCTTATGCATTTGCATCAACATTGGCATGGTAAATATGAATCTATCTCATTTAGCTATTTTTGTGTTTTATTTCCTAGTAATTTTATATTTTATGTTATTTTTGTATTTTAATTTATTTTATTGTTGTTTTAGTTTTAATTTATAGTTTATGTTATTATTTTGTTATTTCTAGTTTTATTTTTAATTGTGTTTTGACTTTAGTTTAGTTGTGATGTTTGTTTTTGAATGAAGATAAAAAGTGGACTTAAAGAATAATACTAGAAATAAGTGGGATTAAATAAATATTGTATATAAAGCAACTGTTAAGTAAAGAATTAGTAATATTAAAGGTTAAAGAAAGCGGTAAGCAAAAATATCAAATGAATAAGGCTACGAAATAAAAATATAGTGTGTGTGCTTGTACGTGCATGAATGAATCTGTTAATTAAAAATCTGGGATTTGTATCCACCATTGGCCATTTTTAATGTTCAGCATGTAGTGTTCCTACTGCATGCAAGTTATAAAAGTAGGAAGTTAAAGTGGCCGTAAGCTGATATTGATCAAGAATAGTGATGCAAAGCAAGAATGATAGTATAGACATGGCATGTATATGATTTTAATGGGCATAAATGGTAATTTATATGCATTAGTTTTTATAGGTTATATATGTATGTCTGCTGTAAGTTGTAAGCAAGTTATTATATGGATTTTTCATTTATGAAATTGAATATTGAAAAAACTTTTAACAATACTATTTGTAATAGTAATTGTAATCATCATATTATTTTAAAATCCGATCAATGTATGTACAGTACAGTGGTATAATGGTGTTACACAAAGAAACTTCACAAAGACTAGGAAGGAGATCAATCCAATTCCATGATGATGGAGGTGCAAAGTGGAAGCTGTTGATCAAGACAAGTTCGTGTACTTCACCTAGGATTAACCTTTGACCTTCTTATTGGCTTATGAAGATAATATAGTTTTGGCCATATTATGACACATTTTATATATTATACATATTTTATCAGTATGTGATGCGATTATTGATTATATATGTCTATAAGATGCCATGTAGGGATGATGCATGATATCTAAATAAATAGACATCATAACTTAAAATTAAAAAATCCTTCATTATAGTTTTAAGTCTTATGACACCCATAATTAAAAAATCTATCAAGACTAAGATCACCAAAATGAGGGTTCTGCCAAAGCAAAGGACATTAGGTTATCATAGCAAGAAATTATGGAAAATAATGTTACCCATATGTTTAAAAAGTGGTTAGATTTAATTAGCCTATCAAAATTGTTTTGGGCCTAAGGGCATTAGATGGGATTATAACATTTTGGCACATATGATATGAAAATCCCATAAAGAATCTAAAAGTTACATGAGATGTAATTGGTAATGAGTTATCTACCTAAATAAATTAATTTTAAGTGTCATGCCAAAGCTAACTTAAAATTAAGTGAAATATGGATCTTAGCCCATTAAATCATTATGATTGTTGTAATTAATGTAAAGGCTGAATATTTTAGTAGGAGTTTTAAGAAATACTCCAAAATGAAATTGGTACTAATTTTAATGTTTTACATATTTGTAAATCAATGGAGTTAAATAACACTTCCACATTATCATTGCGATCAGTTCTTGAAAAGGATACGCTAAACGAAAAATGGCACGAACTTACTTGACTGGTTTAAGAGCTTGACGATTATTTTCAAGCAAGAAAGGAAGCTATATGTGCTCGATGACCTTATTCCTAATGTCTCATATGCTGATGCCCTAAAGGTAGTCAAGGATAAACAAAAAAAACATGCTAATAATTATGTTGATGTGGGATGTATTATATTAGCCACGATGTTCCCAAAACTTCAAAAAGATCTAGAGCATATGGAGGCTTATGAGTTAAGTACTTATCTAAAATAAATATTCCAACAACAAGCAAGGCAAGATGGGTATGAGACTACCAAAGCATTGCATTCTTGTAAAATGGCTGAAAGTGCATCAATAAGCTCTTATGTTCTAAAAATGAAAGTCTATATTGATTACCTTGAAAGGATTGGATTTCCCCTCAGTTTAGAGCTAGCCACAGATTTGATCCTTAATTCATTACCTTATAGTTATGACCAGTTTGTTATAAACTATAATATGTATGGAGAAATCCCTTGTTGAGCTGCATACAATGCTAAAAATAGCTGACCAAAGTATTAAGAAAGGCCTAGTTATATTCTTATGGTTAATAAAGGAAAGGGGATAAAAAATGAGGCAAGGGTGAGGCAAAGGAAAAAATTTGCTAGCAAGGCTAAGACACAAGCTGGACCTAAACCTAAGGCGAAAACTTCAAATGAAGGAATTCACTTCCATTACAATGAACAGAGTATTGAGACTACATCCTTAAGTATTTATGTTATAGAATTAATTTATCTACTTCTACTTCCTGGATATTAGATACTAAATTGCATCTCACATTTGTACAAATGTGCAGGGACTCAAAAGAGCAAGCAACTAAAAAAGGGTGAAGTGGACCTGCGAGTTGGAAATGGAGCAAGAGTTATTACTTTAGCTGTAGGCATTTATGAGTTAACTTTGCCCAATAGGCTTTTGTTATTTTTAAACAATTGCCTTTATATTCCTACTTTGAGTATAAATATTATTTCAGTTTCTTATTTGGATTATAAAGGTTTTTCTTTCATTATTAAGAATAAGAAATGCTTTATTTATTATAATGATGTGCTTTATTATATTGTTAAATCATATAATGGCCTTTATGTCCTAAATCTAGAAAGATCCAACAATCAGGATATATATATATATATATATATATATATATATATATAAGATAACTAAAAAGAAATCCAAAGCCAGTGATTTTAATAAAACATATTTATGGCATTGTTGTCTTGGTTATATAAATGAGAAATGCATATCTAAGCTCCATCAAGATGGACTTGTGGAATCATTTGATTTTGAGTTATTTAAAAATTTTAAATCTTGTTTATTAACTAAGATGACAAAGGATCCCTTCACTGGACTTAGTGAAAGGGCCACTGACTTATTAAGCCTTATGTATACTGATGTATATGGCCAATTAAGCATAAATACTAGGGAAGGATTTCAATACTTCATAACTTTCACTGATGATTTCAGTAGATATAATCATATATCATTAATGAAACATAAACATGAATTATTTGAAATGTTCAAAACCTTTCAAAATGAATTTCAAAATCAACATTGTAAAACTATTAATGCACTTTGATATGATCAGGGTGGCGA
Source organism: Excoecaria agallocha (assembly GCA_037975025.1). Classification (NCBI taxonomy): domain Eukaryota; kingdom Viridiplantae; phylum Streptophyta; class Magnoliopsida; order Malpighiales; family Euphorbiaceae; genus Excoecaria; species Excoecaria agallocha. The sequence goes on along the minus strand of CM075807.1, from coordinate 111,556,842 downwards.
GTACTTAAGCCAAAAGTTTGCTGATCATATCAGAAATTATGGAATTATTTCACAACTCCACCAGGGATGCACAATGAAATGATGTTTTCGAAAGGAGGAATCAAACTTTATTAGACATGGTTCGATCGATGATGAGTCAAACAAATCTTCCTTTATCCTTTTAGGGTTATGCATTAGATACAATTACATTCACTCTAAATCGAGGTCATCTAGACTGGTTAAAAAGACACCATATAAGATATAAACCAAGAAAACTCCTAGTTTGTCTTTTCTAAAGAATTAGGGTTGTGAGTCTTATGTCAAACAACAAGTCTTGAATTAGTTAGCACCAAAATCTAATAAATGCCTTTTACAGGATGTCCTAAAGTAACTAAAACATATTGCTTTTATAATACCTTTGAGATCAAAGTGTTTGTTGCTCGAAATGGCGTCTTTCTAGAAAAGGAATTTATTTATAAAAGAACTAGTGGGAGTAAAATAGAACTCGAAGAAGTTTAAGAACCACAAGATAGAAAAGAACCATCGATGAAAACTCAACAAGTTTCACAAATAGTTTTGGAACATGTACAAGTTACACAAGTACCATGTAGATATGATAGAACATGACACCAACTCAAGAGATATGGATTTCTCATAACAGATAGTTATGAGGTAATACTCATGGATCAAGATGAGCCTAATACCTATCAAAATGCTATGTCAAGTTTAGATTCTAAGAAATGGCCAAAGGTCACTAAATCGAAAATGTAATCCATATGTCATAATCAAATTTTGAACTTGATTAATCCACCTAAAGGAATTAAAACCATTAGGTGCAAATGGTTTTTCAAGAAGAAAAATGACATGGATAGGAAAGTACATACCTTTAAAGCAAAATTTGTTGCAAAAGGTTTCAAACAAACTTATGGTATTTATTATAATGACACTTTTTCACCAGTTGCAATGCTTAAATCAATAAGGATTCTTATTGCCATTGTTGCATATTATGACTATAAGATATGAAAAATGGATGTCAAAATAGTATTTCTTAATGGAAACTCACTTAGACACAACCTAAAGGTTTTATCCATCCTGAGAATTCTAGAAAGGTGTGAAAGCTGCAAAGATCCATTTATGGATTGAATCAAGCTTTTCGAAGCTAGAATCTTCATTTTGTTGAAATAGTCAAAGAGTTTGGATTTATAAAAAATGAAGATGAACCTTGTGTGTATAACAAGGTTAGTGGGTGTGCAGTAATGTTTCTTATCCTGTATGTTGATGACATATTACTCATTGGAAATAATATCCCTATATTGCAAAAGACCAAAATTTGGTTAGGGATATATTTTTCAATGAAAGATTTAGGTGAAGTTGCTTACATCCTTAGGATTAAGATTTATAAGGATAGATTTAAAATGATAATTGGAATGAGTCAAAGTACTTATATAGATAAAGTGCCAAATAAGTTCAACTTGAAAAATTTTAAAAGAAGATTTTTGCTAATGACTCATGGCATTAATCTTAGCAAGAGTTAATGTCCTTCGACATCTGATGAGCAAAACCATATAAGCATGGTCCTTTATGCTTAGACTATAGAATCTATCATGTATGCCAGATTATACACTAGACTGGACATTTTATATGTATTGAGTATGACATGAAGATACCAGTCAGATCTTGGTGAAAGTCATTGGATAGCTATAAAGAATATCTTTAAGTACTTGAAAAGAACTAAAAATGCATTCTTAGTGTATGGAGGATTGGAAGATGAGCTAGTAGTAAATGTTTACACAGATACAAGCTTTCAATCTATCAAAGATAACAGTAGATCGCAGTCAGGATATGTGTTTGCATTAAATGGAGGTGTTGTTAGCTAGAAAGTTCTAACTAAAGCACTATCAATGATTCTTTAATAGAAGCTAAGTATATAGTACCATCAAATGCAACTAAGGAAATAGTATGGATCAAGAAATTCATTGCTAAACTAGGAGTAGTTCCTAGTATCACAAATCCTATAGACCATTACTATGACAATAATGGTGATATAACACAGACCAAAGAGCCTAGATCCATTAGAGATCCAAACATATACTCATGTGTTTTCATCTTATTCATAAAATTATTGAAAGAAGAGATGTCAAGATATGCAAAGTACCAAAAGATAATAACATTTTTGATGCGCTTATAAAGGCTCTCCCAAAAGCCAAACATGATGGTCATACTAGGCCAATGGGTATTAGACATTTAAATGATTAAGCCTAGTGTAAATGGGAGATTGTTAGTGGTTATGCCTCAGGCCAAACATTTAGACCTTTATGTATCATCACATTTTATTTTATAAAATTGAGTTTTCTTCACATTAATATATTGTTGGCATGTTATATTATAACAATGTTTATAAATAGTTATCTAATGTTATTTTAACTATCCCTAGTCATTTATCATTAAAGAAATAATGATAAACTAAGACTAGTATAGGTTTGATTGATAATCATAGGATGATTATATATGGTGATATAAGTCAAACTTATAAATACTTATTAAAGAATAGGATACTAAATAGATCCACTATGAGATATTACATAGGTTTATGTTATTAGTACTCTCATAATAGTTATGTTATCGATCTTTAGACCTAAGATTATCACAGTATCTTACATAAAGAGTATTATATTTTGACATAATCAAACATTATCTTTAATTGAATAATCATTAAGGTTATGATTGGACATTATAAAAATCATGTAGAGGACAATGAATAATCAACATGGAATTTATCCCTCTCTTATGAGAGAGATATCTATTGGGCCCTTCGATAAGTAAAACTGAGGCATGTATGGCCATGCTTAAATGAATTGATTGAGTGATCAATGTTATTTGATATTATCAATATACTTAGTGATCGAGAAATTATATGTTTGAACTATATAAGTTTCATATGGACCACAACTTATGTTCAAACAGGTATCATGTGACAAAGGGATTATAACTTGTTCTATTGGATTAAAATACAATTATCGATATTCATATTATTTAGGCAGTGATAGTGTCATACAAGAACCCGCTTATAAATTATAGGCCCATGATGGGATTAGGGCCTACTGCCAACATAATATGAATCTATTAGGTTTTATTCGGCCATTTTGAATTTTAATTTAAAATAAATAAAATTCAAAATAAAAGTTTGAAGATAAAATTATAATTTTTATTATTTAAATAAGAAATAAAGTATTTATTATTTTAAAAAGAAAATATGTGTTGGGAATTTTCTCTCTCCAAAATTAGGTTTAAGTTACCATATATATATATATAATGATATTTATGTGTTTTAAAAACTCTAATGATACATTAAAAAGTTGTAGCTATCTTTTTGAGTGTTAAGAGAAAAGTATTTATTTTCCATAACCTTGAAAATAGAATAGAAAATAAAACCCAAGGCACCAAAGAAGGGAGCTAGCAGTCTGAGCAAAAGTATTTATTTTCCATAACCTTGAAAATCGAATAGAAAATAAAACCCAAGGCACCAAAGAAGGGAGCTAGCAGTCTGAGCAATTCCAATCATCACATTCAAGTGTGGATACTGATAGAAGGTGTTCATTTCATGTGAGGCAGCACCTAAAAAATCATTTTTTTATGCTTCAAAAGGTTGGTAATCATTCATCTTCATCCTTCTTGAATCAATTGGATCGTATGGATCCTAGTGGGTTTCATTATTTTGTTGTATTTTTTTATTTATTCCATTGAAACCCAATAGTGGCTCTGATGGCTAAGGTATAGGCTGCTCCTAGTCTGAGACGTCTACTGTATGGGGAAGCTCGGGTAGGCAAAAAGCCCATTGGGTCTCCTATAATGTGAGTGATCTTTATATTTTAGGATGACCATACTATTGTGCAATCATACTCATAATCCTAGCAGCTATCAAATCAATATATATCCTCATCCAAAAGCTCACCGAAAGTAGTGGCATCTATCCCTAGATGGCTAATCGGGTGCTTTTTTCCATCACGAGATGATAGGGAGCCCTTAGTAAGGTCATCCTAACCTAATGTAGTTTCTTAATTGACCTCTCCATTATCAACACTCCCTCCCCTGTTAGAAGTGCCATAGAATCTACAAAACTTTTATGGTTGTATTGTATATGAAGTTCGCCTAACTCTAAAAGTAATAACCCTATACTCCTTATCAGGTCTCTAAAATTTATGGTACTATATAATAGACAAGGACTCATAAATGATCTCAGGGTATGTCAAATACGCTAGTTCAAAGAAATAAGTCCAACCTACTACTGCTAATAAAGCCTTCATATCCTCAATCATATCTATCTACTTGAGGAAGAAGAGTGACATAACTAGCTTTGAACTGTACCCGTAATAAGGTTCAATATTTGTGCCTGTGATCGGGCATCATCCAAGTGGGTGCTGGTGGTGCAGCTGGCAACTGAGGAGGCTTACGTCTAGGTGGCATCTGTAAAGAGCAAATATTAACAGTCAACTCATACAAAAATTTTAAAAACCAAGATATATTCCTTTGTAAGGCTATCACAGATGTGAATTGTGACTTATTTTAAAGAAATTTTAGCAGCATTTGGGCTTAAATTTAAGCTAACCGACTTGAACATAAATGCTTGCAAACATGTCACAATTTAAATCAAACTTAAACCTATCATCAGGTATTCTAGCAAACATGCCATACATAATATATACTTTAATATATCCTAAAATAGTGGTAGCAAAAGGAATTTGATTTTAAAGCTATATTACCAACTTTAAAAATTAATCTATGTTTGTTTCTGCAAAAATAAAAATAAAAAATCAACAGTATTTCAGCTAGGACATGCCCATCTTTCTACAAATAAGAACAAGTTTTCACAACAATAGGTCGAGGCTTCAAACAAAATAATCATAAATATTGATTTTAGCACATAGATGCAGTTATAATTCACACATTGGTCATGAACTAAATATCAAAATGGTCTTTAAAAACTTAAAATCAACTAATGTAATTAATTTTAATTTTAATATTTTTAATAACTATGCATTTTATAATTTTAAAGCTAAAAAAATAATAACTTTGAATCATGGTTTACTGTTACACTGTTTTGACGTTATAGGGACTTTTAAAAGACATAAAATTAAGATTGTATAATTCCTACAGAATTCAAGTCACAAACACATAAAACACATTTACAACACACATTTGTATCAAAAAAAAGTACCAAAAATTCAAGAAATAGAGAAAAGATAAAGAAAACTAACCTTTGAGGCATCAATGGAACTCTCGATGAAACTTAATAAAAATTAAACCTTGAGGTGCATGCCTTTTTGGGGGATTGATTTGACACAACAACATGAAAGATGTGCAAAAAAGAAAGGGAAATGAATAAAAAATCGAGGGTGACAGGCATCATAAGAAGAATGGGAAAGAAAGAAGAAATACAGGAAGAAGAAGAAGAAGAAGTAGAAAAAGAAAAGGCCTAGAATTTAAATCCCAACATGACAGATGGGCTATCTATGGATCATAACAAGCAATAGACATAGGTCCCTTCTCGTAACTCATTCAAAATTTGCCCATTCCTTATTTTTGGTGCCAAAGGTCAATGAATGCATATGTAATACGTATTTCAACATATGTACCTCGGAATGGCATATAAAATTTAGTTTTTAAACCTTAAAATTACCATTACCATTATTATTATTATTATTATTATTATTATTATTATTCACATTTTATCATTACTACCATTTTATCATTAATTTTTCTACCCTTTTTTTTGGCAAAAAGTGCAAATCAGCCCCAAAAGTTTGGCAAAAACTGTAATTCAATCCCTAAAGTTTAATTTAGTGCAATGTTAGCTCTAATATTTCAAAATTAGAATAATTTGGCCCTTAAAATGATGGCTTCATCAATTTAACCATCCTTCTATCTATTGACTATTGATGTGGCAAAACAAATGACATATGACACTTAGAGATTGGACACATGTCTGCTGATGTATCCTTTTTTAACCATCTCATATCCTATATGTCAAATCCTGAAGTGCCACATATCATCCATGTCACCACATCAGTGGTCAACAATCAAAAGACTGTTAAATTGATGTAGCCATAATTTTAGAAGGGTAGATTGCCTTAATTTTGAAACATTAGAGGTGACATTACAACAAATTAAACTTTAGGGGCTGAATTACACTTTTGCTAAACTTTAGGGGGTGATTTGCACCTTCGGCCTTTTTTTTTCATCCTTTCTTTTCTTTTTTAGTATTATTGTTATCATTTAAAAAGCTCCATGAATGCTTGAGCTCGACCCTTACTGGTGCAAACCTTGGATCTCTTCTCTTGTAAATATTATCAAAACAAATGTAAAGAACTATGTATGTGAAATGCATAGGCCCTGTAAAACTATGGAGAAATAACTCATCTAAGTGAACTAGGGGTGAGTGATGGGCTGGCCATTACTCACTTGAAGAGCCGTGCACATCCCTTATAGTGCACTTATAAATAGGGCTCAAAATTTTAACCACTTGTGTATCAAACTTCTTGGCTGGCTGGTCAAATTTTTTCATTAGGTAATCTGTCTTCTTTTCTTTTTCCTTTCCATTTATTATTATTATTTATTATTTTCTTCTTTTTTCTTTTATTTTTGCATTGTAATCCCAATATTTTCATCATGTCGACATTAGTTATTCAGAAATTGCACAGACTTTTAGACAATCTTAAAACTTGGGAAACCTCTATTATAGCCTCCTATTCCAATTTAAAATTCTTAAAGAGGCTTAAACTTAACACCAACCTTCTATTAGTTGCTACTCGACACTGGCACCCTGAATTTCATGTCTTTGGATTTACCCATCAAAAACTATTCCTTTAATTGAGGAATTTTCTATGATCATCAATACAAGATTCTCTCATGGTACATTACCCTGTGTTCCAAACTATGTGCTAAATTACCCGAGGGAAGTAATGCAAGCTTTAAGAATCTTACCATCAGCAGCTACCAGGTTAGTGCACCAAGGCAGTTCCTTTTCACTTGGAATTCTGATTGAGCCACTAGATGACTTGTCTGATATGCCTACTTTCCATACTAGCATTATTTTGCTAATTGCCTTGCTCAATTCTTTACATTGACCTCAAATGGCTTGATCAATGATTATTGACTATTCAACTTTGCTGAAAGCATATGTAATGGAATGACCCTATTTCCCCTTATTCCAGTAAAAACTATCCTTGATTTAGATGCAATTAATGATGACACTACTTCTCTTCTATCTAGAAGTCCTTATTGCTTCAGGTAACCATAGTCAATATTTTGAAGGTAGTATGCCCCTTATGAGTTTTCACATTATCTTTCCTTGGTAGGAAATGCATCCTTTTTAGATTTTCACATATCCTTGTACCTTATTTTTGCTTGAGATAATTTAAACTCATCCTTGTAGCTCTTTTTTTATGTATGGTTACAAGAGAAACTAAAGTCATTATTAAAACCTTCTCCAATGGTGATTAGGACACACTCTCTTAGACATTTTCTTCTTAGATAGCAACTATATCAATTTGATTCTCCTTATAGGGGTGTTGTATGGTTAGCCATAGTGGCAAATAGCGATATTAGATTTATATGCCTGTGGTTGACTTTTTATTCTTTGACTCAGGATGGGCATTTTAGATGCATACCACTATACAGTTTATATAGAGCCACCTTCTTCATTGTAACTCATTGCACACGATAATTTGGAGAATGATAAGGTATTGTGAGATGCCTATTATCTTTTTAGGGCAACATTTTATATATTGCCTTCAAATCTAGTTATCTTTATCTTTAGGCATAATTGTCAGTGAAGACCAACATCCTAATGATTGAAGATTACAATTTTACGACTTCAGTTGAGCACAAAAGGTTGATTGCTAGCCCTACAGTTGATAATAGAGCGAATTGGCTGAGGCATCATAATGGCTAGGTTAGTAGAAGATAGATAGTAGATTACAAATATGTAGAAAAGAAATTAACTGCTACTTTTTATATAAAACTTGACATCTTTTGAATATGCAAAATAAACTACTTTACTTATATTAATATGCCATTGCATAAAATGCATACATTTTGATTTGATTTCATTACACGTGATCATTGGTATTATTATATCTTTAAAGCATCAAGATCCTATTATTAATCAGCCCTCTTGGGTTTTCATGATTGAACATTTTCACTTAGCCCTTAATTTTTGCCTAGGATGCCTTTTTTCAATTTTCACCATGATGAGGCGTCCAATTTCAGCAATTTTGCCTTTTTTTCAATTTTTAACCTATAGGGATATATTCTCTTTTTTTGATTTTAATCTCAACCATGGAACCTTTCCAATCTATTGATGTTAATTGGCTCCCTAAACTCATTTCCATAATTATCAATTAAAATCACCACTTTTTTTTATAATAACTTTTTCAACATGAGGGGGCCTTCCTAAGTGAGCCTAAATTTGCCACGACAATTAAGGACACCTAGTCTTATCTATTTAAAAACCAAATCACCTTTTTTCATAAGGTTTTTTCTAACTTTTTTCTAAATGAATGGGCTAGACTTTTCTGATAGATCTGATTATGACAATAAGCCCGCATCTGATCCTAATATAGCAAGTTTAACTATAACAACCTTTATTATGCCAATTATACTTTTAATAATTTGGCTTTTAATGCTACCTTCAAGCATTGAAGTTCAACCTCTATAGGTAACACTACTTCTGTTCCATATGCCAAAGAGAATGGTGTAGCACTTGTCAATGTTCTAACAATGGTTCTATAACCCTATAGAGTGAAGAGTAACTTTTCTGGGTAATCTTTATATGTTTGCACCATCTTGGATAGTATCCTCTTCACATTAGATTAAGGTCAATAAAGAGAAGACTTCTAATGTTGGCTACCATAGTTTTTGAGCATGTGTTTGTTTAGGCTTGGAACTGCACTCCGTAATCAGACACGACGTGATATGAAAGACCATATCTACATATCAAATGTCATTCAATGAATTTGGCCATTTCATAGGCACCCAAACTTTTAAAGTACTTAGCTTTAACCCTTTTTGGTCAAATAATCAATGGCGACTACAATGTACTTATGCCTATTTGAAGCTGTTTGATGTATTTCTCCTATAATATCAATTCCCTAAGCTACAAATGGCTATAGAGATGTAAGGTTGCATAATTCTAAAACTGATAGGTGTCTTAAGTCTGCATAATACTCATATAAATGACATTGCTTTACATATCTAGAACAATCTGCATCCATTGTGAGCTAAAAGAACCTATGGTGCATGATTTCTTTACCAATGCTAAGCCATTTATATGAGCACTAAAAACACTATTATGTGTTTCCTCCATAACCTTCATAACTTTTTTTCTCATCTAAGAACCTTAGCTGGATGCCGTCAAGTTATTTTTTGTAAAATATTCCATCCATGCTGATGAACTAAGTGGATAGCTTATGGATCGTACTTTGATTTTTTTCACTAGCTTTTTCCATGAATATTGACCCCTTTAAGTAATTCTGAATATCATAATACCATAGCTTACCATAAGTAATTTCAACATCTAGTATATGCTCAGTTTTAAACCATCGCTTATATGAATTGGAAATTAGTACTGGCGTCATAGCTACCCCTTTCGAATTATCCCATATGGAAACTAGAGTAGCAAGGGCATCAGCCAATTGATTCTTATTTCTGGGCATATAACCAAAGGTATATATCTTAAACTGACTGTTTAATATCTTCAAGCACTTTATTTATGATAACAATCATTCTTCTTTAATAGACCATTCACTTTGAACTTGATGAATTACAAACAATGAGTCTCTAAAAACTTATGCAATTTTTACCCCCTCGGCTAACTACGTTTCCAATTTGTTAATGTAGGCTTTATATTTAGCTTCATTGTTGGTGGCCTTATATCTTAATTTTTGGCTAAAGGGAGCTTTTCAATATTTAAAATTACAAGAACAATCCCTACTCTAAGTTTCTTATTGTTAAAAGCTCCATCAAAGTACATCTACCATGCCTGCATCATAATAGCCATAACATCTTTATCAAGAAATTCATATTTAACCAGATCCTCATCAAGGGGGTATTTAGCCAAAAATTTTGCTACAATATGCCCTTTAATATTTTTTCTAGTGATGTATTCAATGTCAAACTTTTACAACAACACCAATAATCTTCCCATCTTCCCTAACAAAAAGGGTGCTTCTTGGAGATACTTAAGAGGATTATGTTTGGCAGCCATTTTCACTTTTTAAGAATGAAAATAATGCCTTAATTTTTTTAGAAGCTTAGATTACTGCTAGATAAATATTTTCAACCTCTAAATATTTAGCTTCATAAAGAAAAAACTTCTTTATGAGATAATAGATTGCAAATTTAACCTTAAATTCACCTTCTTGATCCATCATGGTGCCCACAAAGCTTTCCTCTATTACAAAGTACAAAATTAAAGGCTTTGACAGTTATGGTGGTTGTAGAACTGAAAGGTGAAAATGGTATTCCCTAATGGTTTCGAAGGCTTTTTTTTGGCAATCATAATTCCATTTAACCAGCTAATTCTTTCTAAAAAGCTTGAAGATTGGCTCACAAATTGAGGTGAGCTTAATGATGAATCGACAGATATACTAAAGTCTACCTAATAACCCTCTGACTTCTTTCTCCTTCTGAAGTATTGGCATTTCTCTTATTGTTTTGACTTTGTCAGCATCCACTTTGATTCCCTTCTGGCTTACTATATGACTAGTAACTCCAAATATGTATTTCTTAGGATAAAGTAGAGGTTATACCTGTCAATTTTTTGAAATGACTTCTTTAAAGTTTTAAAGTAACCCTATCTGGTTGCTAACTTAATTATCATATCATCTATGTATACCTCTACTTATTTGTGAATCAAGTCATCAAAGATCTTGGTAACCATCAACTGATAAATGGCACCTACATCTTTCAACCCAAAGGGCACCATCTTGTAATAAAGGTTCCCCACTCTAGAATAAAAGTTATCATAATTTGATTTACAATTTCATTGAGAATCTGATCGTATCTAGTATATCCATCAATAAACATGTACATACTACACATGGCAGCATTGTCCACCAAAATGTTTATGTGAGGTAAGGGAAAGTCATCCTTCACATAGGCTTTGTTCAAATCTTAATAATCAACACACATAAAAACCCTTGCATCATTTTTGGCTACAAGAACGATGTTGGCCAGTCAAGTATAATACTGGATTTTTACTAGGAACTTGGCTTTAATCTGTTTACCCACCTCTTCCTTAACCTTTTCTACCCATTCAACTTTAAGCCTTCTAAGCTTTTATTTAACTGGCTTGTAAACCAAATATATAGGAATGGCGTGTTTAGCAACTTCATGATCAATCCCAGGCATATCTTTATAGGTCCAAGTAAAGAATTTTTCATATTTTTTTAATATGGTATGAAAAATGGAGTGGTATTCATTAAGTTAATCTCATATATAAATAATTTATGATCATGATCATGTATAGCGAAATCATGAGAAATATGTACACCCTACTCTCACCCATATATCCATACATATACAAAGATATTAATTAGATATACACATATATCTATTAATCCAAAATCATTTACTCAAACAATAATAACTCTAAATATAAATGCCAGGCATTAAATATAAAATCGTTCTACCTCAATTTATGCGATCCCAGTATCTTTATGTACATGCCATTCAAAATTTCTTCTTCATATCCCAAAATCTCTTGTTCCCGCATGCAGTCAACAACCGCATGCTAAGCAACCATGTGCATAATGGTGGATACAACTACTCAAAATTTCATTCAATTAAATTTTTATTTATTCTTCATTTTAATTCCTTCGACCTTCTTTACTTTTCTTTATCCTTATAATATATATTTTTTTCTTATTTGATTTCATTTCTTTCCTCACTAAATAGAAGTTGCAAATTAAATCCTTGTAATCTCTTTCTATCATATAACTCCATGATTTATTCTTAATATACTCATAATTTACTTTAAATATCTTTATCACTTATTCTTTCTAATTAATTTCTCAATTTCCCCGAAATTGACTTTTTCTTAACTTAACCAATTTTGATCACAATTTTGACTGGATTAACTTCCTTTGGCCTTTAATTTAAATTAAATGCATAAATTGCAAATTTATACCCTAAAATTTGTCTCATGGTGGTGAATTATATTTCGATCCTTAAGATTTTTACTATTGATGATTTTGTCCTTCTTAACTTGTCTATTCAATTTAATTTTCTTAATTGCTATATTAATATTCAAATTTACAATTTTCTCTAATTAACTTACATTTTGACTCATTTGGCTTTATTTGACTTTTACTTAATTTCCAATGCTCAAATTACATTTTTAATTCTTTGAATTTCTCAAAGATGACAAATTCACAATTTAGTTCCTTAACTTTTAACTAACTACATTTTTATCCCTTTTGTCTTATTTAACTATTTTAACATTTTTATTCACTATTTTTGCTTTAATTGATCAATTTACCCTTATTTATCACATAATTATAATTTTGCCCTTATTTATCTCATTGATATTATTTTTCACATTATTTATCGTTTAATTAAATTTATGGCATCCAAGTTATCATATTTACTTTTATTTCCAGTTTCATACAATATTTACCATTTTGCTCCTAGTCGTGGACAACCACGAACTGGATAAACAGGACGTAAATACGGTGTACTAGGGGGATCCCACCACTAGGTGTGACACCAAAATTCCAGTTCTGATACATATAATAAGCCAGCTATCCAATCTCATATATCAGTCATTTCTTATGACAAATATCATATAAACTCATGGTATCCCGCGGAATAAATTTCTATGGCTAGCCATACTATTTAAGAACTGGATTTCCCACTAACACTAAGGGTATCATTAAATTTTCATTTCTTATCACACTTATGCATTATTATTTTTATTTATTATTCTATTTTAGTCATATCATATTCTTAACATATTCAATTAAGCTCATCCATCATGCATTCATCACATAAAAGCTCATTATCAGATAACTGTGAATAATTTATAAAATTTACTTATATTCATCATACGGCATCAATAGATTTTTCTTTCCATTTATGAATTGTTTATCTTTCTAATTTCATATCATACAAAATTTTCTATTCATTTATAGTCATTTCATGGTGAAATAACTACTCATAATAAATCCCAAATTTCATTAACTTTTACATTATGTAATTATAATGTAATTAGGGTCCTTACTTATTATATTTTCACTCAGCTAACAATATTACATTTCTTATGTTTTATTTTACCTAATTATTATTAATTGTTCAACTAAACATTATTTATACATTTTACATCCCCTTATATATTTCGGCCCTTATATATATTTTTCGGCCATTATTTCCTTGTATCTTATATTACTTAATTTTTTTATTAAATACTTTAAATAAGTTAACCTATTCTGTTATATTAATTATAGGTGTCTAATTCAATCATTAGGTAATCTAGTACTTTTAATTTGTTTTTCTTACATTACTTATATTCATCTTACATTAATTTATCACATTATTTATAAAATTTACTCATATTCATCATTATATTCTATATATAATTTCATACCCATATATTATCTTTAACTTAATTCCATCACAACATATATCTTTATCATTAGGATGTTATATTTGCACTTAATTCCTAATAAATCACCATATTTCATTTAAGACTTTCATGGGCATCATTAGGCATCAATTAGCTTTCCAACTAATTGCTTGATTTCTTCTTTTATTCTCATCTATCTATTATTATCTCAAATTATTTCTCATTATGTCTTAAATTTATATAGTTACCTAATATAAAATTTACCATATAATTCCAAATTAAATAAAATTAAGGGTAGTTTGTACCTACATACCCGTTAGCATCGATCTTCACATTTTTTTCTACATTTTATCATCATTGGGATCGCCGAACCGGTCGTCGGAGCTTTGTCGGAGGCTTGCAGGAAAGACACCGACGGTGTCCACTTGAAGATCTAGGCCCAGGGATTCCACGGTGGGTGATCACGCGCTCCATCATACTCAATTTTGACCGGGATCTAACAAAAACTGTCGGTCAATCCTTCTCTCCGATCTACACTGGCAAAAAAGGAGGAACGACATACATCGAAGGCACCATTTCAGCCTAAAAATCCCATCAGTGCCATCAACCCTCTCAACCACCGTTGAGAATCACCGAAAAGAAGAAAGAGAGGGGAGCTAGGTGGTAGAAGGAACTGAGAGGAACGAAACGGTGCCACCGACAGGGACGATAGCTGAGAAGACCAGAGAAGGTAGCAGCGGCACGACGATCTAAACCCGAGCTTCCTCATCGGTGGCGTGGCAAGGCGACAATGCCAACTCTATTTTTCCCCTTCCCTTTTCATGGTCTGCTCCCACGATTTCTTCTCCCTTTTTTATGTGGTCTAAATAGTTCTTCTAGAAATTCTTAAAATATCTACCATTATTATTAAAATATCTATTATTATTATTATTATTATTAATTTTCATAATATATTTTAATTAACAATTATTAAATTAAAATACAAAAGTAATGCTAATTTATATCGGATTCTTAATAATTGATCCTTGCAAACTAATACCAAAAGGTATTACTCACCAACTATAATCAATTCAAGTTTTGGGGCGTTACAAAATATCACATAAGTAAGCAAAGTTATTCATATTATTAACATAACCAGTGCTACATACATCATTATTAAAAAGTTCAGATAATAAAAAGTATATCTATGAAAGGATCCTCATCTACTATGAGTGATACAGGTGTTGTAACTGATGCTTCTCAACTCTCTATACACAACAGAAACTCTTTATCTACCTCCTAGGTAATTTTTAGAACATTTTCCTTAAACTTAAGTACTGGTTCTTCAAACTCCACTTTTTCCTTTCATTTTACCCTGGTGGCCAATAGATTGGGTGTAACAATCTCCTCTGGGACTTCATAATCCCATTCAAAATGTTGTATCACGATTTCTTCATCCTGAAAACCTTAAACTAGCTTGATAACTCTTCTCGAGCAGTCAAATACATCACTAAGTATTTCAAACCTCAGGATGACTTTACCTTTGATCAACTATGGCTTTGCCTTCCTATAGTAGTTGCATTTTGGAGAAGCTGGCATAAAACTATCCAGGATATGAGGTATCTCAATTGACTTCACTCTAAACTCACCCTTTTTATCTGTTGTAGTATAACATAAGCCCTTCTTATCGTGCTGGTCCCTTATATTGACTACAAGTTATGGCCTTTGCAAATCTTTTCCTAATTTAGCACCTAGCAAGAAATGCATTCTCTTCATCATATTAATAGGCTGAAGGCTTTTCACTAAACTAATATCTTTGTCGGCATCAACTACTAGTACGTGAAAAATACTAAAAGATTAAGTGGATATTCCTAAAATAGAGACTTGATTTTCTATAGCTGGCTTTATTATAACCACCTGACCTTTGTGTGGTATCTTTGTCATCTGGTGTAGTGTGGATGGAACTACTCCAAGCTTATAGAACCAATGACTCCCCAACAACACTGAAAAACTAGCTAGGATTGGTAATACTACAAATTATGTTTCTATTACAATTGACCTTATTTTTACAATCGCCTTGAAATAATTGCTGCGTATTTTCGAGAATTATCATAAGTTGCAATAGTTAAATCAGAATTGCTTAACATAGCTTTATTCAAACCAAAGATAAGAACTACTACTAATTGGTAAACGTTGATTAAAGAACCATCATCAACCATTATGCAAGTTGTATGTTTGCCATTAACCTGAGCTTTTTTATATATAGCACAATTATGATTACAACCCTCAATAGATAGGTCTGCATCAGTGTAAATGACACTATGCGTTCGATATGCAGATTGACATACAGGACCTCCTGGGTGGTTCACCTTAGACTTTAACATGCCTCAAGTCCCACATAAGACATTAAAGGTTGCCTTCTATGAGGTTTTCTCTATACGGGCATCTTGGAGCATCATCATCCTTAGCTCCTCCACCTCGTGGACACCTAGAAGCATCGAGCTTGAATGCACCTCCACCATCAGTGCCACCTTCTCCTGTATAGGCTCCAGTGGTTGCTCCTTCAGATGACATCTCCTAAAGGTTGATAGCCATAAAGGAAACTCAGAGGGCTATAATCACAGCAGTACGATCACTCCAAGCCTTGCCAATAACTATTCACACTCTACAGATAGAGGTTTAGAGCCTTAGGGCAGTCATGTAGGCTGCAAGGCATAGATTTATGAGTCCTTATAAGTAATCGATGACTCTATCACCTAGCTTCGAGACTCTATCATGTATCGAGGTTGAAGTCCTGGGAGCTAGATAGGATGTAGTCGAGATAGATGAGCAGCTGAGGCAGTACATCGAGTACCTGAGGGGAGATGTGATGAGATATTTAAAGAGTCACTCTAGGGCAGTCTGCAAGGTAGGATAGGGGTCAAAGAGATTGGTAGGGGTTATAGCATAGGCATTATAGTCAATGACATTTGCGATCCTAGGGTTAAGATTTATATTCAAGCAGGCAGAAGAGCAGTCGTCTTCAGCACCACAGGCTATGGCACCAGCTTGACCTTCTAGACCACCAGTCTATAAATCGCCATCAGGGCTAGCATATCATAGAGCTCCTGGACAGGGCCATCTTAATGACACCATTTTATTTTATATTGAAGGAGTCTTTATTTTATTTAAAATTTTGATGTATATAAGTGGAGTTGTAAATAACTTACTTTATTTTATTATGTTATTTGTATATTTTATTTCACTTATTATACTTGAAAAAAAAAGTAACGATCAAAAGATGACCAATATGTAACCACACTATGACAAGACATAAACAATAAAGCAAAAATGTAAGGAAAAAGAGAAAGAACTAATAAAAATAACAAAAAAGATGCAAAATAATGATAAAAAGATCAACAAAAAGTATGCTAACATTTAACACTTTTTCATGACGAGTACCTTGAGCCCACATTAGGGGGCATATGTTTGTTCATCCAACAAAGACTCACCATAAAAAATGCAAATATTTGCATACCTTGAAAGATTTTTTTGTATCTTATGGATACATCCATCATGTGCCAAACCCATCTTTACTATTCATTGGAGTAATTTATATCCCAATCCAAGCATAGCAGAAGTTATAAGGCTAATGTTGACAACAAAGAATCATTGAACAAAGACCAAATATGGAGGAACGATCAACCATTCTCATGATGATGATGGTTTTCCTTATATTGGAGATAACTTAAAAATTAATGACATCTTACAGGTGCACATTTGATAGAAGGATTTCGAGCATGCTAATGATGTCTAGCAAACACACATCTATCAAAAACCTCCCTAGTAGATAGATGTACTTTTCAAAAGTATCCCTAGCTGCTAGACGTATACCTTTCAAAGGTCATGCATCGTAAACACTCACAAATAGGTTGGATGAGAAATACCATTATCAAATATTAACTTAATCACTTTACTTGATATTATAGGTCTTCTTCAACCTTAATCAAGTATAGCAAGTTACCTTGATCAAGCATGTCCTAAGCACTAATCAAATCCAACCACAGTATCCTGGTTCTGCACGCCCCAGGTGCTAACCAAACATACTTAAAGAACATTGATTCTGTATACCCCAGGTGCTAATTAGTCATCTTTTAAGTTTTCTCAATTTTGCATGCCCCAAGCACTAATCAGATGCATTCAAAATAACCTGATTCTACATACCTCAAGCACCAATCAAGAAAAAATAACTTTTCTTATCCCAATTCTACATGCCTCAGGAGCTAATTAGATAAATGGAGACTTGGTGCCTTCAATTGAGTTAGTCTCAAGTCTTCATTTTGCATGCCCTAGGCACTAATCAAGCAAAACTTTTATTGTCTCAATTTTGCTTACTCCAGGCACTAATTGAACAACTGGAGACTTACCGCCTTTAATGGAGTTAAGCTTCAAACCCTAATTTTGTATGCCCTAAGTGCTAATCAAGAATTCCAAGCAATAAATCAACTAAGAGATCCGCTGCCTCAGGTATGCATCTTTTTCCTTTTACTCAAAATTTTGGCTCACTTTGGCACCAGTGCACCAGCTTCATAAAATTAGGGATAGTTGTAGACACCATGACTCAAGGTAGCCTAGATTAAGGATACTTGATGATAAGAAAATAACATATTACTAATAGCAGGATTGGGTCTCGGAGCTCTGATCATAAATCCTCATTGTTTCTCAAAAAACTTTTATAATTTTATGAATATTTTTGGAGTTTCTAACAAAATGTGCATAACGACTCAATTTTGGGCCTATAGTGGTGACAAACGGCCGTCTATATGGCCTGAACTAGGGTTATTTTAGTCAAATCTCGATCTTAGTGATGAGGGATGGCCATCTCTCATTGAGGGATGCCTGTCCCTCACTCGTAAACCAAATTTCCCATATTTTTGTGTTTTCAAAAAAGGTAGTTATGATTTTTATGGGTTAAGGCCAGATTTTCAGCATTTTAACCCTAATTTTGAAGGAATTTGAGTTGGATTTCAACTCAAATTCCTACTTGGGTATAAAATCTTTTTTTTTTAGGGTTTTGAAAGGGGGAATGATGCTTGAAAGAGCAACCATTTAGAGAAAAAAGAAAAGTTTCTTTTTCTCTCTAAAAAAATTAAGCTCTACAATTCTAGCAAAACACACTATAAAAATGATTTTTTATAATCATCTTTAGGATCAAGGAACATTAATCGGAGCAAGAGATCTAGACTATAAATTTCATAGAGTCAAAACATCTCCTAAGGGTAATATTCTAAGCCCATTTTCCATTTTCTCTCTCTAGATTTTTTTTACACATGATTATTGATTTTCTCTACTTGCCTATATGCTTTAATTATTTCATTTGAATGATATGCATGCTTACTGTAAATTTATTTCATTTCTAGATCATTTAAATTGTTAGGGGCATGTTAATAATGTGTTGAGCATGGTCTTCTTCCATCGTTACTCTATTTAAGCTTTTATTTTGTTCTTTTAATCCTTTATGCATATAGTATTTTGCAATGTCTTATGTGTATTTCATTGTAAAAACACCTTTTAACATGATTTAAATTGTATAAATGTATGCCATATGCTAGAAACAACTTACACACATTTTGCTAAATTTTCTGCTCTATTTTTGCACTTTTTGGTTCTATCCAGTGGTGACAAATAGAAAGAAGGTGAGAGGGACGCTCGTCCCTCACCCAAGAGATGGGACATCCCTCCTTCTTTTCTTTATCCATCCTTCACTCCCCCTTTTGGCCATCCTTTACTATATTTTGCCATCCCTGGCCAGGTTTTAGGTAATTTTTCATGTATTTTTTTAACTTTTTATTGTTTTTTACATTGTGCATTTACTTGATATGATGTTCATGCATATTCGCTACAATTTCACTTTAATACAACATGTTTTCATATATCTAGAATTATTTTTACACATGTAAATATTTTGTGATTATTTTATTATTTGCCTTTTTGTGATGATTTTTTTGAGTAATTTAGTGCCTTTGTGTCGGAGGAGTAGTGACTTTTGTGCACGGGAAATCATGTTGCCTGCTGGTCTCCACCCTCGATGATTTTTGCATGATTTTATTTGTTTATTTTAATTAATTATTTATTTTGGCTTTTATTTCATAATTATTTGTTTTTTATATTTATCTCAGATGGGATTGTAATAGGTAGCTTAAAAAAGAATTTTTCGAGCACGCTTAAATAAAAAGACACTTAAATATTTTTTACCTAATAAATTGGGTTTTCTTAATAAAAATGTCCAACTTTTTAACCCAAAAATTCACAAAATATAATAAAAGCCTTTTGTGAATATGCATAAGGGAATTAACATTCCCAAAATTAATCAATAGCCCGTTTTACGTATGATATTTATATTCTTTTTGTATACGATTTTTTTGGGATGATTTGGTTATGTAATAATCTTAAATAGGAAATTTACTTTATTTACTGCTTTCCTTATTTGAATGTAATGTTTATTTAATTCTATGTAAGAGATGAGAGAGGATTAATCATAAAAATCAATTATAAAACCTACACCTAAATAAGATATCTAATAAGAGTGATATCCCGAACACCAATCTCTGTTTGGACATTAAAAGATCAAGATTCATTTTTCGACGTTTTGTCAAGTAACAACTTCATGACACTTACCTTTTTGGGCTCATTAGTAGATGCCTTCATGGATTGACCACCAACCATAAATTGGGCTTAATCCCTCTTTATGATGAAGTGGTCAACTTATAAGTTAAGTGAGTCTCCTCTAGTCTTGGATCCTAAAATCGGGCCTGCCAGAGCGAATGTAGATTAACAAGATGGCTCTGGCATACATCACAATAACATCTTATGCTCATTCATGACTTTCATATACTATATACTATTACTAGCGATGTTATATGGTTACTATTCATTTGGTATAAATTTCGGCAGCATGACAGCTCATAAATCATGCTACCCAAACTTGCAAATAATCAAAACAACTCTCCCAAAAAGCAACCTCGACCTCCAATACACCATTAACATTTATAGCACTTCTAATTCAATCATCAATCCACATCACAGCACAACCACAAAAGTCCATACACACATGCTTAATATGTACGCATATAATTAGGTTTATAGCTTATTTGCATCCAAAATGCAACATTAATTATTACATGTCAATTATTTAAAATCTAATAAATAAGTTATCAAATCTTCATGTCTATATATGCATAAAATGTACATGCCATTTTGATCCTTTTTCATTACGTCCTCAATTATCTATCCCTACAAGCAGTCAATAAACCACATGCTAAGCAATATTATTGCTTAGTGGTGGATATAACTACACAAAATTTTATTTAAATAAATCTATTTTTATTTTTATTATTGTTATTATTTTTATTTGTCTATTGGTATATGTATTTATCTTCCCAAATTACTGTTTAGTGCTTGTTGTCTTTTGTTCTTACATTTTTATCTTTTTACCATCTGATTACTATTACTTATAGTTTCAATATTAATTTATAGTTATGCCCTTGCTTTCTCATTTGATTACAAAATAGTTCTTGTCTATCACTTAACTCATTTATTCTTTTTATTTTACTTTATCTAAATTTTGTGTGGAACTCATTATAATTTATAAATTTAATCTTACCGAACATATTGATTATGTGAATTATTCCAATATCGCTATTAGTTTCACCTTTAATTGACTAAACAATATTTTATCTTTCTTAAATTCTTAATTATTCTTAAACATTTTCATCTCTTTTAGATATCTTATCTAGGTCCTTTAACTTATGTCAAAATAGCATTTAAGTCCCTTTTCTTACTAGATTGACATTTGTGTTGACTCTTCCTTTGTAATTACTATTTTATTCTCCTTTCCTCCTATTTAATATTTTCCACCTTGAAATTTCATTTCCTTCCATTTTAGTCCTTAAATTTGCTTACTTTGCCAAAATTACAATTTTATCATTATCTACTCATTTGTATATTTTATTTCATTTTTATTTCTCAATTTATAATTTAGTCTTCAACATTTCTATATGTAAGAATAAATTACCATTTTACCCTCTTTTGTTATTTTTGGCTCATTAAATCAATTTGGTCATTTTATTATTCAAATTATGCTATTTAATCCTTTTGACCCTCTCTTTTTTCATATTAATTTCTACATAATTCTCATTTGAGTGTAAAACTACAATTAGGTGCCTAGACTATTTATTTCACCAAACTTGACTTGGTTTGGCCTCAATTTTAACTATTTATCTTAATCATTCTTATATTCATTTGTTTTTCATATTAAATGTTACATAACCCTACTTGAATGTAAAATTATAATTAGGCCCCTAAACCTTTTATTCTTCATATTTGACCATGTTTTGACTCTGATTTTGACTCTTTTGCTTTGTTTAACTTTTATTCCCTTTTAAGTGAAAAATTACATTTTGATCCTTATGTTTTTCATGAAGTGGTAAATTATGTTTTGATCTCTAAAATTTTTATTATTTATGATTTTGCCCTTTTTCATATATTTGACTATTTTAACTTCTTTAATTGCTTCATTGATGTCAAATTATGATTTTGACCCTAATTTTGCATGTAATTACATTTTTACCCTTTTTGAATCTATTAATCATATTTTCACTTTGCTTCATGTTTAATCATATTTATGACTTCTTTTATGCATAATTTACTTTTCGATTCCTATTTTCTTGTACAATTACAATTTTACCCTTTGTAAGTCATTAGCTATATTTTTCATATTATTTCTTATTTAGTTGAATGTATGGCATTCTTCATGCATGATTTATCATTTTATCCATATTTTCTCATGTATTTACCATTTTACCCCCTTTATTAATCTTATTCTTCACATTATTTCTTATTTTATTAACTTTATGATATTCTTTTTGCTTAATTTATTATTTAATTCCTATTTTCTTATATAATTACCGTCTTACCCGTAATGTTGACTAGTGAAAATCTACAAACTGGATATATGTGATATGGATTCTAATGTTACTGATGGACTAAAGAGACCACTTGTCATGATCCTGCTACTCTAGTGTCTATGGAAAGACCATTTACCATGGCCCTGCTACTCCAGTATGGGTGAAGGGACCACTTATCGTGATCCTGCTACTCCACAGTCTGTATGTGTTGGATAATCCATACTATGTGCTATCAAACTAACCTCATAGTGCTAACCATTATATCCTATGGCTAGCCATTATATCCTAAGATCTTAAATTATCCACTGTTCACTAAGGGCAACTGATTATCTTACATTATGTTATTTTTCCGCATCAATCTTTATATTGTAATCATTATGTGTCATATTACATGTTTTCATTCTTCATGTATTCATCGATATCACATATGGTATCATCACGTATTTGATAAATAACATCCATGTATGATGAAATGTGAAATTATTATAAGGTACATAATTCAACCTCAATATCATTAAAAACATGCCATGTGTTTTCTTTTTTCCTTTTATGCTATACATGTTCCCAAATTTGCTTTATATGATTATATACTATTATACATACATGGCCTCTTATTATTTCTTAGTTACACATATTTACTCCATTATGTTCACATGATGACCATACATACACACACACACACACACATATATATATGTTATTTTATGCTCCAATTATCTGTATTATACTTATTCAAGTTAAATATATACATTGTATACCTATTATACCAATTATCGTCTAATTATCATAATGTTCAATGTATAATACAATTTGACCAAGTCACATCCTTATTCTTTTCTCATGGTTTTTCATATATTATCATGTTTTACATGATTTGATAAATATTTTATACCTTTATGTGTTAATATACATTTATTTTTCTTTGATATTCTTTAGTTGCATAATGTTACATCATTATGTACACATAGTAAACATTATATCCATATTCTTATTCAAGGTCAAATTATTCTAATTATGTTTCTCTAATTTAATAGAACACATTTTAAGCTTAAATTGCTAATTAACATTAATTTATCATTTCATTCTTCATTATGTACAATTTACTATGACTAATACTCTCACCTAGTGCTTGATTTCTTTTTAATTTCATGCTTATGACAAGTTAATTCATTATTTTACTAAGTTATCTTAAATTATTTCCCATTATTATTTAAATTCATGTAGTTATATAATGTAAATTTCATACTAAAATTTAAAAATTAAATAAAATAGAGTGTAGTTTGATCCACTAATCTTAGAATAGCTTGAAATCCCTTATTCTTACTTTTTCTTCCTTTCTCCTCCTTGCTTCTCTCTCTCTCCCTTTTAATTGCTCTTTTTAGGGTTATTTTCTCTCACTAAAAATTCTCTTTTTCCAAGCTTATCCTTGCTTTATACTAATTTGCATGTTGAAGAGTAGGATTTCTACTTTATATGGAAGAAATTAAATCTTAAGATTTGGTGGAAGAAAGGAGGAATGAAAAAAAATGGTGGAATGCTCACCAAAATGGCTGGTTTGGTTTTGACTAAGAAAAAAAAGACGATGATAGATTTTTGGATATAATTATAGATGATTTTAGAACCCTCTAGTCTACCCTTAAGTCCACCAAATCTAGGGTCAAGATTCCTCAATTTACTATTTAATCTAAAGGCTTATTTTTAAGCCATTTATCACCATTTCATGGACCCTTACACCTCTTTAGGCTATGCTGCTGCATATTGGTAATTATAGCTCAATTATAATGACATTTATGCCTATATATTTAAAAGCTCATTAATTAATTTAATCTCCATTTTTGCTATTTTTATCTTTTTTTTAGAAATTAATGTTTCGTTTATCAGAATTGTATAAAATTTTTCCTGTATGAAATAACATATATAAAATCATGTGTTTAAAATTTCATTTTGATCTCATTTTTCTATACTTTCGATCTAGAAGCAAATTCAACAGGTTTGAAATCCAAAATTTCAAAAATATCATAAAAATTATTTTTTCACTTTTAATGGTTGTTTTATGCCATTTCTAATAGGTCTATATGATTAAAATAATTTTTAAAGGTTTTTATAATATCTTAAGGCTCAATCAAACTTTTAGTCAACCTATTTTATGGTACCAAGCAAAATCTTCATTTTCTGATTTAAAGGTTCGTTTGAGCTCAATTTCATCACAAATTATACAACTAAACGTTGTTTAATACCTATCTATTTATTCCAGTGTTAAATCAAATTACCATTGGATCATCCATCCTCAGATTTCCCTAGCCTGAACGTGTTTGACATTTATATATTTTTAAATTTTTTTATATCGTACTATTGTAATTACTTAAAAAACTATCCCATGGTTACTGTTCATACTTTAAAGGTATCATGCATGCCAAATTAAAATATTGGGGCATTACAATACTGATTTACTTGATAATCAAAAACCATTAATTTCTAGTAGGCTTAGCTAGTGATGGCTATAATTTCCCTTCTTTAATCAACCTTTCAAGCACCTAAGATAGAGATTTGCCTAAATTAGAAAAGTGCTTTTAACTTACTTCAATGGCGAACACTTTTGCTGCCTTTCTAGTACGATTACCACTGCTAGTTTATATCGACTTACTTAGATCAAGATTACTGTAATTCCTTCGATTTGTACCAGAACTTTCAATACTTTCCTTCTTTGCTAGGTACTTCCCTTTAGCTTCAATTGCAATATCCTTAAGGGAATTTTAGTCTTTAGGGCCTTTCATCTTTAGCCTTTTCTTAGATATGGACTTGTATTCCTTATGAATAATCCTCCTTGATCCTCTGATCTAACTTGTGATACTAATCGATAGCAAGGCTTATTAGGCTAACAAAAAAATATTTAACCTTATACTTTTTGGTAAGAGTGGTTCTTTTTTTAGTAGCATGTATTATTTCACGTGTGCTAATGGATATAAAGTACCATCAAATTTGGGAAAAAAAGCATTTTGAACCTTTAAAACTAATTCCCTTCCCTACTAATAGAACATAGGCCATTACTTTTATCTTCTCTTTCATCTTCCTTAAGGTTGAATCCTTCACTCTTGATGCCTTACTTTTCATAACTTGATTGACCCTAGGTTCTTCCTTATCTTTTGATATGAAATCCTCTTCGGGAATGTGAACTCTATCCTTTCTCTGATTAGTAGGTAAAACCTATGGTGCCATACCTCTAGATTTAGTAACAAAGGGTGTACTATAGTAGTTGCTATAGAAGTGTCCTCGATAACATTTGACTCCACTTATTCTGTGATAGGTGCTACAGGCTATGGTCCAAAGGGTAACATCAAGGTATCCCCCTGATAATAATTATAACTCTTCTTTCAAAATCCTTAAATATTTTATTTAGGTCTTTTAAGGTTAAGGCACCAGTTTGTTGTGACAAATTTGCCATTACGAGTGTTCCGATAGGGATTTGAGGTTTCTATTAAAAATATCAACCAAACTCAATTTGGATCCTAATTTTAATTCCAATTCTATCAGTCCAGTAAAAATTCTCTAGTAAAATAGCCAACAGAACTTCTAAACCACCTTGATAAATATATGATGGCCGTAAGAATTAAAGCATTAGGAAGATACGTGAATGACATATAATACACTATCATATTATGCATCACCCTTAGCCACATACAAAAGTAGGAATAAAAAGGTCATACAATCTCTTTCTTAGGTAGGATTAACCTATGAGTTATCAAGAAAGCCAATGGACATGTATGGTGCGTAGTGAAAATTTGTTAGTATAACCTTGCTTATTTAAAGTTTATGAAAAAGAGTTTTGGCCATTATATATTCAAATAATTCAAATGAATCAAAATAAGCTTACCAAGGAATGAAAGCCTTTGATGAGTGACCACTTAATTTAAATGAATTTGTTCAATACATAATGGTCTATGGAGCAAGAAAAATATTATGGTACATGTTACCTATTAGAAGTGTCTATGGGTCATTATATGGGTTTGTCAGTCTTGTCATCAAATTTTAGGGCTACCTAAGTATGATTCCTGCCAATGGGTCTAGCTCATCACGAGTATAACAATCGATCGGATCACCATTTAATATACCAAATTTTATAAGGCTTGGATTGGTGGTCCTTCCTAATACTTCCTTACATTAAGTGAACATAGGGTCGTGCTTTAAGAATATACCAAGGTTAAAAAAGGGATGCCTAACTTAATTCTGAGGCCCTAGTATGAATGCAATTTATTTTTTTTCAAATACAGATAACATTTTAATCTCTAAACTCATTTACATTTAGATTAATTAGGGTACTTTACGAGCAAAATCCCGTGGGTCCCTAGTGGAGTTGCTATTGTGATATGCAACAAACCCCTTTAGGTATATGATTTGTTCTTGAAGACCTACTTTTAGGGTCTGAGATCAGATAAAGGTTCATTAGACTCATGATGATTGATTGCTTCACAATGGATAAGGATTTAACCTAATTTTCCAACCCTTGTGCCTCAAAAAGGCATGTGATAGCGTCTCGAGGTACCTCTATTTCATTGTCGGTGGTCAACCTACAAAGGCATCTATTTGGCACAACGAGGTAATAAAATATTGAAAAAATAATTCTAACCTCATGAGACCAAAACCAAAGATGGTTCAAGACTTCACTCTTATTCATACCTTAGTTAGGTGTTACATAAATGAGTTTTTGGGATTAACTTCCTATCTCCTTTCTCACACGAGTTAATAAAATAAAATTAAAAACACACACAAACACATATGGAAAATTTGTAAAGAGCACTATAAGAATAAGATTATCTTGCAAAGCAAAATTATCTAAATAAAACATGCATAAAATAAGGGATTTATTGAATATTACTATAGGTGGGAAAATTGGTTTGCCCATGCATATTTACAAAAGAGATAGTGTTCGATGAGTTTTAGAAGGAAAAATGATGAGGGATCCTATTCGACTTGATAAAAAGTCATGTTTATTTAATTTACAACGAAAATTATTTTACATTTTTAATAAAAACGCTTATTTTTGTATGCCATTTTGGAAGGAAGATGGGACATTGGCCCCTTTTGTTAAGAAAAATTTCATGTTAATTTGTGGAAATCTTTTAGGTGAGTTTTTATGTTAACAGATAAAAAATCTTTTATTATTACAATGCAAAACCAAAAGAAATGAAATGAAAACTAAAAAAGCTAAAAGAAATAAAGTACAAAATAATTATCACTATAATACATACGTCATAGCCTTCAAAACTCCATTCATCAAGAAACATGTATGTGTGTATGGGATTATTGGACTAATAGAAAGGCAAAAGAAAAAATGATTAGAAACACAACAAACAAAAAGCAGATAAATATTTAAATAAATATACAAATGCATACTAAAATTATAATAACATGGATAAAATAAAAAAAATAAGTAGACATATGTAAATGATAGAAAACAGAAATTGCACACGAAAAAAATCAAAATATTTAGATATAATAGAAATGGCTAAAAAATGCATGAAAAAAAACCAAACTAATAGTCTAGGAGGTCACAAATGGGTGGCAAATGTGGAAGGAGGGATAGATAACTAGGGTGCAAATGACAAGAAGGAAAATCATTTGACATCCTGTCGCTCACTATTACAAACAGGCATCATCATGTTTTCTTCCCGAAACTTATGCCATGATAGCAATCCTGAGTCTAGCAAGCACAAAACATGCATATCATGCATAAAATTACACAGAAGCACAGATAAAATGAGCCAAAACATAATAAAATCACTCTTAAAAGATAAGAAACTTATTTTAATCATGAAATATCCAAGAATGGCATAATCAAAGATTTAATATATAAAAAATGGATAAATGGATATAAAAACCTATAAACATGCTTTTCCGTATAAATTTTAATGGATTTTCAATAATCGTGGCATAATGAACTTAAAAGAAGGATCTAAATATGCAAAATAGTGATGAATCTCAAAATATATAAATCAAAACTTCAAGGAATAAAAAAATAAAGTAAATCAAAAACCTTATATATATCATTTAATCAAATTTTAACACAAAATAAACTGGAAAATTGAGCTTAGAATATTACTCTTATTGTGTTTGTCTTAAAGAAATCTAGGAGAATTTGATGCTTTCGTCTCATTCTCTTTGGATTTTTAGAGTCATAGAATAGAAAAAATTATGTTTTCTCCCCTCTTGCTTTTTATTTGAAAAGCTCTCTCTATCAAAAAATCTTCTCTCTGTCTCTCCTTTTTCCAGAAGACAAAAAATGATCTTGATAAAAGCTCTATCCTAACTAATTATTATTTAAAATCCAAAAACCCATCATGATAAAATCTATTCTGCAGGATCCAGTTGAGAAAACTATCCTCTCCTTTTTCTTATCTTTTAGCTGTAAAAATGAGTATGATAAGTGTAAAAAACTCCATAGACAAGCACCACTCATCCCTACAAACAGGCACTGCCAATTTTAAAGAAGAAATGACCAATTTGACCTTTCTGATTGTGACTCGAGCTTACTTGTGCCTATGACTTAATGAGCCATGGGCATAACTTAGAATGAGTCACAAGTAAGAAGGGGGATGTGAAGAAAAGCCTACAAATGAGAGGCAAGCAAAGTAAACCAGTGACAAAAAAGCGTCACATCATGAGAGATAGATTTCTATCAACAAAAACTCTAAATTTGATGGTTAAAACCTCATTTTAATTTCGAAAAAAAAAAGCAAAAGGGCAAAGCCAGGGGAAAACCCTTTATAAAAATGCAAAAATCAAGGATGAAGACTGGCACTTCCATTCTCCATCTATAACATTAGTAACAATATTCTTATTGGGTAACTCTAATCTAAACTACCTCGAAACCCGATGTCTACGTATCCTTCTACCAATTTTATTGCACTAACATAGATATTGCACCATTTTCTGTTTTACCAAAAATTAATACTCATATCCTACCACTGGTTGCTGATCTACAACAATATGGTCCACTATATGCTATTTCACATTCAATATAAAAGTTCCTTACATAAACAATTATTTCATATGTTTTCATTTTTGCAGAACAGGTAGTGCAATCCAATAAAACACATTCCATGACTACTAGATCTCAAATTGACAAGCTAAAACCAAAAGTTATTATGTCTGCTTCTAAACTACCAACACTACAAAAAAATTGCAAATTAGCGACAAAAAATTCCATCGCTAATTACCTCTTTTCCGTCTCTAATGTAAATTAGCGATGCCGTGACGAACAATCGCTAAAAGGCCAGTTGCGAATATATTAGCGACGAAATTCAAAATCATTCGCTAATTTTTTTTCTGTCGCTAATTTATATTTCTTATTAGTTGCCGAATTATAATAATAATATTTAGCGACTACATTTTTCGTCGCTAATTTCGTCGCTAAATAAATTCTTAAATTAGTCCAGACAAATATAATAATAATTTTTTAGCGACAAATTTTCGTCACTAAACCATCGCTAATAAATATTCATAAAATAACATCATGAATAATGCAAATTTCATCGCAATTCATTTATAATATTTTATTATTATTATTATTATTATTATTATTATTATTATTATTACATTCAGAATTTAATTTATATAAATAAAATTTCTCAAATATTATTAATTTAAAAAATATAATATCTTAAAAATAAATTAAATTGTACAATACTTTACAAATAATTAGAAAAAAATTCAAACTAAATAATACTACTAACAAGTTTTTATATAATATCCTACAAAAAAAAAAGAAAGAACTTCACAGTCTTCATGATTCTTCACAAGCAGCAACCAAGCACTTGCCTTCTTGTTCTAATAGACCTGAATGCATTATAAAAAATTAGAGACAAAAATTTTCGCCTTTTCTACCATACATCACGATATATGAGTCTTAAAGTACACAAACTACTTCTAATTAGTTATTAAATTTATTGTTGTCAAGAGGTTGATCCCTTAGTGAGATTGAAAGATTTATATCCAGTCATTTTTCATCCCAAAAGATATATGACATTCAACTGAGATATATGGCCTAACTATATATTATATTAATTTAGTTATTAAATTTATTGTTGGTATGGAATTGCAAAATATTTTTTAGCAAAAAATAGAACATACTTGGAGAATTTCTTCAGGTTTGGATAACAGTAATTGAGGACTTTTAGCAATAACACGTCCCAAGTTCTTTTTTTAACACCTAATGGCAACCATTGCAATACTTCCTGGTTCAATCTATTGAAAAATTCCATTTTTTAGCAATGCCAATTTCACACAATATTTAGGCAACATTCCATTCATTTCAGCAATTAAAACCCTCCCTTCATATCCATTATTCATTAATTCAAAGAAACTTGTAAAATTATAGTGCTCCTATAGGACAAAAATAATCACATTTAGCCAAAAACATAATGTTATAGATAGAACAATACCTGAACAAATGAAGCTGTATATCCATTCATCTGTATAATTTGCTCACTCTCAACAAAATTGGCAACATACCCATCAGAATCAGCTCCTCTCCTCCACATGTGAGTACCTTCCAAGAGATACATAATCTGATGAAATTACTTGAAGACAATTAATAGAAATATTGACATTTGATTATGTTAATATTAAGAATAACACAAGAAAATGTTCCATCAACATTTGAAGCATGAACAAAAACTTTAACTTTTTCCCTCATGATTCCTCTAGAATCTGTCATGATTCCATGAGAAAATAAGAAGAGAAACAACACCCTCACACAAATTACTTCATGCTAATTTTTAATTTTCATTTATAAAAAAAATAAGATGCATTTTATAAGCAACCCATCACCCTTACAAAATAGTGCATAAATCTGTAGTTTTGCAAACTGAACAAAACAAGATTCAGGCTATGTTTAACTTAAGAAGATTAGACAAATATTTAAATTACCATTTCTCCTTGTGCATCTCCTAGCAATCAGTGTAACCTCAATTATTTCTTTCCCTAGCGCAGCTTAGAAGTTATGAAAGCCTGAGCATTAGTTAAAAAATAACTCAACTGGAAAGACATTAAAAAAACTGGTAGTATCTTAGCTAAACCAAGCTTATATTAATCTCAAATAGAAAGATTATGATAAAAATATATTCCCTTGGATAACATGAAGCAGATATGGATCAAGCTACAAACAGGAGACTAGCAAATTATTAGCATTATTAGCCACGAAGTCCCGTGCCATAAGAAAATAACCATTAGAACCAAGGGAACAACTCAACCTTGTTATCAATAAGCACTTCCAACATATAATTATTCCAGAGAGTAGAAAATTGAAGAGTAAATAATTGTCTAAGCAAACACATAGGGGAACTTAATAGCAACCTGCACACAAAAGCAAAATAAAAATGGCTGAGTTTTGGATAATCATGGCATTGGATTTTGCACAAGCAGAAGCAGAAAATGGAAATAAAGTCCACTAAACCTGAGCAAAAGCAAATGCTAGAGTTGAGTACAACCCTGCAACTCTCTCATGACATGAAACAAATCTTTCAATAGAAACAATAGGTTGAACAACAGATGCATTGGTAATTCCAATGAATAGGACTGCCACATACATGGATCCCATTGCATTTGATAACTCTTGCTCATTCTCTCTGCAAAAGTAAATAAACTGTAATAACAGTGAACCTAATGATTCAGGAACCAAAAGAAGTGCTAAAAGAAAAATTAATGCATTTTGAATAATTTTCCACTACTACCATTTATTAGACATAGGAAACCATTAGATATGCATAAACGGGATAACAGTGTGAAACCATCTCAATACGAGACAATGTATAAAAGAAACTATATAAGATTGTTCAGATAGTTTCAAAGGAACAACGAGGTTGATCCGAATTTCCAACATATTGTTCCAAGCATTAATGAGATCACAATAGTGTAGAAGAAGTTAATTGCAGTGTATTATGGGTTTCTCCAGTAAGATAGATTTTGCTTCCAAAGACAAGCTAAAAACTGCTTAAAAAAGGACTGAGAATACTTGGTTGGGAAGTTCAACTCTTTTGCATCGCTACTTGGCCTGCTTAGATGTTCAACCAACTCTTTATTCTGTCTGGAAAATAGCAAAAGACAACAAAATTAGACAAATAGAAAATAATGGCATTGTTCTTCCACAACAAGAAAACAAATAGCAAAAGTCTCCAAAAATTGAACGTACTAAAACAGATTAGATCTTCGATAAATTTCAGTAAAGTCCACACCCAGGCGATTTTCTTCAGAAGGACAAGTAACCTCCAGCATCCATGCAGCAGGATTATATCCCTTCTTGATTTTCAGCACCCCTTCAACTGCCTAAAAAGCAAGCAACAGAAGCAAACAAACACACAACACTTAGATGACTGAAATTGAAGAAAACTAAAATTTAAATAATACCATCGTGTTACAAGTAATTGAAAAGACAGTGAAAAATAGAGGAATGTGCATAAAATTCCAAGTAAAATAGTTTTTAGAACTCTATATTCAGTGTAGCAAAATACCTGCAACATTTTAATCCTATTATATCACCATCATTTATGCAAAGCAGATCTTGATAAAGATAAATCAAATTTGAATTTAAAATCGTTATATGATGTGGCTTCAGTGTGCCTACTTATGATTTCTATGCTTTTGATGATAAGAGTAAGGGCTTGTTAGTGAAGATGTTTATTTTGTGCCAAAAATACTGCAATAGATTTAAACCTCGTATAACTATCTTGTATCCCCATTTCAAACCCAAGTTTAAATTTCTAAAGAAATCTTTGCATAATTGCTTAGTCAACTTTGATCATCTAAAAAAATAAAACAATAGAAAATACTGCATGAGCCAACCATGAAATGAGAGAGAATTAAGCATGGACCACAAAAAAGACAAAATGATCATAGAGCAAAATAAAACAAGAAAAAAAGAAAGGAACCCACTTAAACCATTCATAGGGTAATAGCTCAAGCAGAGATAACAGTAGCCTAATACTATCTCATTCCTTTGTCTAGAAGAATCTGCCCTAGCTACTTGTTATGAGATCCTATTTCATAACCCACCTAAAAGTCTATATGAAAAAATCACACACTATACCCAAATTATAACATTGCACCTTTTGCGACATAACCAAAATTGGTAGGTACTTCAATTCTTAGAGTAGCAAGCACATAAAATCTATAAAAAAAAAACTCAGTAAAACACATGTCAATTCTACTCAAACAAACTTAATTAAAAAGGAAATAAATCAAGAAGAACTTATGTACATAATGGCAATATTTGCAGCAGACAGTTAACAAATAATTCCTGCAGATATTGCTTCTATGATGTTGTAAACTGATATAGCATATCATGAATTTGCATAGGTTATCATGATGCATGTTGTGAGTTTAGGTCATAAATAAAGTACATATAAATTTTTCCATTCTCCATATTCCAAGATGCAGACAAATGATTGCAACTTTGAGAACTAGCATTTTTTTTCTTCAATCAATAACCCAAAGCTCATATGAAGTACAGTAAAGCTAACAAATGCATCTACAAAGTTGAAAACAAAGTTAACCAACTTCTTTGGGTAGTATCAGTATCGGACATCATAAAGATTTCTAAGCTCGCAAATTTTCAGATCTGCAACAGAATTTTTGAGTCTAAAAATCCCATTATTTCTGTCTTATATAAAAACAATGACAAAAAGTCTCATTTTAAAAATTAAAATACTCCTAAAACCCTGCAAAAATCCTACAAGTTCAAGCAAGCCTGCTCTTGAATGAAAGGTTAAAAACACAATAATTTCCTGCTCAATTATGCTAGCATTTATTCAATCCAGAGCAAATGTTACTGGTTTCATTTATAAGGTAGGCAATGAAGCACATAATCATGAATAAGCTTTGGATGTCACATTACATAAAAGAAAGACAGCAGTCTCATAAGTTCTTATTCACATTACAGTGCTTAAGAAAGCTTCAACAAAACAGAAAAGAAAATTGAATTCTCGTACCCGTAAATTGAGTTAATGTTGTTAGACTGTTGTTAGAGTAGTAATAGACCAGTAAATTAAAGTCTCATACTCGTTTAAACAAAAACATCACACATTTACTTCTTTAAACAAAATAAAATTCTGTAACTAGCACCATTTATATAAAAAATAAAAGGAAAGCCAATTTTCGTAGTCATGTACCCGTTTCCTGCGTTTTCCTCTTTTCGATCCGTTATTGAGCTCGCTGGAGCCTAGCCAGATCTTGATCGGAGCTTCATTGGCATGAAACCAATGACACCTGGAGGTAGCCGATGTCGAGAGAAGTCCAACAATAGTAGTCACGCACCCAATGCACCTTCATTTGATCGGAATCTAC
Source organism: Excoecaria agallocha (assembly GCA_037975025.1). NCBI lineage: Eukaryota > Viridiplantae > Streptophyta > Magnoliopsida > Malpighiales > Euphorbiaceae > Excoecaria > Excoecaria agallocha. The sequence continues at coordinate 111,521,982 of CM075807.1, read as the reverse complement.
TCTAAACTGCTGATTTTTCCTTTCTTCGATTTGTAAGTTGCCATCAATTGGAGTTAGACGAAGGGTGTCGAGGTAAATGCCTTGCCTTTAGGGACTCGCCGGTGCCAGGGAAGTCGCCATCTTATGTCGTGGCTCGCCAAAATAAAGGTAGAACATACCTCAGTTATGGTGAGGAAGGAGGAGCAAAACAATGCCATAGGCAAAGGAACAGATCGATGGTGAGGGGAGGGACTAGCAGCGGCAGCGAAAAGAAAACACCGATGGTCTGATCCGTTGATCGGTGATGAGAGCAGTGGCATCCCCTCTTCTGTTTTCGATCTTTTTTCCCCCTTTTCCTTGTTCTTCTTGCTTCCTCTCTTTTTCTTTTGTTTTAATAGTCATACCCTTGATAAATTTATGTGGGCACATTGATTTCATCTAGGACTTGTTTTCAATTGACAATAATAATAATAATAATAATAATAATAATAATAATAATAATAATAATAATAATAATAATAATAATAATAATAATAATAATAATAATAATAATAATATTATTATTATTATTATTATTATTATTATTATTATTATTATTATATTCACTTAATTATGCATTTATTTAATTCTACTATGAACAAACCCCTATATTCATAAGTATATGCACCCTGAACAAACCCCTTATATTCACTAATGAAGGTCTACAAGATGTCTACTCTATTATTATTATTATTATTATTATTATTATTATTATTATTATTATTATTATTATTATTATTATTATTTAATCCAATTTATATTCAAATTCAGCATGTAAAAATTTAAATATAAATTTATTCGTATAATTTTAAAAAATTGGATTAAATTATAAAATTTATTCATTTTGACTTGTATGAGTTTAAGTCTTGGATTGAACTTTATTGTCTATCAATATCTTTAGAGATGTGCAAAATCCGACTCCATCCAAATAAATTAAATAATTCAATCCGAATTCGATATTCAGATAGAGTTATTATGATTATTTGGGTCGGGTAAAGTTTCATATACTTAGTGATCGATGTTGAGGGGTGGAACGACGATGCGAGGCAGTTAGTGGTGAGAGAGAACGGCGAGAGAAATTGTCGATGAGCTGCGCCAGTGACCGGTGATGGGAAGAGCAGTGCCCCCTCCTTTCCCTCACGTTCTTGCTCCACTCTCTCTATTTAGGTCCCTTTTCGGTTCTTTTCTTTTCTTTTTTTAAAGGTTACTTTCTTTTATAAAATTTTGTGGCCACACAAATTCTCTTAGTCTCGAAATTTTCATCTCTTTTCATCTTTTTTTTTATATCTAATAAATATCTCACTCCAAGCTTCTAGAATCTAAATGTCTTCTTAAATAATAATAATAATAATAATAATAATAATAATAATAATAATAATAATAATAATTTGAGAAATTTGGAAACTTTTTCAATTGGGAATATTAATTATCGATCCTAGAGATATTTCATTATCATCTCAGCAATGGAATGATAATGAGAGATCTCAATTAAATAATACAGAAATTCAGAAGCAATGGGAAGCATATTTTTTTAAAGCTCTACAATATCTAACAAAGATTACTAATGCAGTCGGAATTAATACTATTCCGATCAACGGCACCTACAAAAAAGCAATCATCAGAAAGGGAGCAGATCCAAGAACAATTCAAAAACTTTATCATTTTGGACTGATTCACACCATATATCCTAGAGAAAACTTAGATAAAGTACAACAATTGCAAGCAACCATTAAGTCTCAAATTGAAATTTTTAATGGAATTACTAAATTAAATAAAATTTATGTCCGTATTTTCAACATTATTCCTGAATGGGATGATGTTAAAAATGGAAAAATTCCTACAGAAACCTTCATCAGAATGGATACTACCAAATAGAAACTTATTCAAGATGAACAAAAAACTTTCAATTTACACCTATTAATTCTCAAGAATATCCCATAAATGAGAATGAATACCATTGAAGCAAATGTTCGTGGACTAAAAGAAATTCTGACGGATAATAAAAAATATTATACTATTTTTCAAGATAATATTTTTGTCACCAATTCATCTACAAAATGGCATCAGAAATATCTTCTTGAAGGATACCTCGACACAATTATTGAAGGCAATTTACCAATGACAGAAACAACCAAAGAACTTTTCAAAAAGCAAATAAAAAAGGAATCTCCAGCCGAAAGCAAAAGCTCAAGATAAGACTTTATGGAGCTGGACCCCCTTTGAAGAAAATTAAGAAATAATTAAAGAGAAAAGAAAGAAATGTAGACATAAGCAATGATGTAATAGAGCAATAATTGACTATAGTAATGTAATTCAATAGAGCTAGGATGCAACCTCTATAAAAACCCATTTATGTATCAATTAAAGACACAGTTGAAAACTCTAAGCTTAAGATTTCTCTCAAAAGCTTTTAGCCTGCTTATCCTTCTGTAAATTCTTTTTTAGAAAATGAAATTTTAATTTCAGAAATCTTTCGTTCTAAGTAACCTTAGTATTTAGCAACTGCAAGCCAGTAAAATATATAGGAAATTATTTTCGATACACTAAGAGAGTCAGATCACTTATATACCAAAAATCCTCATCAAAAAATTCATATGTCTATAACTTCGTTGCTAGCTGAATATTATTCAATAGTATCTCCTGGTATTACCAAGCCTATGTTCAAGTGAGATAGGGTAGAAGGGTATAAGTCTGGAGAAACTCAGCTTAACCCAGAACGTCGACGGTGTACGGATGAACTATTATCAAAAATCATTGATAACAGAAGTCTAGCAGCATTGAAGAAAGCATAGTAAACCTCTAAAGGAGATTTAAAGGTATATTGAAACCCTGATGTCTGTTAGTTATGGTTATAATTTTGAATTCTATTTCTAATTCTGGAATCTTGCATGCTAAGGAAAAGATGAAAAGAAAGAATATCTTTTAAACATGAAATTGTGTAAATTACTAAAATTTTAATGGAAAGATTAAGACAACAAGTTAGTGATTTACAAACAACTATAAATGATATAATTAGATATAATCGACAATTAAAAGAACAATTAAAACAGAAAGAAAGAATAAAAAGATTTATATAAAATTTTAATTTGAATCCTACATATAATATAGAAGAAAGAATAGAAAGTTTAAAATAAATGCTTAGAATAAATGAATCAAGAATTCGAATGTTAAAAAATACAGTAAGTAGAATACCTCTAGGATGAATATATTTAATTATATAAACTCAAAAGATTTAAGTGAAGAAAAAGAAATATATCAAGTTATTAATGACATGAATATGGTAAAAAATAATATAAATCTCAATTTTCAACGAAATTTAGATATAATAGGAACCACGAATCTAGAAAATAATATAAAAACACATATCATAGATAATTTATATAAAGATAATTTTGTTAAAAATACTATAATATCATAAATAATAGAAACTTGTCAAGAAATAAATAGAAATACAAATAATAATAATTTCAGAAGAAGGAGAAGAAGAAATTAAAATAAATAAATTTCTATTGAAAGGTATATTGGCTACAATATAGACCTACGGGTTACTGATTTCTAAAAGATAACTTGATTATCATGATCTTCTGCCACGTACCTTTAAGAAAATAAAAATATTATTTCTAGTAAAAATAAAAATTTTGGTTAAAAATAAGTGTAAAAATAAAATATTGTTAAAATTAATTCTGTGAACGATCCGTAATGAATTCCGACCTTTATTGGTATCAGAGCCATATAGAAGTAATTTTAATAATAAACTAAAAATAAATTAAAATGTCTTATATAGTAAGTTTTACTATTAAATAAACTATAGATAAAATGTTAAAATCTTTTTATAAAATTTCAGAAAAAATAAGATTTTATAAAGAAAAGATAAGAAAGATAAAAATCGAATGTTAATATATGAAAATAAATAATACTATGAAAGATTATAAAATGCCTAGATTATAAGAAATAAAAGAAGAACTAATTATAGTTAAAAATGAATTATAAATAGAATTAGAAAAGATATAAGAAAATATTAACACAGCTATTATAAAAATAGAAGAAATATAAATGAATTATAAATATAAGATTACAGAACAAGAAATATATATAACTAATATAATAAAAATAATTAATAATTTAAAGAAAATAAAGGCAAATCAAAATACAATAAAATTATTAACAGATGATTTAAAATTTTCTAAACAGAATTTACAAATTTTGTTGAACAAATAAATAAAATGGCAAGTATAATAGAAAATTTTTTAGAATACTTAAGTTTGTTAAATTTAAATTCTATAAAAAATATTAACGAAATAATAAGAGAAATGAATAAACAACTTGAAGCATTATATAATAATGAAAATGAATATTAATCTCATTAAGATATACCAGAAAATTTTAGACAAGCATCATTACAAGAAATGCATAAAAAAGAAAAATTAATTGCAAAAATTAGAATAATATTAATCACTATTAAAAATGATCTTAGAAGGCAACAAGGATAAAGAAAAAGGAAGAAGTATAAATATCAAAAAGAAAGTTTTCTATAGATAAAGTCTTTTGTCTCCAGCAAAAGTGGCATTTTTAAAAATGGATAAAGAAAATGTTGATAGAAACGAAAAAAATCCCTTTAAAATATCCTTTAAGTTAGCCCCTGTACCTTCCATATTAACCCCTCTCAATTCATGCCCTTATGATTAGTGAAAATATCTTCAATATTACCTTAGACATCTCTACTCATTCTACTAAGTTATTTTCTTTTCCATCTCACGCCCATCCATTGATATGAGGAATCTACCTGTGAGGACCTGCGTAAGTACATTTATCTTCCCATTCCAGGCAAAGCTGCTCTTTTTTCTTATGAAACCTAAATAAACAACAATTATTTATATGCCCCATAGCTCCATGTAAGAAACAAAAAAACTGGTAGGTGTTCGTAGGCAAATCTGGCATAAATAATGGATATATCATCCTCAGCAATTTTCTTCTTCCATTTTAAGGGCATGTAACATCCATACAAAACCATATATGCATATAATCAGTCTTCCCATGTAAGAAAACTTTGGTATCATACGGAAGAAACTGTCCTATGAAGCCACCAAACATCTTTGCCATCGTTTCATTCATAAAATATGGGAGAACGTAAGTCATGGATTTTAACAAAAAAAACTAACACAGTGTAAAGGAACAAGAATAGGAGTCTCACCTTTGTCCATTATGTGTATAAGATGTTTGTAAAAGGTCCAAGATGTCCTTTCAACACTCTTTCAACATCATTTTCATTCAAGAACTTAAATGAATACCTTTTCTCACCAATATTAGCGATTTTAACCTCACCACAAGGATACCAAAGATTTGCAATAGTATTGCGCATTAGGTGAAAATTAACCATGCTTCGAATAAAAAAAACTTCCAATAAGACAATATTCATATGGGTTCCTTTTAATTCTTTTGATCTCACCAACACGACATCCCTCCTCTTCTTCATCATATACGGACAAATCTGCTAATTAATTTTCCATCAGCAATTAATAAGAAATCATTAAAAAAAATGACTAGAAAAACCAACTGAAGCTACAGGGAGCAATACAGAAACGTGCCAAATCTTAGACGTAGCAAAACATTATTTTTTAAAAATCCGTACTTATTTGGCCAAAATAAACAAGTTTCGATCAAAAGAAGGAAAAAATTTATAAGTTTTTTTTCATAGAAGATGCTAACTAAGAGTGAGGAAATACTTGTGGCTATGACTTGGCATGCTGTGATTGTTCGAAGTTAACTTTGTCTTCCAACTGGACCTTTCATTTTGGGCAAAGGTAAGAGTAGACAATTTTAATTAATTTAGAGAAAAAAATCAACCTAAAAATTAAAAGTAAAACCCTCCATTTTCAAATAATTTGGAGAAAGAAATTGCCTTATCCCTGTTTCTTAAAATCCTAAAACTTTATTCTACTTTCCAAAAGTTCTATTTTCCATGAAATGTCAAACAATCAACAAGCTTTTTGCCTCTTGTTAAGCCTTAATTAAAGTGTACATTAAAATTTGTGCAACAAAGAAAAATTTAAAATTCTAACCACATGTAATTTCTGGTGTATAAAAGAAATATTATTGAGTTGTTGGACCAAAATCAAACTATAACTCATCAAACCATATTTCAACAGACTAGCATAAATAACAGTAATGACAACCACGATATTCACAACACAAAGTTCTTTTTATTGATTCATGTACAAAAGTAAAATAAGAAATATGCAGCCACAATTCTTAGCAAGAAAACAAAAGGCTAGAATATTACAATGCTTTGACTGAGATTTATTGGTAAAATATGAAGGCATGCAGAAAGAGGCATGAGAAATGCAGCCACTATGAATTTTATACATATATGGATATGCTTTATTTTTCATAGCAAAAAAAAAAAAAAACTGATAATACACGAAAAATACTTGCTTAGACTTGACCTGATGCACAAAAAACATTTGACTGAACCTAGTTCATGAAATTTTTAATGGATTTAGCTAATGATACAGTAACAAAGTATGAATTATCACAACTACTTTTCCTACACAATACTCTATCATTAGCTTGTCCCATAAAAAATTTGATGGACTGGACGTAAAATAAGTATTGTCATGTAAAATACACAAAAAATAAGATAAAATAAAAAAACACACACTAGAAAAAGAAATTGTTAAGGTGGGATTGAGCCTGTGAGTCCTCGAGTTCGTGCGATGGAGAATGTACATGTCTTCCTTCATAGGTTGTTATCACCATTCTTGGATCCTCTGCTAATCTTTCAACTCGTTTCTTCACTCTACAATTATCTTGTGTACAACGATAATAGCTCCTATATATATACATATAAATTTTATATTAATTAATTATCCACATATATATTATTTTTTTATAAAATAATGCATTATGCAGCAAACACATACACATTGATACGTTTTCAAGTCAAATTAGAGTGCTAGCGTTAGAAAATTCAGAAAATAATTTGTTAATTATTATTATTATTATAATATCATGCCCCGTGACCAATAAATATTTTCCGTACAACACCTTTGGAGCGTGAAAATTAAAAAGTTTGCTGAAATTTCACCAATGCAAAGTGGCAGCTGCTGAAAATTAGCTAATGGGTCCCAAAAAAATTAATGCAGAAGTTAAAATGCAGACTATATTTTAAAATCAAAACAGTGTGCTTGATTTGCTCTAAAAGTAAAGAGGACTAAAGTGAAAATGGACAAACAAAGCATGAAATAGAATTATGGTGAATCTGAGAATCAGAATTTTGATGCTTGTAGTTATTAGGTGTCAATTCATTAAAAAATTACTCTTAGATGTATGTATAGTTTGATTTTTTTGTTTTTTCAAATACAATTACTAGGATTCAAAATTCATTGCATATTCAAAACATATACTCGTTAGAAAATTCTTGTATGGATTAAGTGTGCACTTACAATTTTGCTTAAATGAAACAGATATTATTATTGCATCTTATGATTATATAAGTATTAATACTATATGTACATGAAAATGTTTGGTAAATGAATATTTTTGGAATAAATTAATGATAAACTATTACAATTAATTCATAAACTAAGCGTAACTATAAAGACTATAAATATTATGCCCCATCACATTTATCTTTGAGGACTAATTTTATAATCCATTGTTTGGAGAGAGAGAGAAGAAGAAAAGAACAAAAAATAAAAAATAAAAAAACTTTTGAAAATAGAATAATGGCTTTTTGACTTTGCCTATGCCAAAAATCATGTCTAACAATCCCATGCTCACACGAAATTCATGCAAGAACAAGAAGAAAATAAATGAAAAACGTACTATTATACATATTTCACAAATTCAAAAAGCTAAAATCATTGCCTTAGAATTTTAATCAATAGCTTGACTATCTTATAAGTTGCATAGACAAATAAAGAACACAATTGAACAAGTAACAATACACAACTCATTAAAAATACATCCATACGATCTCCAATAAGACATTTTAGTGGTAAATATTGATTATAATATATCAAAAGATTTTGAATTTGGATTTTTGCTCCATTTTGAAAAAAAAAAAAAACATGTATCCATACAAACAAGTAATACACATTTAACAAGGATTGGTACGTATATTTAAATCAATGTTTTAATTATTATTTGTATTAGTGAATGAAATTGCGAAATCCATCTAGATAAGTATTTTGCACATTTTGCATTCTCGGACTCTTTTCTAAGTGTAATTTCTTATATTTGAAATTGCTACACAACTGCTAGCCAAAGTTATAGATTCATAAATACAAATTTAAAAAGAAATTAAACGCTTTTTAATCTCTCTCTCTCTCTCTATATATATATATATACATACACACACACATTGAGTATTAGAATTGTACGGGTATTGAAGAATTAAATTCATAACTGTGAAATCACCATGGGCCCAAAATGATTCAAGTCATATTTGAGTTTTTCACCACAATTACAATTATTTATAATAAAATATTCCACATTGAACTCTTTATAATGACTTTTGGAAACTCTAATTTCATGAGTTTATGAACTTTTGGAATTAAGTTAAATCTAGTTTTTTTTTAACACTTACTATTTTTTTAATATAAAATATGAGTTTCTATCCAATATCGAAATTTGCCCAAAAAAACAATGAAACCGAAATTTAAACTTTATTGAGAGGGAAAATAAAAAGAAGAAAAAGAAGAATAGTAGATTTTTCATTGAAATGTACGTGCTGATAATCAAAAACCACATCATAATCCATGTTGATAATCTTAGAGTGATGGAAATGTATAATCGGTCTATAAATTTAATTTATTTGGTTTGTAAAATGAAGCGAAAATCGGGTTAATCACTTTCCTATTATATCTTCTATATTATTATAAAGTTAACTTTCAAGAATTGATTCAAAATCTTACACTTTGCTTTGCATAAAACATTATGATTGATCAATTGTTGCACCTTTTTTTTTTCTTTTTACAAATGTGATTTTGTCTTTTTAAAGCCAATAATTACTTTTTTTCTGGTCACTTTCTTAAATTATATTTTTATTATTATCAAGTGATGATAACATATATATACAAATATATTTATCCATTAAAACTTCCTCTAGAAAGGCTGTAAAAGAACAATAATGAAAAAAATAATGATGAGAATGACAGAAAAAGAGAGAGAAGGCAACATATAGCATGTGTAAAGTATAGAAAATACATACGAGTAAAGCTAAAGTCCATGTAGAAGAAATTAATTTATTTTAATTCAAAAGAATAATTAAGAATTTAGAAATCTAACCTTGGATGCAGTGTGTTCTTCACCACTTTCTGCCCATACTTTCTCCATTTGTAACCATCATCTAGTATATCTACTTCGCTCATTGTCTTGAAGCAAAACCTAGGCTCTCTCACCTTTCTTCTTGATTTAATCTTTTTCATTTTCATTGCAGAAAGGCCTAGATGTTCATCTCCAATGCTTCCTTTGCTGCTCAAACACTCATTTACTTCTCTCCAGGCCCTGAACATTACATGGACACAACAAAGAGAGGCAAAGTTCATGCATGAATGAAATAATATAATAATTCAAGAAACAGGAATAAGAATTAGTCGGCCAGTAAGTTTCAGTTACCTTCTATAAAAAAGAAATAAAAAATAAAGTAAAAAAGTAAAAAAATAAAAACTAAATTCATCTATTGAAACTCAACCTAAAAGAAAATACAATAGTTGTGTGCATGTATATGTAATCTGTTTAGCTACAAGGCATGGAATCTTTTTCAACTTTAGATCTTAGAAATTTATAATAAGAGATGATTAAAAAAAATTGGTAATATTTATATGTACCAGAGATTAGCAGTAGATCTTTGCAAGGAAAGAAGATGAGATCCTCCAGCAGAAATAGATGTAATATCATGATGATCTCTATGCTTTGTTAGGGTTTGGGTGAGATTAGCTGTAGAAGGAGGTGGATGATGATTATCGGAAAGTGCAAGTGAATTAGGGATAGTGCCGAAGGCTTTAAGAGATTGATGGGAAATACCCATTTGAGGAAATATTAAGTTTTGAGGAAAACTAAAGAAACCCATTTGGGTTTGTATCTCTTGATCCTCAAACAACCCCTGGTTTAGCATGGCTTAATTGATCACCAGACCACCACAGCTCCAAAGAGTATACAAAACTAACTTCTATGGATGATCAACAGATATATCATATACAGACCAACGCAGAATTACCAAGAAATGAAAGTAACCTAATACCTATAAATAAATATCACTTAACCACTTTCCCTTTTCTCTATTTTTTTTTATTTCCTCCCTTTTTATATACTTGTGTCTTCTTTTTTTTTTTTTTTTGAAAAAGAACAATAAGAATATTCTAAAAAAATATTTTAAAAAAATTCTGTATATGCATGGACTTTTTTTGCATATTCATCTGAAGTTGGGTTGTTGGGTTCTTTAATCTGTTAGTTTTGTGCTCTCTTTTAAGTGATATATGTATTGGGCAACACATGTTCGTATGTTACTGTTGGCCTCAAAAGCATGAAATTTTTGTGCTACATTATTATGGGTTTTATGGAATTTTTCCTGTTTGTGTAGAGGTCAACAATAGACGACAAATTTATATATTTAGACCTGTTTTTATTTTCCAGATTTTCTCAAAAGTTATGTATTTAATCTCACTAATCTACCAATAATTACTGTCCCTTGATTTTCAAATAAAGTTTTAAGATATTAATTTTATGAGATTTAGCTTAGTGAAGCTAATTTTATCCTAAAACTGTGAATTCTAGAGTTCGTAAAAAATAACCCTTTTCTTATATTGAAAATTAATTATGAAATTATGATATGGTGATAAACTTGAATTTTAATGGAGTTAAAAATTAAAAGGAAATGGGGAATATGAGTGAACAATGATAGAACAGAAAAAGAATGTCTCAAAAAATTTATAATGCTTTTCCACTGCAAATCTTTAAAAAGAAAGAAGTGAAAGTGAAAAATGAAAAAGGGATAAAGTGTTAATAATATTACACATAATATTTAGGGTTTGTGTCTTTAGTAGTGTTAGGGTTTCTTTAGAGTACAATAAAGAAATTATATGTGAAGAGCAATGATGATGAATCTTGGGTGCAAATCTCCACACTCTGTATCGGCTGTGAAGATATCATTATGATTTGATGAAATAGGCCCTATTTGACTTTTTAAAAGAAAAAAATTAAAATTAAAAAGCTCCTTGCCTTTTCTCATTTTCCCTTTTTCAATTTTTTTACACTTTTAATTTTTTTCCCCTAAAATTCTGTTCAAACTTTTTTAAATTTATAAAATAAGACAACCTAGAGTCCGACGACGCTGTCGAATTTATAATTAATGATAATTTCTTCAAAATTTATGTTCCATATAAGTATTCAACATGGTTTTTTTTTTGGAGTGATCATTTGCATAATACAATTCCCATCCAAACCCCACCATTTCTCAAATTCCAAACCAACCTATAATGGTGTTATCATCTCTTCAATTAATAATCATAATAATCTTTGGTATCTTTTTTTTTTTTTTGGCAATTTTTAGTTAAAAATTCATTGTGGGTCGTTTCTTTAATTTAATGATGCCGTTGCACTATTCTGGGCCATCTCATTATATATATATATATATATATATATATGGCTCATAATGTTTTTGTTGTACTTGGTTAAACTTGGATAAAATGATTAAGTTCATTTAGTAGAAAATAATGAGAAAATGAGATAAGATGTTATGCATGGGGCAGCTTATGATGGTTAAATTTTATAGAGAAGTGGTAACAACTAAAATATGGTTGGCTGTGATCTAGTTTTAAGGATTTACAATTATGCACTTATTATGCAATGTGTTGCAAACAGGAGGAAGATTAGGTAATTATTTTTCTTTTTTTGAGGTCGGGATTAGGTAATTATTATTTTCAACTAATTTGGTGGGTAATGTTATTTAATAAATAAGAATAGCCAAAAAAAAATTACGGTTTTTCTTTATGCTATTGAGTAAATTTTATAATTGTTCTAATATGCATTGAATTTATAATTATCAACATATAATTTTATTTTAGACAAAATATAAATGGGTGTTTCAGCTCTTCATGAATATCACACCAGTAATTTATAAAACAAGTTGAATATATATATATGAGTTTTGGCCTCGTATTTCTTGATCCTGGGTCCATTTTTATATTAGCATAATAGTGTCTCGATAGCTCTATTTTGTCAGGATACAATCTTTCATTTTTAATTATGGCGACATTATTCTAATCTGAAAGGAAAAAAAAAATTATACCACTAAAGATTTAAATTGACTTAAACGACGAATTTAGAAACAAAAAGATTATGGTCGAATGATGTAAATTAAAAAACAAATGCCACGGGGTCTCATATATTTCCTAAAAAATGGGATATCTAATATAAATGCAATTGAGAAAAAATAATTAATCAAAGAGAAATTATTCTACAATTGTGTGAAATAGGAATTAATAAGTTAATTAAGAAATAACGTCTCTATTTTCGTTTTAAATTTTCAGTTGGGTTATCTTTATTTTCCTTTGAGATAGAGTCATTTTTTATTATTTAACTTTTTAAAAATATTAAAAATTATTTTAAAATTAATTTTGACATTTAAATTTTGAAAAATAACAAATATCATTATTTCGTAAGACAATTAACAGCATAATATCATACATTTTTTTGTTTTAAAAATAATTTTTTTATTAAATTCTTAATGATAAAACCAACAACAAAGCTCAGCTGCGTTTTCTAAGTATACTAAAAATTTGGATGAAAAAATAAAAATCTTAATTTTTTTAGTTAAGTATTTGCTTAACGCTTAGGTGGACATAACGTGGCTATGATGTCACAAAGGTACGTACCATTGGGAATAATAGCATCATGTACAGTAATTGTTTAGGGGAATTTAAAAAAAAAAAGATATATAATTAATTAATAGTTAAATATTTGAAAATGAGAGTGTTAGTGTTGTTGGGCCCTAAGTTGGAGAGATAGGGCATGGGGGTGGCAAACTACATCATTTCTTTTTTGTCTCTGTTTATAGGGAGCCATTATGCCACTTATTATCATCTATTTTCATCCTATTTCTTTTTTTTTTTAACAGATAAAAATAAAAATAATTGTCCACCTTTTCTTCCTCTGCTTTGCCCGAAACACCTGACTTCTCTCGTTTCCTTCTGCTTAATTCCGACAGTTTCGCCAGGCATGCTTGCCTTTTTTTTTTTTTTTTCAATTCTCTTTTCCCAACGGGAAAGAAGGAATGTTAATTAATTTTGAAAAAACTACAAATTATCTCAAATTATGAAGCGTTAATTTAGTGTGCTATGCCTGATAAAATAATAAGAACTGTCAGTACACTTTGCTCATCTAGTCAGTCGGTGGGCATCAGATGGTGCATTGTACACAAATTCGTCTTTCAAAATTATGACTCTATTAATATTTGGCTTTGAAATTAAAAAATCAGATAATTAGCTCCCAAATTTTAATGTTATTTTCAATTAGATAAATCTATCTAGTAAACTATTAAATCAAACAGAAAATATATTCTAAAGAGAATTTACGAATGCAACTTTGCGACTATCAGTGACAAAGTAGCGAGAGATTCAACAATCCGCTGCCAAAGCAAACAATAATAATAAATTAAACATAAAAAGGTTTAATAATAGCTATCTAAATGTGAGTTTTAGTTAAAATAGCTCCAAGTTTTGTGCGCATTATACATGTGAATTTGCGTCAGATGGATAGCAATTTGTATGCAGAAATATTTCTTAAAAGGATTACTACGTAATTTTTTCTTATCCTTTAAATTAATGATCGTCATCTTAGCCCCATATTTTTTTTAAATATAGTAATATTTTTATGTTAATAAAAAGTCAAGAAAAAATTTTTTTGGACTTGTTGAAAATATCTACTTAGTTTTCTATTTTATTACTATTATTATTGTTAGATAGCATGATATTTTTAAAAAATTTAAAGAAATAATATATCACTTAATTATGAAAGCAAGAAAGGAATGAAAAAATAAGGAAAATAAAGATTCAAGTTACTAACCTTGTAATTGCCTCAATACCGGATCAGCCGTAAATAATATTTTTCAATAGTGAACAATATTTTTGAGGTAAAATGTACATCAGGAGGTAAAAATTATTTTATTTGACTATCGAAAAATATTGATCAAGGTTAATCTAGGATTGAAATTTAAAGTGAAATCGAGGTCAAATAGAGCTTCAAAAGTCAAAAATACGAAAAACAAAATGATTCGGTACAAAGGTTAACTAGGTTGATTTAGGTTTGACCGAACTTTTAAAAATAGCAAATGAGATCTAAAAATTATCAGAAATTGCAAATGTATCTAAAATGATGTGAAGAATATTTTGGTTATAAAAAGTTAATTTTTTGGTGACACCGATAATTGTTGAATTAGACCGATCTGATTGAATCGAACTAGTAACCGACTCCGATTGGGCTGAAATTTTGTATACAACCTAATTTAAATATGATAAGAATGATGGAATTGAAGTTGGGATGATTTGAATTTGAAAAGTGGAAAAATTACAGAAAAATGGTATAATGGGCCTAATTATGGTTTTTGGGCTTAAATGAGTGGGCTTTAAGTTGAACCAAAGTTCATCCCATTCAGACACTATAAAAGCCATTTGGGAGAAGATATTTTGAGAGTGAAACCTCATCTCCTCAACCTTCTTCTTCCCCCTTCATGGCCGAATACTCCATAGCCATTTCTTTCTCAAATTTTTTTTAAGTTTTCTCTCTCTTTTTCTCTCAATCCAAGCATTCTAAGTGGAGTTCTATCTCCCTAGATAATTTTTTAAGCCTCTATTTCTTGATTAAAGGAAGATAAGTGGAAGAAATCAAGTGAAAAAGTATAGGCTATCAAATTGAGGTAAGTAAAAAATCAAGACTTTAATTTTGTTTAAAGGTGCCTACAAGTGTTTTTAGGTACCTAGAGTTCATTTATGTGGTTAATTTAAGCATTAGAGATAAAAAAAAAGTGGTATTTCTTATGTTAAAGAATTTGGCCCATTATAGATTTTTAAGGTGGTGGACAATCTTCTAAGGCTAAACGTAAGGAAAACGAAGTTTAAGAAGGATAAAGCAAGTGAGAAAGTTTAGTGTCTATTAAATCCATTTATTTCCCTTGAATTGACATGATTCTCCTTTATGTAACTTAGAAAAATTAGGAAAAAATGCATGTATAATTGAAATTGAGCTTAGATTAATGATTTAGGTCCTTGAATATGGCTATTAGAATGCTTAATTTGATTTAAAAGAATGTGTAAGGTGAACATCCCTTTATGGCTGAATGGTACGCTAAGGAAAATCAAAGTATAATTCGTGTAATTTTAGTGTTTGATGCCATAAAATGACTATAGTGATGAAATATTGTGTCCATGAATTATAGAATTTATGAAAATTATTTGAATATTTTTTAGAAGAAAATTACATTATGTAATAGGTGAATTTGTTGAATCGTTGAGAAATAATTCATTAATTAAGTGGAAAAATGATGAATTATTGTGAAATAATTCACAAACTATGCAAAAGTATTGGAAAATTGAATGACTGTTGTACTAAACTGAAAAAGTGAATGAAACTGTCAGAAATCTAAAAAGTAAACTGAAATTAATTGAATTTTTGCCGTTAGTAGTGGTCAGACGGTTAAAATCTAGCTCAAAATATAATTGGCTAGTCATAGGGATACCTATACCACAGTACAAGTCATGGCGATTTGCTTTGCTATGGTAGGATCACACTGATCTTCCATAGTATCTGCTCTGTTTTTATTCTATTCTATGAGAAATGGTCATTTGGGATCATTTCTCAATATGTACTATAGTTTTGTGGGATCCACGTTTCGTATATCCGGTCTGAAAAATTTTGTTGGGATTGTACTAGGGGCATAATGGTAAAAATAAGTTAAAAATGTAAAAAGAAAGATAAAAATGAAGTTAAGAATGAAAAAAGACCTAATTGAAAATAAATAAAAAATTTAGGAGTAAAACGGTAATTTTTCTAAATGTTAAGATTAATAAGTAAAAGTGATAAAAAATGAATAAAAAGTGTAAAATGATAATTTAGTGATCGTACTGTCTAAAAATTAACTTTTATAATTTGGAAGGACTAAAACCTAATTTTGCATGGAAAAGTCAAAATAAAAATCAATTGGTAATTTTGCATGTCAAAAATTGAATGTGAAGTCAAAATAAGTAAACTAGTGGCAATTTTATAATTAAAAGGTAAAAGGGTAATTTTGTAATAAAATGAAAAATTAAGGATTAAATTGAAAGTTTATTAGCTTGAATTAACTGTTAAGAACACGAAAATTGTATTTTTGATAGAAAATTTAATGAAATTGGCATAATTAATGCAATTATGCTTGTATGAAAAATACCTTAATTTATAGTCACCATTAAGTATATTTAATGTTCGGCACGTAGTGTTTACTGCGTGTAGGTTCAAAAGATTGATTGGAGCTAAAGTATACAAGGGAGCAAATTTTGAAGGAAAATGAGATAGTTACGAGTTATTATTTTTGAATTGGCATGTATATATTTATTTGAACTTAAAGTAAAGAAGTGATCTGAATTTGAACAGTATTGTATATATATATATATGTATTTTGTCAAGAAGTGATTTGAATGATGTGTATGGAATGAGAATGAATGTTGGTGGAAGGTATATGTATATAAGTTGTTTTATAAATTATTGTGCCCCTAAGAGATTGTGGATTGTTTGATTTTTAGGTTGGATAGACAAGTTTCTAAAACGTTATATTGTTGGATTTTTACAAAATAAATAGTAAAATTGGATAGTCATAGGTCATCGACAAGTTGGAGTGGTAATCATGAATAATGAAAAAGAAATGGTGATAAATGAATTAATTAGTTAAGTATATGATTTTAAGAAAAAAAAATTTCCAGCTTAATCGCTTAAATCCGTAGAACTGTTATAGTAAGGGTATTACAAACCTATTGAGAATTGGTGACGAAATGCAATGAAGATGGATGAACACTCGGGAGAAAAAAGAAGGGAGGAAAATGTGAGTTTGAGAAAGGGAGCAGCGAAGGAAGAGATACAAATGGAAAGAAGGTATTTATAGGGAGAGCGAGCCGATGGATGAGGAGGAGCTTAGACAATGCGGATGTTCTCGAGAAGCGGGATAATTAATCACGCCTATTGTTATCACGAGTATCAAGGGAGGTATTTATTATTTTCGCTGTCATAACTTAGCCCAATGGGACGTCGTTTGGATTTAATGCCGATGCAAAGTTCGAAGCGTCATTTTGTTCTTGTGTAGCTGAATAGTTGTTGAGCTTGGGAATAGAGTTTGAATTGTTCTGGATATGAATGTCTTATACCTCAGAGGGGACCTATGATAACCATATTGGGCCTTTAAGTCCAGCCCATGGCTCGAAGTCCTAGCTATTTGGATCCCTCAGGATCCAAATAGGGGAATGCAGCGGCATCATCTTGGGAAGAGTCCTGCCCATTCTTTTGCATATTTCAGCAGACTTCCAAGATAGGGGAAAGTCCTTCTTTAGCGGGAATCCTATGGTAACAAGGATTCTGAATGAGAGTAGGAGTTCGTTCTCCATAAATAGATGGTTTTCTCAGGTATTGGCTTGTTCTTCTCAATAATTACCTCCAACATTACACACTCTTTTTAACTTGACCATCGGAGCGTCCCCCCGGACCTTCACCGGCACTTTCTATTTTCTCAGGTGCCACTGAAGTAATCTCGCATCCAAGTCAAGAAACCCGATAGAAGCTAGGTATTTTCGAATTGTTATCAATAATAATTCAATTTGAAACTGCTTATAAATTTGTAGTTTCAATTAATTGGAAGACTTAACCGGAATAGCCAACCTAAAAACTTTCAAAACTCAAAATATTATATTAAACATGAACTAATGCATGATTTAGAATTTTTTTAGTTAAATTTTCTATGTTAGGAAATAAGTAAATTTGAAGATTTTGACCCAGAAAATAAAAATACTCCACACATTCAGCCCTAGGAATCACATAATTAATTAATTAATTATTTATTTTTTTTTTCGGAAACGGCTGGTGGAAGAGAGAACTAAAGAATACATCTAAGACAAGCTAACAAAAAAAAAAAAAAAATCATCGAAGATTTTTACTAGCTTCATTGTACTTAGGAATGAATATGGATTGGTAATCAATCCATAACCGATTTTTTTAAGTTCATTCCATAACTATCAATTTTGCGAAAATGAAAATTGTAATCATGGTCCGCTGTGATTAAATGTTAATAGATTAACTATTAATTTTAATTAACCATAAAAGAATGTTTTCTCTCATACAAAAGATTTATCAAAATGTTAAATATAATAAAACATAAAATATTTCATAAAAGTTTAATTAATAATGAAAGAAAAATCTTAAAAAGTAATTATCCATTACTGTAATTAAGCTTCAGGTATAAAATAAATAAATAAATAAAAGTCATAACTTTATTAATCTATTCCATAAATTTCAATACATCAAACAGGAACAAGAGTCTACCAACTTTTGGGTTCAAACATATATATATATATATATATATATATATATATATATATATATATATATATATATATATATATATATATATATATATATATATATATATATATATATATATATATATATATATATATATATATATATATATTAGAGTTTACCAACTTTCAATCCCGTTTATAGGTTGGTCATCAATATTCAATAACAATTAGTTGTTTAACAATAATTAGCATGTCTGTTTGTATATATATGGATGGATTAATCATAAACTTCCTCGTGAATTAGAAGACTTGTATTCCTTCCTCTTGAACACATAAAAATCATTTAGAAAAATCAACCCATTAACTTAAATCAAAACATTTTCTAATAACCCTTTGGTGTGTATATATATAATAGACCTATCAGAAAGTTGAATGACTGCATTTTTTTTTTTCAATAACAACATTTAGATATGTATAAGCAGATATTAGCAATGACATTTATGAAGCCCTCAAAACACATATTGCTTTTCTTATACCAAAATTGCCTATTTTACAAGAGATAGTTAATAACGTAATATATCTTAACCCTTGCATTTTGGGATAATTTAATTCCTTTCAATCATGGCCGAGATATTCTCCCAAACTTGCTTTTTCATAACCAATCAAGCTTTTTTTTGATACAAAGTACATTAAAAATTTTACTATAACGAAATATTTATTTAATTGCATCAAGTAAAGGGATATTTATATCAATTCTACCAAAAATTTCAAAAATCCCCTTCATTTTCCTTCTTAAATTTGGCTAATATTTCAGGAAACGGAAACTGAGTACCAATGTCTTTAGTTGATCATCAAGCTATCCATTCTGCTAGTCTTGGACTGTCACTTTCTAATATGTAATATTTGCTGAATCATGTCTACGCATATACAAAAATTATATACTTACAATATCTTATGCAAACAAACACAAATATTCTAATGAAGCGCTAGACCTTATAGTTGATGAAGTAGTTACATAGTATACATAAATAGTATATAAGTCATCAATCATGATAAGTATCTAATGACACTTTGATATTAACCTAACTATAGTGATAAAAAAGTATAATTTTACTATTTAGTATTAGTATAATACAGTGATTAGTATAATATTACTATCTCTATTTCACACTTCTCCATACTTCAAGTGTCGTTTTTAAAATTTCTTTTTGTTCCATTTTAGAATGCATGTATAGGCAGGTAGAAAATGAGATACAAGGGGTACTAAAATAATCAGTACTTATTATTATTTTTTATAACATTTAAATTTTTTATATTCAATATCTTGTTGGCTTTTCACTTTCTATTTTATTATAAATCTAATTCCATTTTCTATTTTTATTTTTAAGAATAGTATTTCATATTCTTTTCTATATGTATATTAGCTTATATTGCAATCCATAAATATTTGAGAGTATATGAATTTTTAAATTAATATAATCATTTCATTTTTTATCTATTTAATAAAATAGCAAATTATGTGCAATTTATGGGCACATGACACTAGTGATCTAAAAATGTATCAGTGTTCACCTTTTATTTTTTAAGGAAAGGTGAATTATGGGAAAATGTTAAGATTCTATCAACTAAACACTCTCATTATTTTTAATCCTTATTATGGTTTAATTGATGTCTCATATGATTAATTCTAGCAACTAATTAAAAAACATCTTCTCAAATGTCATGTCTCTAATTGATGTTTAATTCATGGACAATCTTTTTGGGTTGGAGCGGTTGGCTATGTTGAGTAACAATAATGTGTTTTAGTGACTCCAAAAAAACTCAAATCCTATTGGTTATCTAGTTAAAGGGAACACTATATATTCAATAATCTTTTTTATTTTCTATAAGCCGTTCATGTGTCCAAATAATTACCTACCTATTCACAAGCAACCATATTTAAAGAGAGTGAGAGAGCTAACAAATGATTGGAGACAACAATAAAATCAAAAAACCTGTACTCCTTTTGGGCTTTGAACATAATTAATATTCATTTTGATTTGAAGTGAAAGATCTTTATTTTTATTTTTTTATTTTTTATTTTTTTTACGCAAAACAATTTTGGGTTATGGCAAAAAAGTCTTTGCCATAATTACCTATGTTTGCCATTACAAGTTACCCATGTATAAGTTTTTCTAACAATGCAATTATATTCTATATAATAAGGTTTGACATTAATACATATGCATCCAAGACCATATTATTTTGTGACAAATAAGTCTTGTAAATATAATTATAATAATAATTATTATTATTGGCTTCTATAGTTGATGTACCTTGGATACTTATTAAGCAAGAATTTCCATGGTTTATGCTTTTAATCATATCATGCATCTTACATTTTTTTCAAGGATCTAAGCCGTTCACTTTTTAGACTTTGATACATTGGCATTTCTTTAAGTCCATCAACAAAGTAGTCAGAATTAATTCCCGGTATACGAAGAGACTTATACACCTATCAAAAGTAAATACTAACTATTAAGTTATGTAAATAGTAAATAGAAACTATATTTAGTAAATCATATTGGAGTAAAAGAAGAACACAATGAGAAAAGTAACAAAGTAGACACTTGTTTGTAAACGTGAACACTTATTTGTGAGTGTGTATATATACATACATTAAAAAAACACAAACAAATAAGTACTTAAAGTCATGAATATATAATTTTTTTTCCATGTTACAAGATATTCTGAAAGGCAATAATTTTCCATTCTATCAGATTTTATTGTTAGTGTTTATCATTTTGGTTGCTTACTTTATCGTGTTCAATTGATGGAGACTGTAGTTCATTATTTTATATGAAATTAAGTTTTTTAAACTAAGGTGTTGAAGTATAATAAAAAAAAAATGTAACTGATGTTGTTAACGTGAACATTTATTCAATTGATTGAAAATAAGCTCCATAAAAAAAAAAAAAAAGAGAAGAGAAGAAGAAGAAGAAGTAAGATTGAAAATAGGGAAAAAATAATGAAAAAAAAAACAAAAGGAAACTAGTCTTCAACAAATTCGCCAAATAGTCAAATGCCTAGGAATAATCCTCTCCATACATTTTTTTCATTGGTAAATATTTGGCTATTTGTATGGTTTCCTAGCTAAGCCTTATCTTTAGATGCGGCTAATGGATCAAGTTAGACGAATTTGAATCGAATCAATCATTATCAGATTAGACCATTTAGATTAGAAAAAATTATACCATAGGGTCTCTCTCTCTCTCTTTTTTTTAATTTTATTTTCAAAAATGCCATATGGTTTGTTTTTACTTTTCATTTATGCATTTTACATTTCAAAAATGTCCATTTTTAATTTTACAAATATTGATATGTCAAATATATCCCCTTTTCTATTTTCTTTATTTCAAAAATCTTAGTGCTCATAAGTCTCTCCCGCAAATTTTCTGATTTTTACTTCTATTTCTTGAAAGCTTTAGTCTCTCGCTTTCTCTCCCGTCACTCATTGCTGCCAAACTCAATCTCTTTTCTAAATCCTATCTACATTTGCATGTCGTCTCTCTCTTTGTCGTCGATTTTTGATCTCTTAAAAAGCTTCTCTTGCCAGTTGCTGATTACTATTGCTCTCACTAGTTTCAGAATTTGTTGTTTCATCTCTTCAATTGCTTTAAGATTGCTCTTAATGTAAGTTTTCAGATTTTATACATTTGATTTTTCATCTATTTTAATGTGATTTTGGCCCTACTTTGTGTTTGGGTGTTATATTTCTATGGGTTTTGCTAGATTTCTTCTTGCAGCATATCACAATTGTTACTATAAAAATGAATACAATGTATTTAGAAAAGTGAATACAGTGTATACACTTTGTACAAAGTGTGTACATTGTATTCAGAAAAGTGAATACAACATATACACTTTGCTCAAAACGTATACAATATATTCAAAAAAGTGAATACAATATATACAGTTTGCTTAAAGCATATAAAGTGTAGTAAAAAAGTGAATACATGGTACTCACTTAGTGCAAAGCGTATACGGTGTATTCAAAATAGTGAATACAATGTATACATTTTATGCAAAGCGAATGTACGTATGCAAAAAACTAAATACAATGTATACACTTTAGATTTTATATAAAAGTTCTTTTTTCTACTCATTTTTCAAAAATAGTTATTTTTAGTTGGTATATGAACATGGTAAAAGCATTCACATGTATTGTTTAATTGAGATTCTTGGATGCCCAAAGTATAACTCTTGTATTTTCTGTTTAAATATCGATTATTTTTTGTTTTGCATTTTGGTTTTGCCTTGAATATGTTTGAAGTACAAATATGTACTCTTGGCAAAAGAAATAGGGATTTTTATTCAGTTGTTTGTCATGAATTCTATTATTGTCTCTTTATCTTTTTTACAATCTCTGATCTAATCATAACACAATGGTTAAGTCAAGTTCTTCATCTGATAATACAAGACATTTTTCATAAATTTTAAGAAAAATGGTGAAGTTAATAGTGCAAAATAAGGTATATTTTTTCTTTGCTTTTTTTTTTGGTTAAATATTTTTGTTTGATGTTGCTTTTATAATGTTGTTATATTTTGTTGTAATTTAAGATTTATCATTGTCATATGTTGTCTATGTTATTTTACAGTTTAGAGATTTATATGTTAATCCCAATGATCATTTTTTTAAGCAAAATGAGTTCTTGCATGAACTTTGATGCAATTACATTAATTAAAGAGAAGTTAAATCAAAATCAACAAAGGTTGTTTAAAGAAATCTATTTTGGTTGCTTTTTGTATTTGCCCAAGATTGTTGGTTAGGGTAACTAATCCATTCTTTATTGTTGACAGAGGTGTATAATGAGAATAATAAGGAATTAATGAACAAAGGTGAATAGTGTACTATTGAAGTTTGAGTTAGTTGAATTTGTTACGGTTACTAGTTTGAAGTGAAATTGAGAGTTCAACAAGAAAAGTTATCAAGAGATGGTAATCATTTGATTGAGAAACATTTTAGAGGACAAAAAAAGATCTAATAAGTAAGATTTTTTCAGATAGAAAATAGGAGTCAGATGAGGATGGGTGAAAATAACCATTATGTTTTTGGTTCATTGCTTTATTTTGACAGGTATAGGTGATACTATGGTAAGGAAAGTGGATATTACATTTGTTGATAATGCAAAATTTAACGATTATCCATGGGGCAAGGATGTGTTTTAAATGATGATTGAAAGTTTTAAGGCAAATTTTTAGCATGAAAAATCAAAGAGCTATAGGTTGAAAGGATTTCTATTGACTTTTCAAGTACGGTTTTATGACTGCTGTTTTGAGGTTGATGGTAAGTTTGTTATGTTTTTTGGAGAAAGTGGTGAATGCATATAGTGTTTAAATTACACAAGAAAGTAGGCATGTTTTATATCTTGAGTTTCTATGCTATATTACTATTTATTAAAATAGAACTGATTGTGTTGTTGATTTTTTTTATGTTTTTTTATCAATGATTGTAGGATTTTTTTAATTGTATTTATTGAATATTACATTGAACGAGGATTAATTCCAATAAAGTTTAATTCAGAGGATCACAAAATTAAATTAGCTTTGTTTCTATATTTATATGGATTGAATAAAAGATATGAAATTATTGAAAGTGATAGTAGAAAAAATAATGGAAAAAAAGAAAAAAAAAGAGAGAAAAAGGAATTTTTAATAAGAAGAAGGCTAGGGATAATGTAGAAGTAGGTTAGCTTTAGCAAAATTAATTATGTACAAAGACTGTGTAATTTATTTTATATATACAATTTTGAATAATATTTATATTTGATGTACATGTTTTTGATTATTTTGTTGCTATTAATTTGTTTATAATATATTCACTATAACTGTAAGGTTAGATTTACAATGACTAAATTCACAAAAGTGTATATAGTGTATTCACTTTATGCAAAGTGTATACATTGTATTCACTTTAAACAAAGCACATATAGTGTATTCACAAAAGTGTATACATTGTATTTACCTTAAACAGAGCGCATATAGTGTATTCAAAAAACTTTATAAATTATATTCACTTTTTACAAAGTGTACACAATGTATTCACAAAAATGTATACATTGTATTCACTTTCCTTAAAGCATATGTAGTATATTCATAAAAGTGTATACACTATATTCACTTATCCCAAAGCATACACAATGTATTTGCAAAAGTTTATACACTGTATTCACTTTTCCTAAAGCATATACAATGTATTCATAAAAATTATATAAACTGTATTCACTTTCTCCAAAGGGTATATGGTGTATTTATAAAAATCTATACGGTGTATTTACTTTCCACAAAGAGTATATAGTGTATACCCTTCTGTGTATACATTATATCCATTTTTTGTAAAGTCTATAACCATGTAAAAAACTTAGAAACATTTTTAGCCGAAATTTACCAGGTATATATCCACAATAATAAACATTGGAATTTTGACAATTTCAAATAATGAATTTGTATTATTTTATTAAAATTATTTTAAATTTACATATAATATTAAAATGAATAATAAAATTTTTATATCACTTCTTTTTTTTTTTTGGAATATCTCTACATGTTTTTCAATTATAGTTATATTTTTCACACTTTATTTTGTTTTTATTTTTCCAAGTTGCTTTAATTCTCTTCTTTTTTGGTCTTTCAAACTTTACTCTTTCATTTAGTGGTAGGGAAACTTCATATTGAACACTTATATGTATGTTTTATGCATCTTGAATTAGGAATTAGATTAACAATTTCTTCATATGTTGTTAACATTCTATTTTTGGTGTAGTATGATAAGCAATGTGTATAAGGATCTAAGTCCTTATCTTTTATTACTACTAATGCATAAAGACATCGCATTTCATCCATTTTGAACCTATTACATGCAAGTGTTTTTTCTTTAATATTCACCACCTATGTTTTTTGAATTTAATAGATAGTAAATTGAACGTTGCTGGATGTGGTCACCCTTATTAAAAAAGATAATGATTATAGAAATTAAAATTGGATTATGAATAAGAAAACTTGATGTATACACTTTTATTTATGCACTATATACACTTCACACAAAGTGTATACAAAAGATGTTGCATGATCTAAGGGTATATACAAATAATAAAAATGAATGCAATGCAAACACAAATAAATAAATAATATTTTTGATGCAACATATCAACTTGTGCTGTAAGTGCAGAGCATACTTAAATATATGTTAATAGAAAATAAATAAAGTGTTAAACACATGAGTGATATTTATAGATTTTAAAAAATAATTACGATTTTTTTTTGTAAATTTGAAGATAATTACATACAACTCAAGACTGCACGATGTGCTCAGCATATAAGCCTCGTAATAACTAGGATGAATGGGTTTGAGATTGGAAAATTTTCTCTAAGAAAATCTTTGCCCCTTAATGAAAAAGAGAGCTCTTTTTCATAAGGAAATTTCTCAATCAGTTATGGGGAGCTTGGACCCATGAAATGGCTCTTTTAACTATAAAGATGAGATTCCTCCTACCAGAGTACCATGTCTTCACATGGTTTTGGAAAGGTGGAGAATAGGATAAAAAACTTGTACAAGAATCCTTTTTCTTTTTAACTTTTTATTTTTATATAAGCTGGGCCTAATACAATGAGTGAGCTAGGCCTAATTTTGAAAATTACAAAATATGGACCAAGTCCATAATTTTGACAAGATGGGCTAAGCCAATGTTTAAAATAAGGCTTGCTAAGGTGGTGGAATAATATCGTAACAATCATCTTTATTATTATCTCCCTAGTTGATAATGGGCATAGAATTTGAAGATGAATTTGCCTTTGAGGGTACTGAAAAAGCTTTGCATGATAAGGCCTTGATTTGTAAAAGTTGGGCCATAATCGAAAAGTATTCCTCTTTTATTTTTACTGCTATGAGTTAGATTTGAGCAAAAGATTTATTAGCTAGGAATTGGGTTCTTCCAATGTCTTGTTTGATAAGTCCTTGGACTTTTAACCATTACTTAACTGCACATTTTTTTAGTACTGGTCAGGATTGAGAATTTTGTCCACTAGCAGACTTTGATTTTTTTCTCAATGACAGTTTGAGCTTCATTTTATTGATACTGTAAATGCTAGGTCGTTATCCATGATATGTAAAATTTTATGGAAAAAATATTAAAGAATAAAACCTTCTTTCCCTATCTGTGGGTTTATAAGTGGTTTTAAAAAAGGTATGGCTTTCTTGACCCTTAGGTTTTAAGATTTTGGGAATGGCACCATATAGTTTTCACTAATGGACACACTAAAATGGGATTTTTGTTAGGTCCATTTTGGGATTGAAAAAGAATAGCTAAAAGTGGTTAAAATTTGGGTTTTAAAGTAGAAAGGCTTTATACTAGGTTTGTTGATAATCTTAGTATTTATAGGTTCTATAATGGTTGATATGGGTTTTGAAATCAATGGAGAAGTACTTTAGATTGTGGAGGGCTTATCCCTATTCAAAAGGTGATAGGATTTTATGGATTTTTACGCTTGAGTTGTTTATGACTAAACCAATTTTTGGGTTATTTTGAATGGTAATAGATCCTATCAATTCTAAGATTACTCTATAGTAAGGCTGAAATTTTGTTAAATTCCAAAGTTTGAAAAGCCAACCTTTTGAAAATTTTTTGCAAGAGCCTTTTGAGGATCAGGTTGGTAAAATCCATCCTCTAAGGTCCAAATATTTTGAAAATCCATTTTAACAAGATATTTCAATTTTAATTTATATTAAGACAATAACATTTGGGAATTATTTTGTGATAAAATAATTTGAGAAAATTCTTCACCTGAGGATTTTGAAATAATTTTATTCCAGGAATCATCCTGTAGGCTTTTAAAAATAACAATTTTTGTGTAGAATTCCCTCTGAGAGGGATTTGAAGATTTTTAAGAAAGAATTTTTGAAGAAAAAGATTTTTCTTTCTCTGATTTTGGTTATAATAGAAGTGCCTTACCAGTACAAGCCTTTTGGCGTCAAGAGCATCTTGTGATTATTAGATCTTTGTAAGCTTTTGAAGGTATAATTCCTCAGTGCCTAGAGAGTTTTTAAGCTTTTCTATTTCTATAGCTCTTTGAGGATAAGCTTCAATTTTAGTTGTTGTTTAATAGGTTTGATCCTTTATTGGACTTGAAGATTTTATTTTTTTTTCTTCTTCCTTAACTGCTCTGGCCTAGGATTTGATTTGTATAGCTAATGAGATGGTTATAGGTTTTGCAATTTCCTTTTATTGGTCTTTTTGGACCACTTTCTCCTTTCTTTTATATTTTTTAGGCATCTTTCAAGTTCACTCAAGACCTATTTTGGAGGAATTCTCTAGTTAGAAAATGGCAGGATTGAGTTTTTATCTCTTTTAATAAATTCAATTTCAAAATTGAAAACACTAAGGATTACTTGCCATTTGAAAAAATTTTGTTTTGAAGCAATGTATTGAACATATTTTTATAAAAACTCTTTTATTAATTTACAATAAATGCAAAATAAAAGTTTTTGATTGAGTAAATGACTTTGAAATTTTGTTATACACGTGACAATTGGAAGAATTTCTTTTTTGATTGTCGAATAATTCTTTTGGCAATCATTCCAATGTGTAGATAAAAACTGGACAATGTATTCTTTGTCATTCATTCTTTATTTTAAAATATATCAAGAAACTATATTAGATGCATTAGTCTCAATGATTTTAAGTGCTAATAGGTTTGCTAAATATAGGCATGGGATTCCTTTTACTTATCTTTTGATTTACTGAATGAACCTAGTATGTTCATTAGACTATAAAATGGGGTTTTTCTTCAACCTATTATGGAAAGGTTTTTCTAATCGGTTGATGTTTGAACAAAAATCTAAAATATAGTTCAAACTTTTTAGAAATCTTTGTAACTAAATTTTGTCTAGGATTTTGTCTGAAAATTTATCTGCAAAAGCTAAGGATCTCTCGATTGGGGTGATTGTTCATTAGGAAATATAATGTCCATAGAAAACAAACACTTTTTTGAAAAAGAGATATTTTTATTTTTTCTATGACCAAACCATTATTTTTTTCCATATGGAAAAATTTTTGAGATTTTTGAAATGCTATTTAATTATTTCTGAGAAAATAAAAATAACCTCAATGTAGACAACACAAAATTTTAAAAATAGATTAAAAATCTCATTCATAATTTTTTGAAACTTTGAAATATCATTTTTTAGTCCAAACGGTAACACAGATCACTTGTATTGCTCGAATGGAATAGTTAAGGCAGTTTTGTAACGATCTTTTAGATCAATTTATATTTACCAAAAACCTGATTTTAAATCAAAATTTGAAAATACAAATGTATAATCAACTTTTTGTAAAAAAATCTTTTTTATTTGCAATCAAATACCGAATCCATTTCAAAGGTTTGTTTATGAGTTTGTAATTTATTAACAAATTTGGTGTACCTCTTTCTATTTATGAGTTTTTGTTGATATAGAAAGCTGCATAACTCCATAGAAACCTATATTTTATAATTAGACCTTTTGATTTTAGATCCTAAATCTCTTTTCTACAATGGTTTTCAAGTTCATGATTCATTTGAATTGGCAAGTATTAAATGTTGTTTTCTACTCCAAAATGCATTTAGCAAATTTGAAGAAATTTCCCCTTCAATTAATTTTTGAAAATTAGAAATTTTTTGTTTTACCAAATCATTTTCCATTTATCTTGGATTTTGAAACAAGAAACATCATATTAGAGAAAATGTAAGTGCCTTTGTTTTCCTTGAATCATATAATTTAATTCATTTTTGTAAATAAAACAAGCTTTCAAAAAATTTAAATTTCTTGTTCTCTGTTTCTCAATGAAAGAGAAAATAATTTTGTTTCTTTTTTTTAAAAGAAATACTATCACAGTTGACAGAATAAGGAGCTATCATATTAATGAATGGAGTCTCCAAATTACATTATGATTTATATTTTCTATCAAAATGAAAGGATTTCTGACAGAAATTCTTCCATTTATTATGGAAGTTTTAGTTTTGCTTTTGATATGCATTTTGGAAATGTTAACTATAGTGAGCTTTTCATTTGTTTCTTCAAGAAATCTTTTTGGAATGATATAACTTTTTAAACAATTCAAATCTTAACCTTTATCAAAAAAGGCAATGGTCTCAATTTTAAAATATTATGAGAAAATAAGTGTGATTTTGATAAGATAATTTCTTATTGTAATCATTCTTAGAATAAACAAGAAATCATTTGGAAGTTTTTCAAAGTTTTCAATTTTGTTCTTTAAGTTTTATGTTTTAGTTTCTTATTCATTATCTTCCTCTTCTTCACTAAACTTTGTTATGCAATTTTGGAAACAATAGTTTGAAGAAGTTTTCAATCATTCTCTTGTTTTTCTTTAAGGGTTTTTAACTCTCTTTTAACAATCCTAATTTCTTCTTGAAGTTATTGAATTTTAACATGTTGTTTTTTTTTTGTTTTTGTTCTTAAAATCTTCATCAAATCATAAGTATTGTTTGGGATTAAGGATGAAGATGAGGATAAACGTTTGGATGTTTTAGAGGATCTTATTTCAAAAGATTTCAAAAGTTTTTCTATGATATCTTTTTGAAGTTTTGAATCTTCCACTTGTTTAACAATATCAAGAATTAACTCATGATCTTTTGTTAAAATATTAATAAATTTTTAGGATTTTGAATTGACATTCGACTCACCACTAGAGAAGTCAAGGGCCGCCGATTTATCAAATTGTAAAGATTCATAACTGAAGTCAAATAGATCTCCAAAAGGGAAAAATAAAATAAATAACTGGACTAATATAGTTGACTGAAAACTTTGACTGGCTTAAAAATATTTTCTGAACTTCATAAAATTATTTCGATTGCACCAATTGACTATAAATTATGTATATAAATTTTTAGAATAATAAAATGAATTTTTTGGAGACTTTGAAAATTCAGCTTTCGGACTGGTTAAAATTTACATTCGTGGCTAGTTAGATATCAAAACGACCTCGGATTGATCCAAAATTTTAAACATGGCCTAATTAACATTTTTAGGAATTTTTGGTGTAATTTTTATTAAAAATTGACAACTAAAAGTGCATTGACCAATTAAATGGTGACATATGACATTAGACCCACTTAGGACTTAATTTCTTTTGTCCTAAAGTAGGTGTATCATTAAATGTGGGCATTAAGAGATTTTATCTCTTGGTTGACCGGCTATTCTTGGCCATTTTCTCCTATTTTTGCCATGCCTTCATTCTACTCTTCTTCTTTCATTTTCTTTGTTTCTTTATGGCTTATTTTCTAAGATTTCTCAACCATCATCTCAATTAAATTGTTTCATCTTGCTTTCCTTCACCTTTGGTTGCTATGGGTGGTGAAAAAAGATGAATAAAGTCTAATTCTTCAAGTGGATAATTTGCTGAGTTGGGAAAAATTTAGTTTTATTTGATAATTAGAGTAATTAAGTGTTGATTATATTATTGTGTGTATTTGAGCAAAAATTTGACTTAATCTATGGTAATTTTGGCCATGAATTTGCTGTCAATTGAAGAGCAAGGAGAGGGAAGCAAATCAACCAAAAATAAGGGGAAAGACAAAATTATTGAGTGATTTTATAAGTGAATAATTTTGAACCCTTTAATCTGATAATATATATGTTGTATATATAATTAGAAAAAAATTTAGGTTAATTATTAATTACAAATTAATTGTGAAATTGGACTTAAAATTGTGCAATTAGAAGATAAATTAGTGAAATTATGGTATTTAATTAAAATTTAGACAAGTTTAATTTTAGAAAAAATTTCGGTCACTTTAAAAAAATTAGGGACTAAAATGTAATTTTTCGAATTAAATTGAAATAATTGAAAAATAGATGATTTTATGTTTATTGTGATTAAATTGAGTAGAAAATATAATTTATAAGGAAATTGAAATAAGGCAATCGAATAGGGACCTTAAGAAAATTTATAAAATTTTGAGATATAAATTGGAATAAGTGTAAAATAAAATATAATTAATATATATTATATGTGAAGAGCATGTATTGAAAAAGAAAGTAATAAATAAAATAAAAAAATAAATGAAATAATTGTAATTGAATTGCATGCTTTTAATTAAAAAACTGGTATATTTGAAATACTGAGACTATTTTTAATAATATATACTAATTATTATCATGAATCGATAATGATGTATTATTATAAACTGTATTAAATTATAATTGTATTTTGCCCTTAGTATTATGTGTGAAATCAGAAATTAGGATGTACATGGCTAGCCATATGGATATTTCTATCACCGCGGTAGCAAGTCATAAGGACTTGTATAATGGTAACCTTGATATGGTTCCACGTCTGTATTGGAGCATTTGGGAAAAATGAAAAAAAAAAAGAAAGAAAAAAGTAATAATATGTGTGTAATTGATACTACTGGAGTATTGGGACCTATAGGGTCCATAGTTCCGCTCATCCTAATTAGTGATACATTTTCATGCTATACTAGGGGCAAGAGAATTAAAATATTATATTGACTAAAGCATAAAAAGATACTGTATGAGTAAAAATATAAAACTTGAAAAGCGAGAATAAATTACTGTTTGGACAAAAGCGTACTGAAAAATAAGTGTAAAAGCCTAAAAGAACTGATAAACAAAAAAAAATTAGGACAGAAATGCATATTTGAAACTTTAGGGATTAAAGTGAAAATTTATCCCTATAGTGTAAAATTCAAATTTAAAGTGATAAAATTTGAGAATAAAACTTGAAAAGCTATAATTGAGAACGAATTTCTCAAGCAAGGGTAAATTAGTAATTTTGTCAATAAAAGTAAAAATCTAGACTTTAATCGAGATAAAAATTTGTATTATAATGAAATGAACCGATGAAAAATAGATAATGAAATACAATTATGAAGAATATGTGAATGAACTGTAGTGAAATTTTGGGGTTTTAAGTTTATGTTCACCACTAAGTACTTTTGTACTTAGTGTGTGGTTTTGTACTACACGCAGGAGACAGAGACCGAGTTTGTGCTGAAAGAAAATCAACGTTAGAAGGATCCAGCATTATTACGGTTTTGTTTAGCCTGTACATATGGATGTTGCCTTGTAAGACAACATGGCTAGTTTTGGAGACTGTATATAGTTTTGGACTTATATATATATATATATATGCATTATGTACTATAAAAAAGTAGATGGGATAAGCACAAGAATTGTATTGTATATAAGTATGGTTATATGTAAAATTTTGGAAATGATTGTTGTTCTGTATTTGGCTAATCTTGTGGAGTATATATTTAGATTTTGGAGGTTGGGTTAGATGTTTGTGAATATTTTGGGAGTATTTTATAGATTTTGTAGGAAGGCAGAATTTAGGTTTCAGCCGTTATGTTGCCCGAATTTTTGTAGATTAATTAATAAGATATTTTAGAATGTGGGACCCCCAACTAAATGGTTAAAATAATGAATGTTGCAAATGGATAATTTAATAATAATTTATGGACTACCGTAGTGTAGTGTGACATTGGTATTTGGACCAATGTCCGGCTATCGAGTGTTACATTTAGTGGTATCAGAGCTAATTTAGGCGGTCCTAAGGTCGGAGAAAAGAGGAGTTAAATTTGATTGAGTGATTGGATTTTTATGTATATATATGCCATGAACTGTGATGTTTTTATTATAAGATGATATTCAGGTTAGTAATCCTTTAGGGCATAATGTAGTAGTTGATACAGTATATCTGGACTGTCCTATCAGTATTCGACAGTGTACCTTTTCTGCTAATTTGATAGCCCTTCCTTTTCGAGAATTTGATATTATTATGGGTATGGATTGGCTTTATGCTCATCGGGCTATAGTAGATTGTCGGTTAAAGTGAATCACCTTGATGTCCTGGGATGGAACAAAAATAACTGTAGATGGGGAACGATCAGATTTCTTATCAAATGTGATGTTAGCTACTACAACGCATCGATTGATAAGAAGAGGGTGTACAACATATTTAGCTTATGTGATTGAAACTGGTAAGGAGGGACTGTGTATCAGTGACATTCCTACAATTTGTGACTTCCCAGATATTTTTTCGGATGAATTACCTGGTCTACCACCAAACAGAGAGGTAGAATTCTCTGTGAAGGCGATGTCTGGTACTGCACTTATCTCTATAGCTCCATACAGAATGGCACCTACTGAGTTGAAAGAACTCAAACTTCAGTTGTAAGAGTTATTAGATAAAGGATTTATTAGGCCTAGTGTTTGACCTTGGGGTACACCAGTACTATTTGTAAAGAAGAAAGATGGATCTCTGTTGTTATGCATCAATTATAGGTAGTTGAATAAGGTTACTATCAAGAATAAATATCCACTGCCTTGCATTGATGACTTGTTTGACCAGTTAAAAGGTACAGGGATGTTCTCTAAGATTGATTTGCGATCGGGATACTACCAATTAAGAGTTAGGGAGGCTGATGTGTAGAAGATAGCTTTCCGTACCAGATATGGACACTATGAGTTCCTAGTGATGCCATTTGGATTGACAAATGCACCAATGGCTTTTATGGATCTCATGAACCGAATTTTTCACCCATACCTGGACTAGATTGTGGTAGTCTTCATAGATGATATCTGGTGTATTCTAAGACTCCTGAAGAACATGATAGACATCTCAGGATAGTACTTCAGATTCTAAGGGATCGGAAACTGTATGCAAAGCTCAGTAAGTGTGAGTTTTGGCTTTAGAAAGTTGCATTCTTGGGACATATAGTGTCTGCACAGGGAATATCTGTGGATCCCAAGAAAGTACATGCGATATTAGAGTGGAAAACTCCTAGAAATATGACAGAAGTTAGAAGTTTTCTGGGTTTGGATGGTTATTATAGAAGATTTGTAAAGGAATTTTCTACCATTGCTACTCCTTTGACCCGATTACTTCAGAAGAATGTTAGATTTGTATGGTCAGAGAAGTATCAAAAGAGTTTTGAGCAATTAAATAAGATGTTGATAGAAGCACCTATTTTGACCCAGCCAGTGTCAGGAAAAGATTATGTAATTTATAGCGATGCTTCTAGAAATGGGTTAGGTTGTGTCTTGATGCAGGAGGGTAAAGTGGTTGCTTATACTTCCAGACAGCTGAAAACTCATGAGAGGAATTATCACACTCATGATTTAGAGTTAGCAGCAATTGTATTTGCATTGAAAATTTGGAGGCATTATCTTTTTGGTGAAAAATGTTTTATCTTCACCGACCACAAGAGTTTGAAATACCTGCAGACACAGAAGGAACTTAACTTGAGATAGAGGCGTTGGCTAGAGTTGATTAAAGATTATAACTGTTACATTGACTACCATTCGGGTAAAGCTAATATGGTAGTTGATGCACTCAGTAGAAAACATATGGCAGGTAATAAGTTAATTAAATATTTTATACATTTACCTTCCATATAGTATAAATGGTAACTGAGTGATGTTATGTAACAGCTTTAAGAGCTATGAGTGTGAGATTGTCCTAGACGGCTGATGGAGCACTTCTAGCTGAATTATAATTTAAGCCGGACTTGTTACAGCAAGTAAAAGCCATCCAGCTACATGATAAGAGGTTGGCTAAGGCTATGATGGATATCAGTGAGAGTAAGGATACTGAGTTCACTTTAGCTCCAGATGATAGCTTATATTTCAAGGGAAGACTGTGTGTACCTGCTAATGAAGAGTCAAAGAAAAAGATTTTGACTAAGGCACATAATAGCAGTTATGCAATGCATCCAGGTAGTACTAAAATGTACCAAAATTTGAAGACTCATTACTGGTGGCCTAGGATGCAGAGGGAGATTGCAGAGTTTATGTCTAAGTGTTTGATTTGTCAATAAGTTAAGGCTGAGCATCAGGTGCTTTCTGGATTACTTCAACTTATTTCTGTACCGGAATGGAAATGGGATAGGATTACCATGGATTTTGGATCGAGTTTGCCACTCACCGGACAACAGCATGATACTGTTTGGGTGATAGTCAATAAATTGACTAAATCTGCCCACTTTATGCCTGTCAGATCAGACTTTTCTCTGGTAAGGTTAGCTGAGATTTATATTAAAGAGATTGTTTGACTGCATGGTGTTCTTATCTCCATAATTTCAGATCGAGATCCCTGATTTACTGATAGATTCTGGGAGAGACTAAAAACATCATTGGGCATAAGATTACATTTTAGTACAGCTTTTCACCCACAGACGGATGGACAGTCTGAAAGAGTTAGACAAGTGCTTGAGGATATGTCGAGATGTTGTGTTCTAGATTTTGGTAGCAATTGGGAAAAATATCTCCCTTTAGCAAAATTTGCATACAACAATAGTTATCAATCTAGTATCAAAATGGCATCATATGAGCACTGTATGGGAGGAGATGTAGGACTCCATTATGCTGGATCGAGCATAGTGAGAATAAATTAGTCGAACCTGATCTGATTAAAGAAACCAAAGATAAGATCCGATTGATTAGAGATAATTTGAAGGCAGCAGCTGATAGACATAAGTCCTATGCTGACTTGAAGAGAAAAGATATTAAGTATCAAGTGGGTGAGAAAGTATTCTTGAAAGTATCTCATTGGAGGAAGATTGTGAGGTTTGGTAGGAAAAGAAAGTCGAGTCCCAGATTTATAGGCCCTTATGAGATTTTAGAAAGAATAGGACCAGTAGCTTATAGATTGGATTTACCAGCAAAGTTACAAAAGATCCATGATGTATTCCACGTGTCTATGCTCAGGAGATATCAATCAAATCCATCGTACGTGATCACAACACGGGACATTCAACTGAAATCAAATTTATCTTATGATGAGAAACCGATGAGAATTCTAGATAGGGAAGTAAAATAATTGAGAAATAAGAAGATACTGCTGGTTAAAGTACTCTGGACTCGCCATAATGTCGAGGAAGTGACTTGGGAACCAGAGGAGACTAGGCGATAGCAGTATTCGCAATTGTTTTCACTAGGTAAATTTCGAGGAAGAAATTTTTTATTTAGTAGGAGAGAAATGTAACACCTCAAGAATCGCCGATCAAGTAAATAGTACTTCTCGAGGTGAATAGTGCCACCTGGCCTATAAAATATTTTCTTCACCATTGGAAATCATTATTCATAACAAATTTAGTGTTAAAATTTGGGCTGAAATTGAGGTCAAATAGGTCTCCAAAAGGGAAAAATAAAATAAACAAATTGATTGATATAGTTGACTAAAAACTTTGACTTGCTTAAAAATATTCCCTGAACTTCATAAAATTATTCCAATTGCACCAATTGACTAAAAATTATGTATATGAATTTTTGGAATAATAAACTGAATTTTTCAAAGACTTTGAAAATTCAGCTTTCGGACTGGTTAAAATTTACATTCGGGGTTAGTTTGATATCAAACGATATCAGATTGATTCGAAATTTTAAACATGGTATAATTAACATTTTTAGGAATTTTTGGTTAATTTTTATCAAAAATTGACAACTAAAAGTGTATTGGTCAATTAAATGGTAACATGTGGTATTGGACCCACTTTGAACTTAATTTCTTTTGTCCTAAAGTAGGTGTATTATTAAATGTGGGCATTAAGAGATTTTATCTCTTGGTTGACCAGCCATTCTTGGCCATTTTCTCCCATTTTTTCCTTGCCTTCATTCTCATCTTCTTCTTTAATTTTTTTGTTTCTTTAAGGCTTATTTTTTAAGATTTTCCAACCATCATCTCAATTAAATTGTTTCATCTTGCTTCCCTTCACCTTTGGTTACTATGGGTGGTGAAAGAATGTGAATAAAGTCTAATTATTCAAGTGGATAATTTGGTGAGTTGGGAAAAATTTAGTTTTATTTGATCATTAGAGTTGTAATGGCTTTAACACCAGATCAGCCGTGAACAGTACTTTCCGATAGTGAATAGTATTTTTCAGGCCCGAAAGGACACCCGAAAGTCAAACATATTTTATTGGACCATTGGAAAGTAATGGTAATGGTTAGCCCGGAGTTAAAATTTGAAGTGAAATTGAGATCATATGGGCCTTTAAAGGTCAAAAATACGAAAAAAGGTAACGAGTCAATTTCCCTGGTAGGGAATGAAACTTGATTTTGAATAAATAATTTAAAATAGTAAATAAATTTCAAAAATTGTCAGATTTTGCAT
Source organism: Excoecaria agallocha (assembly GCA_037975025.1). Taxonomy (NCBI): domain Eukaryota; kingdom Viridiplantae; phylum Streptophyta; class Magnoliopsida; order Malpighiales; family Euphorbiaceae; genus Excoecaria; species Excoecaria agallocha. The sequence goes on along the minus strand of CM075807.1, from coordinate 111,484,259 downwards.
GCCTACATGAATTTTTATGTAGAATATTTTAGTGATGAGAATGAAATTTTTCGGTGACACCGGCAGTTGTCGAATTGGATCGATAAGTTTGAATCGGATTGATAACGAACTCCGATTGAGCCAAAAAGTTTTGTGCCAGCTATTTTTGATGTGATAAGAGTAATTGAATTATTTTTGGAGTGATTTGATGGATGAAAGAGATAGAAATTTGATTGGGCTTTAAAGAGGCAAAAATGGGCCTTAAGAAATAAATGGGCTAAGCCCATTGGTTTGGCCCAATTTTGGGCTCATTTGAGGAGTATATAAGAGGAAAAAATCTGGAGAAAACTCCAAAAATTTTCTCATCTCCTTCCTCTCCCTTTCTTGGCCGAAACCACTTCCCTCTCTCTCTCTTGCTTCTTAATCACCCAAAATCTCTCATAAATTCCAACTTAAGAATTGTAGTTCCATCTCTCTAGAGCTTTGAAATAGCTTTTATTGTTTGATTTGGGCAAAAGAAGTGGAGAAAATAAGTAGGAAAAGAAAAAGGGGTAAGTTGGATCTTAAGAATTTTAATGATTTAAATTGATTTCTTAGTATTTTCTTATAAATTTTGAGGTGTAGAAGCTAATTATAAGCTTAAATTCTACATTTGAGGACAAAAAAATAAGGTATAAAGAGCTTTATTGGCCAGCCATGGTTGATTATGAAGGAGAAAGGAAAGCTTGCAAGTATAGAGCAAAGGAAAAGAGATATTTGATACCCTTAAGTAAGGAAAAAATGTAAGTAATTACAAAATTATTTGATTTCCCTTTTATTGTGAATTAATTCCATTTATGTAATTAGGTCAAAAATTGTTAAAGTTGTTAATTGATGAAATTGGTTTTGGGTAAATGAAATGGGACATGTAAGAAGATGAAATGAAAGCTTTAATGGAAGAAATAAGATTTTTAGGTGGATTTCCTATAAGTGGCCGAATTTCTTCTTATAGAAAAATGAATGAATTTTGCATGAAAATAATATATATTAGCCTAAATTAAATATAGAGATGATAAATGGTGCCCATGAATTTTTATTGAATTATTGAAATTTATTTTGAAATTTTAAAGATTATGTAACAATTATATTTATAGTGAAAATTGTGAAATAATGTGAAATAATTGATTATTTTAGTGAAAATGATAGTAAATAATAAATAATGCATAAATAAATTTTATTGAAATTTATTAAAATTATTGAAATTTTATTGAAATTCTAATGTTAATATGTGTATTGAAATTAATTGAATTATTAGTGAATAATTGCGAAAAAATGTTGAAAAAGGTGAATTTATATGAAATTAAATTATAGTCAATGAAAATGAAATAAAAAGTCAACCGATAAATTTTTCGAAATAATTATTAAGCTATGAAAGTAATAAGAATAATGAATTATTAGTAAATAATTCATAAAATGAGTGAAAATGATGGAAAGTGTAAAATAATGTGTGTTCGAATTTTTGTAGAATTTATATGCTTTACTAAAATATTTTTGAAATAAAATATTAATTATGTTTAACTAAAATATTGAATTATTAAAAAATAATTCAATAAATAAGTATGTGATGATAAACGAATATGAAGTAAATTACTTTAATATAAAAAGAAATGAAAAAGTCAATTTATGCACTTTCAAGAAATCAAGTAATGAATTATATCAATATAATTCATAATTATTTAAAAAGTTGTAAAATAAATGTTTCACTAATTTATCAAAATAAATTAGTCAATAAAAAAGTATTAAAAAAGAATGACAAACATTTCGGACAGAAAAAGAAAAAAATCGTCAAAAAGTTAATCACTGCACTGTTAAGAGATAAAGTACAAAAGATTACATAAAAAGAATTAAAGAAATTGTGAATTATAATGCTATAATTCATAAATTGTATAAAAGACTGAAAAGCATCATGTGTCCGAGTGAATTATTGAAGAATAATTCACAAAAGTGACTTAAAAAGACAAAGTGAAAGAAGGAAAAAAAAGGAAAAAGTTACTGAATAGTCAAAAGCACTAAAAGAGTGTGATTGACCAGAAATGTATTGTATCAAGTAATAAAAGAAAGAAACTAAAAATTTTTAAACGTTTAAAAATTATTTCAAATTTAATTGATTGTTTTGCCCTTAGTGATAAGCAGGTAAGGATATTCTTGTTTAGGATATAATTAGCTAGCTATAGGGATACCCTATACCGCGGTGTAAGTCATGGCAACTTGCTTTAATATGGGTAAGATCTTTGATCTCCATAGCTTCAGTGTTTTTAGTGAAAATGAAAGTGAAATATTTTTCGAGAAATGATCCCTTGGGGATCATTTCTCTCTCAGTGGGTCCTTTAGATCCAGTTCCGTGTATCCTTTTTGAGAATCCTATTATATTGCACTAAGGGTGCATTATAATGAATAAATCGGTATTGTTTGAATGAATTGAATATAAAAAGTTGTAAACGAAAAATAATTTGTTTAGAAGAAAATAAAAAGTCAGAATAAAACTGTAAGGTTTCCCAAAAAGTGTGATTAATAAGAAAAAGAAAAAGAAATGTTTTATAACAATAAAATGATAAATGAATATTAAGTTAAGCTTTTATAAAGAAAAAGGATTTAAAATGTATTTTTACATGAAAAAGATAAATTAATTAGTTGGTATTTCATGTACCAATTATTATTTTGACAAGTAACAAGTTTGGAAAATAATATTAATTTCCTATTTAAAGTCAAAAAGTGATGACAATGACATTAAGTGAAATCTGATAATTAAGCAATGTATTTCTGAAAGAAAAGTTAAATGAAAAGTAAAACGATAAAAAGGCACATAATTGTTCAATTGGAAAAAAGCAAAAGATATAAGTCCTAAACAAGTATTTGAACATAGTTAAATGTATAAAGAAGGAAATAAAGAGTTGAATGCAAAGTGTCCAAAAATAGTGGTATCACTTTGCAATAAAGCTTAAAAGCCTTTAAATAGTAATTTGTTTATTAGTTTAAAGGTTAAGGTAAAATAAAAGAATAAATAGCAAGAATTGTAATTATAGCACGTATTGGATAACTGAACAATAAATCGAAAAATAAAATAGTATATAAATTTGGTACCATTAAAAATATGAGTATCAATGTACATTATTAAATGAAATGATAATTATATCACTGTGACTAAAAAGATAAGACGAAAGTTAAGTAAAAGTAAAAGTTATAGTAAAGAATAAATGTAAAAGTAAAACTTAATCTGAAATCGTTTTACTTAGAAAATAGTGTAAAGTAACGTTGGAAGATTGAAAATCAAAGACAAATAAATTACCAAAATATGAGTTAATAATGAAACTAATGTTGATTGAAGTAAAAAAAAATGTTTAAGGAAATAAGAATAAGAGTAGCATAATCTATGTAATTATGCTTTATTTTGGAAAATTCTAGGATGAGTAGTCATCACTGAGCATATCTAGTGCTCAGC